>OY821519.1:19498877-19998877 GCA_963682025.1 Cordilura impudica | reverse complement strand
GAAATGAAATGAAATGAAATGAAATGAAATGAAATGAAATGAAATGAAATGAAATGAAATGAAATGAAATGAAATGAAATGAAATGAAATGAAATGAAATGAAATGAAATGAAATGAAATGAAATGAAATGAAATGAAATGAAATGAAATGAAATGAAATGAAATGAAATGAAATGAAATGAAATGAAATGAAATGAAATGAAATGAAGTGAAATGAAATGAAATGAAATGAAATGAAACGAAATAATTTTGAAAAACAACAAAATCAATTTCGATAATAAATATTTAATTTTACATCGCAAATTATAAATAGTGTTTTACTGAAATTCCCTTTTTTAAAAATAATTACCCAGAAATAAAAATTGTCTTAGGAAACTTAATCCACTCAAGCACTATACAGTGGTATATTTCTAAACCGATGATTATTTTAAGACTGTCCTATTATCAACCGTTTCTAGTGATTCCTCCTGCCTCAGGAATAGGCCATTCTTAAATTATGATTTTTAAGAAAGCTCTTCATTTAAAATTTGAAAAAACAACTAGCGCTAAATTCGAAATTTTTTACTGGAAGTGGCTCGATTGATTCCTATTTGGGTGCCAGAGTTGCAGTGTATAAAATTCGTGAAATTCTTATATTACTTTCAGTTTTATTTCAATGTATAGAAATATTTAGAATTTTATGTCTAACTGCCTTGATTGTTGAGGCTTGTTTCTTAATATTCACTTATACTGCTCTGTTTTGTTGGCTATTCTCTGTTGGGCTGTTATTGCGTGTTGTTGCATAGCCACTTCCGGCTAGAAGTATACCACTTAAAATCCTCATCTTTATGTTGCATAATCAAAATTTAGTTTTTTGGTGATTCTGCTCTTTGAAAAAGATAAAATGGAACAAAAGAAATTTTGCAACAATGACAAGAACAAAAATTAAGCAAAAAAAAAAAAAAAGGAAAGATTAGAAAGAAAGGAAGGAAGACATCCTGAATTAACAAAAAACCAAAAGCCTACAAACATGTTTTAACAAGAAAATGTCATGCACAAACACACTCTGTTACAGACTTGTAAACATACACATACACACACATACACACTCACCAAGATTTATGTAAAGTTTTCTTTTTGTTGGGTTGACTATAGTTCTAGTAGTTGTTTTCTCTGACACAATGTTCTTCACTTGTGTTTTTTTTTTTGCGTCAAGCATGTTCAAGTGGTTTGTTTTTTGTCCTTATAGTCATAAAGTATGAAAAGAAAAAAAAAAATTGCAACAGCCATCATAGAGATACAACAACAAAAACAACAACAACAAAATTTAACTGAGAGTAACAGTTCCTAAAGACAACAACTTCTTAAGCACGCACTGTTTTTTTTTTCTTGTTCAAATTTTTATATACTAAAATTTTGTTGATGGAATTTCTCCCCTCTTCTGAGTTTAAAATGCTGTTGTAAGTAATGATGACTCCGGTACTGGCGATGATAACGCTGACAGTGTTGATAACAAGATGATGGGGGGGGGGGGGGGGGATGTTCTTGAGGAATGTTTTGGGTTATGCTGGATATGACAAGTTTATTTAAGTAGAATTTGTGTTAGGATTTTATAATAGAAACTTTTCTTGGTTCCATGTCAAACCATCAAAACATCCTTTTCCAAGGGATAACTTATATGCTAACCTTTTCGGGATGAGGCATCTTCAATATGGACTTTTAATATGATATTGACCAACAATTTTTTCAAAATCAAAGATATTTAATTTGACATGGCTCTAAGGAAAGTTTGTATTATGAAATAGTGTTTAAAAAACTAAAATTTTTTTTAATAACTTAATAAGGGCAGACATTCGATTCTATCAACTCTTTTGCAGATGACAGTAGTATATGTGATTAATTTTCCTTGGAAAATTAAAAAGGCTGTTGATGTACTGTTGTATGTTGAACTATAAGACTACGAGTGTCGCATACTCAAGACATTCTGACCTTGAATATCAGATGTGTTGTTAGTTGAAGCGAATTAGTGATTCGTGTACTGTAAGAAGCAAGTCTTATAGCACTTTTACCCGACCAAAAATGGAAAATAATTCCTTTATATGAAGGACTTCGAAGTTAAGATGGAGCAATTGGATCATGCACAAAGGAGTGCAGTGGTACTTAATAATATTAACAGTGAATACTTTAATAAATTGAACGTCTTCGAAATATTGGATTGGTACACTTTTTTTTTTATAGATTATTCTTTGGAAAATATTTTGCTGGGCTAAGCGATTTAAGCCCAAATTTTATTTGGTATTTACCTCTTGTTTTGCCAGATCCTATCTAATTTTAGCCTCTTGTCCAACTGATTGCACAATATGAGCATTAGAGAGAAAAATTTGCCAAGTATTAGTTCTGATACTACTAAGAATGTAGTAAAATATCCCAGTCTTGGTTTGTTGTAACAAAAACCCAAAAAGAAACTGCCACTCGTCCTAGACTGGCCACCAGCTACGATAAGCAGTCTTACGCCCAATCTCTGACCCGATTAATACGACTTACGGGTCTCAATGCAAATAAGTCTCGAGAGCCGGCTGGTATTCTAGCACTGATTCTGAAACAGTGCTCTTCGATGCTGGCTACTCCATTGACCAATCTTTTCAGTTTTTCGTATTGTGCGGGAGTCTTCCTTTCTTGGTGGAACGTTGACAATATCCAACCAATTCCTAAAAAGGTTGCAGTCTATTCTGCGCTCTCAAAGGTGATGGAGAGCATGATTAATTAACTTTTTGTCAACACTCTAGAGTCAAACTCGCTTTTTAATGATCGACATTATGGCTGCCGTAGAAGTCATTCTATGGGAGAGCTATTAGGCGTTCTTTCTGAGAGATGAAGCCGATCGATTCACAATTTTGGTGAAAGCAAAATGGTGTCCCTTGATATAGAACGGTGTATTAACAACAAAGCTTATTGCATTTGACTACTCTCGGTTTATACCGAGTTTACACGGAGGCCGCACAATTCGTGTTGCTAGGATTGGTGTCTCATCCAATGAGTTTTAACTTAATTCAGGGGCATCCCAAGATTATGTTCTTTCTTTTCCTTATCCATCTTAACGACCCTCTTAGTCATATCTTCAGTCCCATCTACTCTTTCGCGGATAACAGAAAAGAGGAAAAAGGGCTGAGAATGAATGACACACTCACTCAAAACATGTTAACAGCGAAGTAAAGCAAATGCGATTGATTTTAATCTGCGGAAGACCCAATGATATCTATTGACCATAGTTCCTTGGATCCAATAATGTCAGTTATATATATGGGCGATATAGATATTAAGGATTTGGATACTCTTGATGTTCCGGATATTTTTTTAAGTGTCGAAAGAATCATTCAACTGTCTTGGTTTTCTAAAACGGTGCAAAAATTACTCCACTTCTTCTGATCTATTTAAAGTACATATCAGTCCCACTTACGGGCAGGAGTTTTAAGGTTTTTTTTGGAGCTACTTTATCGTGTACAGAGGAAGACGTTGATGTTCCTTAATAACAGCTGGGTATCATACTCTATTGGCTCTTAAGAACATCGTCGGAATGTGAGTTAAGCAACAGTGTTCTATAGATATTTCCATGCAAATGTTCTGTTGAGATTAATGAACATTCCAAGTTTCCGAGTCTCAGTTTATACTTCCCGCTTCTCCAGTGGACCACATCCGTTTGTAGTCTACTGTCCAGTTGGTACCATGGTCTGGTACCATAGGTAGTCAGAAGCCCCTGGAATCATGGACTTCAGCTGGCTGGGTACGACCCTTAAGTGGGAGTATCGTGGTGGTTGTGGTATAAACCCAAAATCGCGGGAAGAGCACAGCTCGATGTGGAGATGTGGAGTTGCATTCAACCGGGCAATGTGAGCCTTAGAACAGCAGAGGTGTGCTAGATAGGCCTCAATTCCCCACCGAGGAGTGGGATTTGTTGTCCAAATGCACAAATCTTGAATTACTATCTGAGTTTAGCTTTTCCTACAGTGTCCAGAGGTTGTGTCAACGAGACAGGTACTCATATAAAACACAAGAGACTTCTGTCCAGTTGAACCGCAACGCTTTGCAGAGAAAATTCGTTTATCAGTCGAACTAGTCATATGCGGCATAAATTCTCCACACAACTCTTGATAGCTATAATCAAATAAAATTTAAGTAGTCAAATATCCACAAACACAACTCCCTTTCTCCTCCTCATAATCTATTTTCCTGAAATCAACACAATAAACTGAATTTATAGGAGGCATCCCCTGAGTATTGGTTTATAACTAAAAAAAAAACGTAATGTCTGAGTATGATTTCAAGTACTTTCTGCCTAGAACTAAATATATGTTCATATTGTAAGTAATTATTGTGTAGGTCCTTGGTTCCAAATATCTAAATTATGTGACCTATTACTTCCTACTAGCCATCATCTTCAAAGTAATCCTTCACTGATACAATTCCCTTACATCAATGTTTTTTGTGATTTCCGGAATATCCTCCATAGCGGTTCTAAAGTGTGTACTAGACCGGTCGTTATTTTCCAAAAAAGTGTCTGATTTTGAAGTGCCGGGCAGATTCTGTTTCCTTTTGGTCTAAAACCATTAAATTTAAAATTTGGGGCTGATCGGATAATATTTAGTGGCCGCGCCCATCAACCAAAAATTTAAATACATGATAAATAAATACATCATAACTGACGAGAATTGCGATTCTATCTACTTTTTTTTACCAAGTGTTGATTCCATTAGTTTGCCATCCCATCTGCATGGTTCTAAAATATATGCAATTAAAGAGTATGTCGAACGCGACAAAAAAGTCCGTCCTTCCGTAGAAATGCCCATATATAGCCTTTTCATAAGTGTTTAAAATAAATAATTAACTAATTTTGGAAATTGATGACTTATTAGAAAGATAATTTCATTGCTAGTCGTAATCAATTAGATTTTGTAGAAAATATTCTCTTTTGTGCACTTAATTTGAAGAATATTGGGTAAATATAAATTTTTTCCATATATTTCGTGTATTTAAATTTTTGGTTGATGGGCGCGGCCACTAAATATTATCCGATCAGCCCCAAATTTTAAATTTAATGGTTTTAGACCAAAAGGAAACAGAATCTGCCCGGCACTTCAAAATTTATTTTTAACGACCGGTCTAGTGTGTACCCAGAGTGGCATTTTATATTTACTGAAGAGCCAGAAGTTACACGATATGAAATAAGGTGGTGTTGTGCGAAATGGTTTCAAAGAACCGATGTAGTGGGAGACGGTGTTGCCTCACCATTATACTGGCTTTAGGCAGATGACACAAAACACTCAAAATATGTTACTCATTAACAGTTTGGTCCGGCGAATGGGATGCAAGAAAACTGTTAACATGACCTTGATTGTTTAACTACTTTGGCGTAAACATTACGGTCTTGCTTCCATGATATTCGCTTGAATGGTCAGTTGTTGCGGGGCGGTAGGCATACATCCGAGTTTCATCACCAGCAATGGTGCGCTTCATTTCATTTTGTCAGTATGAAAGCAAAAAGTTTGGTGTTTTTCGAACCAATAACGCTTTTGAAGGCAAAATAAACTTTAAAGTGGTATTGACTGATCTTTCTGGAATGGTTACTATATCGGTAAGTTCCTTAATTGCCATTGTACTTTATTCTAGTACCACTTCTTTGATTTCCTTGACGTGTTGTTCATCAACGGATGTTTGTTCTCGACCTGATTGCTATATGTTCTCATCGTCATCTTTGCTTTCTTGAAACTAATTCTGTAAATTGACAACTTTTCACAACATATTATGAGCACCGAAGGCCTACAGCAATGCGATCTGCACTTCTGCAGCAGAAATTTCATTCAGTAAATAAGAGTTAATGGAACTTCTTTGTTCAACGAAATCAGATATTGTTAAAATCACCAAATTACAGATAAGACCGTCACTATTCCATGAAAAATTAACAATTTGCAACTTCTCATTTGGATAGATTATTATACTGTTCAAATCAATTGAATATACTTCAGGAATCTGCCGCGATTTGGGAGAACTATGCTGAAGATACTTTCAGTTTGATATAAAGGCTTATCTTGTGATGAAAAATCGAAGACTTCTGTAATATAGTATGATCGATATCCAGATCAGACAGCATTCGACGGTTTATCCCGAAAATCCGATGACAGTTGTAGAATTTAGAACTGAAACTAGATATATATATATGTTGAAGCCTGAGCCATCAGTAGAATATTAGCCAGCATGTAAAAATGTTGAACGTATGTATTAGGAGGACAACGCTACGGAAAAAATAATTCATATGGGTCCTAGTACCTGCGACTTTTACATGGCGATGTCATAAGCTGAGTAAATTGGGTGTTTGTGACATGTGTATTTCTACTTCTGTGGCCGGTTACAAGCGGCCAATATACCCAGTCTATGACATCGCCCTGGGAAAGTAACAGGTCCTAGGACCACTTTTTATAACTTTCCACATAGGAAAGTTATACATTTTATAAAATAATAATATAAAGTACAATTTTAATCATTCTAACTATGGTAACATTCTTCTGGGATGCCTGGTAAATGATAATCTGGATCTCAGAGCAATTTACATCCAAAATGATGGAAAATTGTATGGCAGTTGAGGAATACATCCATTTTCTTTACAGATTCTTGCGGAAGTAACATGGATGATGGAAAAATATCTTTTTTGGTTTTATTGGATCACTCAAAGGCATTTGACATGGTGCACCACTCAATTTTATGCCTCAAACTGAAGAGGTTTTTTAACATTTCTACATTAGCAGTTAGACTCATGTTTTCATATCTGACAAACAGATCCCAATCTGTTGCTAATGGTAGCTCCATCTCAATCTCACTGCAAGTTATAAGAGGGGTACCACAGGGTTCAATCCTTGGACCACTACTTTACTCGATATATGCCAATGAACTGCCACAACAAATTAAATTCTCTAAGGTTCAGATGTACGCTGATGACATTCAGTACCAAGGCTTCAATTATTTCCAAAACTCAAGAACTGAATTATGATCTCAAACGTATTCTAAATTGGGCAACGGCAAATGGTCTACGATTTAATCCAAATAAATCTAAGTGTATTATAATTAAGAAGAAAGTGATGCATTTGGAGACTGAGATTAGTGTCTTCCTTGGGGGCTCTAAAATTTTATATCGTAGACTCTGTACGAAATCTCGGAGTTGTGTTTAATGGAACTCTGGTCAGATCATATTAATCAATCCTGTGGCAGAATTTATAGTATGATTAGTAGTTTATGGTTAACACAGCACTTTACTCCACTGAAAATAAGATTGCTACTTGCTAAAACATATCTTTTACCAACATTACTATATGCATCTGCGGTTTTCACAGGTTGCAACTCTATGGATAACAGGAAACTTACTGTAACTTTCAACAACATTATTCGCTATATCTTTGGATTGAGAAAATTTGATCATGTATCCCAATACTCGTGTCATGTCTTACACATGTCATTTGACAACTATATTAAATTCAAGAACATTATATTTCTACATAAAATTTTTATAACAAAGGCTCCAAAATATCTTTTTGAACGATTAAAGTTCGCAAGATCGAATAATTCAATTTAAATACAGGGACCATGCCTCTGAATGTCAATTTTTTATTCTAACTATTCTTCTCTGGAGCCAGCTTCCTAATGTTATGCAAAACACAAACAACGCAATAGGGTTTAGAAAGTTACTACATATATCAATACCTAAATTGATTTTATTTGATTTTTTTCATGTTTCTCAACTGTAAATTATAATATTTTAAATTTAGATGAAGAGTTATTGATGTTAAATATATAGTGAATAACTTATCTGATTCCATTACTGTAATTACTCTTGTTGTAATGGAAAATCGCATTTAATAAATAAATACAAATACAAATACAAATTGCTAAACAACTCCTACTACTATGCAAAAGGTTGAAATAGGTCCATAGCACTTCTGTTTTGATCGATTACTTAACAAGTTCGTTCTTCATGTAATTGGCGCCCGAGCGGATGTCGCTTATCATTTCAATAATGAAAAGGCACTTTAAAAAATTTATTTCCATATTAACGATTTGCATTTCGAATTCCTCTTCTCAAACCTTTTTGTAGAAATGTCATGAAATTAACTTAAGCAATTCAAATGATGCCTATTTATGAATACTAGCAGAGCCCAATCTTCGAAACTCGAGTGCAAATTCTAGGAAATTTTATTTTTTCATGTATAGGTAATTCTATAAGAACCTAAAGGTATGCTAATCAATTTTAGCCTATTCACAATTCAACACAAAATTTGTTTTAATTTTTTATTTGAAGCTTAAATATGTGTTTTGTGTATGTGTTAGTAGCAACTTTAAATGAATTTTACTCAAAAAGATATATATATATATATATATATATATATATTAGGGAAGGTCGAATTTTCTTCGCCTAAATTTTTCGCTAACATTACTTCCCAGTTTGCTCACACCGACTTTAGATTTTGAGGTCATATTTATTAAATTATACTCAAATGCTGTTGAATGGGAATCTATTCTAGGTCCATACGCAAATGTTAAAAAAAATAAAATTATTTTTTAATAATTTGTTTCTTTAATATTTTAAGTTTTTTTTTTAATTTTTTTAAAGAATACCCCTGCGTTTTTTTTAAATTTCTTTCTAATAAACGGCAGTGGTGTCCGTAAGACTTGCTAAAACTTGACTTACCAAAAAATGTCAAACAATTTTTAAAAATAACAACATGCCATGCAATAAATGAAATAATAGCTGAGAAAAAAATAACAAAAAAAAAAAAAGCAATCGTACGTTACTCTTACCACACAAGTGGTCTGCATGGTCTGAATAAAAAATAGTGTGTTCGAAATAACTTTTTTCAGGTTTTAAATAGTTTTCGATTAATAAATTATAATAGAAACGTCTGCTATGTCAGTTGATTCCACCAATTCAGAAATTTATACAATTTCAATGAACTCGGGGTCTTGTGTTCTACCCAGTCTGAACATTGGCTTGCCAAGTGATTTTAGTGAGCTAAATCTACCAAGTAATCATGACGTATTACACGTGGCTGAGCAAAAAATAACAAAAAAAAAGCAAAAATTTTGGAAATTTGTAATAAACTAAATATTCCGTTAATCAAAGGAAAAAACTGTCTCTAAAAAACTGAAAACATTGCTAAATAAATATCGAAATGAAATAAAATTTAAAAGTAGACCCAGTAAGTCTTTAACGTTTCTGGAAACAATTGAACTCCAACAGTTTATGATTAACCAGCACAGTAGGAGGAGCTAACTATTCCCGAATTCGAGACGACTGCTGTTGACCAACAATCAACACTGCCGCCAACTAGTCTTGATCCAACTTTTTCCTGGTTCAACAAATATGGATGTTGAATCTGAAGTGATGTTTGCCATGCCAACTGCAAGAGAGCCAAGTTAATTTCGCTATAGCGTGCGATAGGTTTGCAATCGGGAATAGGGTTGCTTCTTTTTTGGCCACATCCCTTTTCAAAGATATTGACTTTAAAGATGAAAATGGGGAACCAATAATTATGGACAAATCTAAAGTTTCACGTGAAAGAAAGAGATGTAGGGATTCTCTTCGATCAAAGCAACGCAATGACTGTGATCTAGTAGCTTTCTGCTTTGATGACAAAAAAAAAACAACTTTCTGACGAGCGAAGAAGAAAATGGAAGATATCATCATCCCACTAATCTAAGATATCATCATCCCACTATGATAAAAGGCACGCAATAAATTTTGAATGCTCAGACTACTTTGATCTGGTTGACCTAGATGATGACAGTGTTTTGCCTGAGCCTCAATTCTCAGCAATACGAACACTTGTCGCAGTTTATTGAGCCTGATAATCCGCCGCTTCCTGACCCAGGTATTCCATGTCATATCCAAGAAATTGAACGTTGTGTATAGCTTCTGACAAAAGTTTCCCAATGCGCTATCGCAATGAATAGAGATGATATCATGGCCGTAACTCTAGAAAGCCGTAATACAACACCATGCAAGGAATCAAAAAAAGACTTTAAAACCTAACAAATCTATCACTTAAATTACACCATGACAGCCTTTTTAACAATGTCACACCGGACTCGATATTAACGTCACTATCTAGTCTAGGAGTGAATTCCATGATCATCTCACTGATTTGAAATCTGCTTGCCAACAGGCGGATAACGTCTAAATTGGGAACGACTCTAATATCCCGATTCGTGAACAGGGGAACGCCACAAGGAGGCGTTCTGTCACCACATGCATGGAACTTAGCGCTGAACTCAATGCTACTTTCGTTGGAGAGACAAGGCTGCAACGTGGTCGCCTATGCTGATGACGTGGCTATAGCCGTAAATGGGAAGTTTCTATCCACACTTAGAGGCATTCTACAAAGGGCTCTCACTATGCTATCCAGCTGGGCAAGTAGTTGCGGTGTGGGGGTAAATCCGACCAAAACGTAACTTGTTCTTTTCGCGAGGAAGTATAAGACCCTATTTCTCTTTACGGCGCTGATATCGCCTTCTCTGATGAAGCCTTGTATCTTGGCGTATTCCTGGACAGGAAGCTGAACTTCAGACGGAACTTGGAGGAAAGGGGGAAGAAGGCGACCATAGCTTTATACTCCTGCAAGAAGGCAATTGCTAAGCGGGGTCATCGTCTAGTGGCCTGCTCTAGAGAAGGCCTCTGATAACAACCTTCTTGCAAGGGTACAGAGAATGGCTTCCATGTGTATCACTGGTGCACTTCGGACCACACCTACGAATGCCTTGAACATTCTCTTACACCTAATACCGTTGGACATATTAGGAAAGCAGTCGGCGGCCTCATCGGCCATTCGATTAAGAATCACAATACAATGGAGTGGTCCGAGGAGTGTATTCGAACGACACTACAAAACTCTGATACCGACCAGGGAATCCTGGTCAGGGAGGATTCCAGGTAGAAGGCGTTCGATAAATTTCTATACTGACGGATCGAAATTGTGTGTTCAAGTTGGTTTCGGAGTCTATTCAAAGGAGCTTGGACTAAATCTGGCTCGCAGGTTGCCAGACCACTGCAGTATATATCAGGCGGAGGTACTGGCAATAAAGGAAGTTGCTGACTGGTTGGGTCGGAATATTCTGTCTACAACCGCAGTCAATATCTACTCTGATAGTCAGGCCGCGGTAAAGTCCTTGGAATCAATGTTCCTGAAAACAAGAACCACCCTTAGCTGCCGCACGTCTTTAAATGAGATGGCCAAGCAGTTCGACATCAGACTCATATGGGTCCCAGGGCACAGGAATATACCGGGAAACTATAAAGCTGACGAGTTGGCAAGACAGGGCACTACCTTACGAGTTCCAGCGGACTTGGAATGTTTTGGTATACCCCTGGAATCTTGCAAGCTGGAACTTCGGCTTCACAACGCCGGCATAACCGACAACAGATGGGCTAATGGATCAACGTGCAGGTTCACGAGACAGATCTGGCTGGCTCTAAATCATAAGCGCACTAGCGCGCTACTATCACTCCCCGTGGGGGAGATTTCAACAGTAGTTGCTGTCATTGGGAGTCACGCTGAACGCCTCAGGGTCTCGTCAAATAACTTCTGTCGTAGCTGCATGGATGTGGAGGAGGTAGAGAGCATACAACACTTCCTTTGCTATTGCCCGGCGCTCTCCAGAACGAGACTTCAAACATTGCGATCGGCTTTTCTTCACGATCTCTCTGATCTCTCAAATGTGGACTTTTCACGTATCAAGGGCTTCATCAGGAGCTCAAAGTGGTTCTACGATGGGGAGTGAGGGGAACACCTATTCGCCCCGTGGTATCACAATGGACCCCAGGGTCTAAATGTGTTTTTTCACTTTCAACCTAATCTAACCTAATCACTTAAATTAGGCCAGACATTGCGCAATGTTGCCATTCTGGTATTTTTCCATTACAAAAGTTTTAGTAAGTCTTACTGACACCAGCGCAGAGGTATTCTTCAAAAAAATTAAAGAAATATTTTAAATATTAAACAAGCATATTATTAAAAATAATTATTTTTTTTAACATTTGTTTATGGAAAAGATTCCCAGTCATCAGAATAAAAACCTTTGTCTATAACTTTGACCACTAAAAAAATTTTGTTACAAAAAAAAAAAAAAAATAATAAAAATTTTATTTTTGATCCAAAAGAAAAAAGATCGGAATATTTGTATTCTGCATACATATAAGCACGGAGGCACAAACTTTCATTATAATCGAAGAAACCAAGCATAATTTTTCGGATCGCTTCTTATGAAACTACAGATTTTTTAGTATAATTTAATTAGTATGACCTCAAAATCTAAAGTCGATATGTGCGAACTGGGAATTAATCTTAGAACTATGGTTTCTTCGCAAAAAATTTCTTAGAATTTCCTGTAGTTTTCGTTTTTGGTTTTTTCTGTTGGTTTTTTTTCCACCCATACAATCCGATCCGGCCTAATATATATACTAGATGATGCACATCTGTAAATATGGTGAATATCTGCAAAGAAATACATTTCGAATGCTATGCTTTTGTCGAAATCAGTTGGTAATTAAAGGTGTAGAATATGTCACAAGAAACCGCCTTCTTTCTTAATACTATAGATATTTATTTTGTTTAATCATACAGGAAGAAGAAGTTTATCATTTTAAAGTAATTAATATTACCATAAAGATTTTAATAAGCATTTAGTATTCTCCGTTGCTCAAACTTAAAAATAACGTAATAAGTTTAAAATAAGTATTAATTGTTAATCTAGTCTAAACACTTGTTTCTACATTATTTCACAATCATTTTAAAACTACTTAACAGTTGCAAGGCACCACCAAACATGCCACAAATCTTTGAAATATTTTTCAATAGACCACAATTCCACTACGACTACAGTGATGTGATTAATAAAAAAAACATTTTGAATGTAAAAGCTTCATATAAAATCGAGTTAAAACAACACTCTGGATTGGTGTCTGACAGTAAAGACTGCTAATACTTTGCTATACTTACTTACATACAATATAATTTACTTATACCCCAAGGATATTTATACTCTACTTCAAATTATATTTAGTACACTTATAGTCATACTCTTTCGTAATGATGGTATGTGTGATTGTCATTATGTTTGTGTATGTGTGTGTGTGTTTGTGTGTATAGAAAGTTGTTTTGATAAACTTATTCTTGTAAATATATTTAATTAAAATGCTTATTATCTTGCACTGCATTTTAATGAGTCTATCACAATTTCAACACTGACACTCTGCTCTTTTTTCGTATATTTTTGCGTCATATTACAGTTTCATCTTCTTCATCATTCTCTTCGCCATTAATATACAATCGCATTTGAAGAGAAAAAAAAAGTAATCTCATGTCTATCATTATGTGCGTATATTCATGTTTGCTTAAACGTATGGCTGGGTATACACTGTAGTGGAAAAGTTTCGAATAATCGAAACAGATATACCCAGGATCAAGAGAAAAAACTAGAAAGACTTATTTGTCACCAGCTTAGGTACTTTTGCCTAAGTAATCACAAGATCAAGGTTTGAGTCCTGACTTGGAAGTGAGAAGTTTTCTAAAAATAATGATTCTTGTTCTAAATTTAACTCTTCAAATTTAAAAAAAAAAGTGTACAATTTCGGTTATACTATTTATTTTGAAATAGTGCCCTGAAGCTTCCTGTGAAACTAATAGCCTAATATAGAAATGAAAATATTTTCCCTAAAAATTTCAATAATCTAATTGAACTTAATTTTGTTGCCATAATTTTTGTCACCAGTGTACATTTATATTCAAATGCTGGCAATATAAGGATAATGTCTAAAAAGATGTACATATATTAAGACACATTGGTTCGTTTGTTGGTTGGTTGCTTGTTTGGCTGCTGAAACTATCTTTCTCTATACTTCGAGTACATTTCTACTACTTAACTCGACTCGAGTCGATTCGACTTAACTCTCAACTGCTACTAAAGTGTAATTAACGACGATTCTGTTGCAATTGTGGCAATTGTTTTGGTTTTAAATCCCAACAGTAATAAGTAGAAAAGCAACAAAAGCAACAGCAACAGCAACTATTTAATATAAAGTTGCTAGCGATTGTTATAAGTACGTGTTTGTGTGTATGTTTGTAGTTGTTGTTAGTTATTTTTTAAAGCTGCTGGCTGCTTTTGGCTGCTCTATACAAGTGATACTGTTCTACAGCATTTACTGGTGTTTAATATTGAATGTTGTTGCTGCTGCTGTTGTTGTTGTTATTGTGTCGATGTATATATTTTAGTCTTGAACTATAAATGTTTGTAAATGTAATGAGTAGATTGTTTACTATATCTGTGTTTTTGTCTTTATACCCTGTTGGAATTATGTGGAGCCAAGATTGTTCTTCAAAAATCGGGGAAAATCGAAGCCACGCACTTGAAAATTTCCCAGTCAAGGAGTATTAACAGGAGTTAATCACTTAAGCGGTTATAAATATTCATGGATATCTTTTATATTAATTGGTAAGGTGATTTCTTGTGACCGATGTTTTGTTAAACAGTTTTATCCCGATTTTGATCAAACGTATATTATTTGAAAATTATGTCTCTTTAGGTGTCCACCAGATCTACAGATTTTTAAATTCTAATTTTTTTTGGACTAAAATTCATTTAAAGTTACATACATAAAATTATACAATGCTATCTGGGTGTTTATTAAGTTTGTTAGTGTGTTTTTAAAAATAAAAAGTTTGTTTTCTTCATTCACAATAATAATTGTGCTGAATTGAAAAATTGTCTTGGACATAAACCAATAAATAATACTGTTTAAAAAGTGTTGAATTGTGAATTGGCTTAAATGGATTAGCATAACTTTAGGGTCTTTATTAAATGAACGAATAAAATTTCCTAGAATTTGCACTCGGATTTCGAGGGCTGGAATCTGCTAGTATTACATTATTGGTTTAAGAAGTAATCCATTAACTTTAAACTGGGACTATTCAGTACATCCGGAAGTATTATATCTTCAATTTGATGTCGAAAATCTGGATCTAAAGCATATCTGATTTTTTAGGTACAGTTCTTAAAAAAATATTCGCAAAAATTATAACAAAAGAAAAATAGGAAATCATCGAGCATTTGCGGGGTCTTTATCTCGGGGGGTGAGAAATTCCAAAGTCAGGATGAAGGTACGAGGATAGTATAATAAAAAATCAACGACGTTTTCCTTATCTTGATGTGTATTTGTTTTGGTTTTCAGCTATAACTCAAGAATCTCTGACGATTTTTCATTTCATTCTTCAGCACAATTAAATAATTAATTATACCCTCTACCCCAGTGTGCAGGGGTACATATAAGTTTGTCATTCCGTAATAGTTAGAAAAAAAATTTGGAACCCATAAAATATATATATTTGTGATCCTTATAACAAGCGGAGTTGATATAGCGATGTCCGTCTGTCCGTCTGTGGAAATCACGGTAACGGCCACAATCGGGTGGCAAGGGTGCTCGTTGGCTTAGAAACTGATTCACTAACATCCTGAGAAGTTTGCTATTTAAAATCATCCAAATTAGTTGATTAGGTCCCGAGAATTGAATGAAGAAGTTAAAAAGTTTTGAAAATATATGATTTGTCATGTTGTTCTTGTCACGATAACTGGGATAACTGGGCACTCGCTTTTAGTGAGAATGATGCACTAATATCATGAGAAGGTTTCTGTTTAAAAAATCATGAAAATTTATTATGTCCCGAGAAATCACTGAAGAATTAAAAAAAAATCGAAAAAATATATGTTTCTGTATTGTTCTTGTTGTTATTCTAAATGTTGTATTGTTGTTATAGCTGTATTTATTGTTTTCGTGGTCATTGTAATAATATAATAAAAAGTAACCCTTTGTACATTTTTTTTATCAGGTCTGGTATAAAAATTTAAAAGTTTCCATTGTTTTGGCATCACTAAAAAAATTTGTTAAATCTTTTTTGTCATCGCCGCAAGCCCGTATGCAAAGTTTCAGATCGATTGGGTCACCGGAAAAGGGTTAAAAATCGATCCAAAATGTTGTCGACAAGCAGACAAGCAGACACTATGCGTTATGCCGTTTTCTTTTCTGACAAAAAATGTCGCATTTTATTTGCACTTTTTTTGAAAAGTGTATTTTTATATATTCTAAATTAAGAGCAACCTTATTTTATACATCATTCGAAAGGTCTCAAAGTCGAGCGCTCGTAAATCGTAAAAAATTCAGGTCATAGTGTGAGAATATTTCACATTGTTCGCCTTTTTTGAATATTTTCACCCCATGACTTCAAAGAGGATAATAATCAAAATTTTTTGCATTTCATGAACGCTTTGGGCGCTTTGAGACCTTTCGATTGATGCATAAAATTATGTTACTCTTAATTTAGAATATATAATATTGTGATTGAACGTTGATTAATGTTATTGTAATTTATTAGTTGATTGGTGAGTTAAGATATTGTAAATTATGTTCATTTAATTTTTATTGTAAATTATGATTGATCATTTAATTGGTTTTATTATTCAATTTCCCTAAATATTTTTTGAAGGCTTTCCAGTTCTTTTTGAATGCAGCGTCTGGTCGCAGCAGTTTTAATTCTTCCAAGCACTGTTTAAGGTGCTCGGTTAGAATGAGATTCAAAATAAGAAAACAAGTTGTCTTTTGTAAGTCTAATTTGATTCTGATTTTATTTACAATTTTTAGGTGTATTTATATCAAATAAATTAACATAATTTCCTAGTATGACTAATGTGTTGCTATGCCAGTTAATTGTTTATTTCTCAGTTTACATTCCTGAGTTTTTGTTACATGTTAAAATATTTTTATGCAATCTAAGTTAAATGTGACATACTTTTCATTAATGGTTTAAATTAACATTGATAAATAATAAATTGTAATAATGACGTCACATAATATTGATAAATAAAAAATTTTATTAATGACTAATTCGACGTCATTTCTGGTATAGTGTATTTCATTATGATGGATACACTACAATAAAAAATACACTTTTCGAAAAAAGTGCAAATAAAATGTGACATTTTTTGTCAGAAAAGAAAACGGCGTAAGAGTTAATATAAAGGGAGTAAAAATTCACCAACATCTAAGGCAAATAATCATAAACTACCTGTTGTTAATAAAAAAACAATGTAAATTTACAAAAAAAAAAAAAAAAAAACAAATTTATGTATGAATTTATTAAAAAAAACACAACAATAACTTTTGATGTTGTATTTTTGTTTGTAATATTTACATATATGTACATACATACATATATTAATTAATAAAATAATACACATATATTTTATATATGTATATCCATAATAACCGCAAGTTAGAACTAAATCGGTATATAATTTCTTTGTATAAAATTCTGCAATATTTTGTTTTAGGGAAAATACATTTCTTTTGCGTTAACAAACTGCGTGTCACTTCATTTTGCTCAATGAGACTATGCCACAGTAGATGGCGCCACAATTTTTGTTCTAATTAGCTTTGCAATAGTTATTTCTATTTTAACATGAATATCAACATTTTCAATTAGATATCAAACACAACAATGTTAAAAGTTTACACAGAGCTGAGTGAAGAAGAAGCAATGAGTTTTTTAAAAATAGTTATATAAAATTATTATTCTGCTTTGCCTACAAAATATCTGATTGCGATTACATATAATTTTTAAAAATTGTTTATAATTCACGTAAATACAAAATTGCACCTTTTAAATTTTCCATTCAAATTTAAGAAAATATTTATTCTAAAAACTGGAGTTCAGATTTCCTATTATAAATTAGAAAATATCAAATTATATTAAAACGTCGGAAATAATAACTTGAAATTTAGAAGATATCAACTGAATTTTTAAAATATAAATTTTATTCTTTAAACACAAATTGAAATTCAAAAAACATCAAATATATAGCATTTCAGTATAAGAAAACATTAATATAAATTCAATGCAGTTTAGAAACCCTCAAATGATATTTAAGAATTGCGAACATAAAAATTGTTATATAGATAAACGCAGTTTGATGAAAATGTTATTTATATATCATTTTTCACACTTTTTTTGGATGGAAATTTTAAGCTATTCAGAAAATAAAGATAACAAATTGCGTTTGGCATCTCTAATTTCAAACAGTATCAAGAACACTGGTTGAAATTAGGGACTTCAAAATTTGGCTCATGGTATGCAACGTAAAACCCAAAAAATTTTAGTTCATTATTAATTCGCAGGTAGTGGTATTTGGAGCCAATAAATGAAAATATATTTTATTAACATAGTTTAATTCGAAATCAAAAGTTGGCATCTCTGGCTTAGATTTTGTATTTTATTGTGTTATTTTGTATTACCACAAAATGTAATAGTGAACACTCCCTTTTTTTTTGTTTATTATTTTGTTACTCGAGCCGACCTATACGGCCGCAATGAAGAATTATTTGGCCAAAATTAACTATACAGCCATCTCCAATTATAACGATTTAATACGTATAGCCACGCTACACAACAATTACCTTCGCAATGGAGGTTAGGGCGAGCTACTTAATTTGCAAAAACTTAAACTAAGTTAAACGAAAGGTTATGTCAGCAACCACTATGACCAAAAAGCAAACACCAAAATGTGTTTTTTCTTATCTGAAATAATAGAAACGACGAAAGCGATCTTTCCTCTTTGGACCGCAAATAACTAATATGACAGAGCTTAATAGACGAACTCTTGAAATAAACAAAAATCCGTATCAAACCAAGGAATTTGCTGAAATAATTTGGTATTAAGTTTAACAACTTGTTAACCTTTTCAAATATTTTATTTACATTTATTATCAATACTCAAACCGAGGTGTATGTCCGTCCGTCCGTCTTTGTGTCCATGTAAACCTTGTAGTCAAACTACAGGTCGCAAATATGAATATATTTTAATGAAATTTGGTATATAAGCTTTTATCGGCCATAGGATGAACGCTGTTGAAATTGGTGAAATTCGGTCCATGCTGAGACCTAGTTTCCATACAAATGACACCTATGGAATCGACTTAATTGCCATAAGATCCAAATTCACATATAGATCTCAGTCAAATTGGGTTTGTATGTGTTTAATTTATCCACTAATCAGTAGTCCAAAACTAAACCCTACAGGACAATTCTTAGTCATAGGCCCCACTTAATTGATATATTTAAGTGAAGATCGGGAAAACAAAAATATTGCACAGATTTATTCTAAAATTTGGTTTGTATAAATTTTTTTTAAAAATAAGTGACTTTACCAAATATGGTCAGGATCGGCCCATTTTTCGACCAAGTCCCCATATAAATATAGCACTCGATATAAACTTTTTCATATCTGCAGCCAAAAAAAAAATATAATAACAATGCCACTCAAATATAGGGTCTCTTAACCATGGTATAGGGTATCGTATAGTCGGTCTATACTGACTATAATTTCTTACTTTTTATTAATGTAACCAGGAAAAATGCCTAATTTGTGTCCTGCAAATATGAAAAAGTTATTAACAGCTTCTATTTTTCTATGGGAGACAGGTTAAAAAATGGACCAATGATTATTATATTTAATAGGGTCACTTAATTTACTCAAAAACGTATAGAAACCACATTTGTGTAAGTTCTGGACAATATTTTTGCTTTTTTTAATAGATTTGAGTGCACCCGTACAGGGTTTACTTTGGATAATTAATTAACAGGTGTAGTAAACACCTATAAACCAAATATTAGCGATATGTATGGGATATTTGTATGGCGGCTAGGTCTGACCATGAACAAACTTTCAACAATTACAACAGTGGTCTTCCTATGACCGATAAAAGCTTATATACAATATTTTCATATTTGGTTTTCATAGACACGACAGACAGTCAGATAGGCGGATGGACGGACAGCGTTAAATCGACTCAGAAACTGATACAAACTCATTATCATTACAGCATTGAACTGGTTAGACTGCAATGCAGCTTGTTTATCTTCAAACTGACAGCCTATCTCATTTGCCTTCTTTTCGTTTCCGGCAAAAATTCTCTATTGGGTATATAACCACACGCACACACACACACACACACACGCTCTTCTCTTGCATTCCAAATTTATATGAATTGCATAAGTCGAATATGAATCTGGCAAATTGTTTATAAAATTATACGAGTATAAGAAACTTACAAATGTTCATTGCAATATTATTATTGCTGTTGTTGTAGTTGGTATTGTTAATGTTACTGCTGAGATTTATAAAAGAAATTTGATTTTAATATGGCTTCAGAAAAAGATTTCTTGCAATAAACACTTTGTCCACGAAGTATAAGGAAATTTCAAATCTATAACATTAATAGGCTAGGCGAATTTTTGTGACCGATGTTTTGTTCTACCGTTTTATCCCGATTTTGACCAAATATATATTATTTGAAAGTTATTTCTTTTTAGCCGTTTTGCAGGTTTACAGATTTTTAAATTTTTTTCTTTGCTTTGAGTAAATTGCATTTAAAGTTGCTACTAACACATACATAAAATTATACATATGCTATTTGTGTGTTTATTAAATTTTTTTAATGTTGGTTAATGAGTTTTGTTATCTTCATTCACAATAATAATAAACCATAAAAGTGTTGGTTTGTGAATTGGCTAAGTTGAAAAATAAAGCTGCCTAGAAATTGCACTCGAATTTCGGGTGCTGGAATCTTCTAGTAGGGTATAAACCAGTAACAATGTTAGAGTCGATCTAAACGATAGCATACATTATGAATTCGAGGGGCTCAGGTCTAGCGCTGGAATCTGCTAGTATCAGTTAAATCTTGAAAATGAAAAATACAAGTTATTAATTTTATGTTGCTCTTCTTCTTCTTTATGTGCTATATAATTACATTTGATTAAATTATATTTATTTATAATCTCTGCAAAAGCATCTCTATGTTTCGCCTCACTCAGGAGAGATTCTCCACACCTCGGATACCAGACCAAGCCTTTTTATTATTAAGCCATGTTATTTGCTTTGTTCCTCTAGTAGGTCTTCCTTCAATATTTGCTCGTGTACTGCTTTGTAGCAGCTTATATTTTTTGATTCCTCACGATATAGCCTATGTGTTTCGTCTTCCAATTCATTATTTCGGTGTATTTTCTTCAGTACTGCGCTGTTCGATAAAAAGTGGATTCATAGCATTTTGAGCACACATCGATAAATCAAAATTTCAAAGGCATCCAGCTTCTTTACATCCGCTACTTTTATTGTCCACAGCAGAACTGACCATACATAAAAGTTCTTGAGGGATCGTACTTTCGATTCAATATCAATGTCGTGGCTGCTTCTCTTGCCATTTCAATGTGGCATCCTATTTCTTCCGAAACATCCCACTTGTCACTGATTGTTATCGCGAGATCTTTCAAACTTTACATTATGTCGACGTATGAGTTTTGCATCTTGAAAGTGGTTGTATTGTGGTAATTTTATCTACTTACATTGATACTTTTCCATATATTAATCTGAAGGTCGCATGTTCCACTCTATACAGTCAGTTTGTTTACTTGATCCTGGAGTCCATGTTGGAGACGACTGCATTCAGACATTGGATAATAAATAATCTAGCCCATAAAAACAAAGTTTTTATTAAAACCCTTTCTTTCCTTATGGATATGAGTTTTGAATCACTCCATGACTGTGCGTGACTTTGCGTGACTATTTCAAAATTAATCTTTGGTCACAACAAGTTTATGGACCAAGTTTCAGATTGATTGGATAAGGGGAAATCTGTTTTAGAGCACTCCGTGACTGTACGTGACTATGCGTGACCGTGTGTAACCCCAAAATTAATCCACAGTCACAACAAGACTATGGGCCAAGTTTCAGATCAATTGGATAAGGGGGAATGGTGTTGCGCCACATGCAGACAGACAGACAGGGTTTATGAGTTAAAAGGAAGAGCTAAAAAATCATGTGAGTCCGATCGCAGGGGAGATGTGTAAAAAGCTAGTAATTAAAGATTTTTTTATAGAACTTTTTTAAAATCAAACAGAAAGCGTATCACTTATAGCAATCAACTGCAGCGGCTCTGTTAATATAAAAATATTTATTATTATTTATTATTTTAACCGGTTTATTTTTCATTTTTCGTTTTTTATTTTTAATTTTTCGTTTTTCATTTTTCGTTATTCATTTTTAATTTTTTTTTAATTTTTTATTTTTCATTTTTTATTTTCAATTTTTAATTTTTTAATTTTAATTTTTCATTTTTAATTTTTCGTTCATCATTTTTCATTTTTATTTTTTAATTTTTTTCTTCATTTTTCATTTTCCAATTTTTATTTTTCTTTTTTAATTTTTTATTTTTAATTTTTATTTTTCATTTTTATATTTCAATTTTCATTTTTTATTTTTCATTTTTTATTTTTAATTTTTTATATTTAATTTTTTATTTTTCATATTTTAATTTTAATTTTTCATTTTTTATTTTTCATTATTTATTTTTAATTTTAGTTTTTCATTTTTCATTTCTTATTTTTCATGTTTCATTTTTTATTTTTAATTTTTTAGTTTTAATTTTTTATTATTCATTTTTTATTTTTCATTTATCCATTTATTTTTATTTTTCATTTTTCATTTTTTATTTTTTATTTTTCATTCTTCATTTTTTATTTTTAATTTTTATTCTTAATTTTTTATTTTCCATTTTTAATTTTTTTTCCGTTTTTCATTTTTCGTTTTTAATTTTTCATTTTCATTTTTCATTTTTCATTTTTCGTTTTTCAAATTCATTTTTTATTTTTCATTTTTAATTTTTTATTTTTCATTTTTAATGTATTTTTCATTTTTCATTTTTTATTTTTAATTTTTTTTTAATTTTCATTTTTTATTTTTCATGTTTAATTTTTTATTTTTCATTTTTCCTTTTAATTTTTTTAATTTTTTATTTTTCATTTTTTATTTTTCATTTTTTATTTTTTATTTTTCATTTTTCATTCTTCATTTTTTATTTTTAATTTTTTTTCTTAATTTTTTATTTTCCATTTTTAGTTTTTTTTTATTTTTCATTTTTTTATTTTTAATTTTTCCTTTTGATTTTTTTTAATTTTTCATTTTCATTTTTTATTTTTCATTTTTCGTTTTTTAAATACATTTTTTATTTTTCATTTTTCATTTTTAATTTTTTATTTTTCATTTTTAATTAATTTTCCATTTTTTATTTTTAATTTTTTATTTTTCATTTTTCATTATTCATTTTTAATTTTCCGTTTTTCGTTTTTCATTTTTCATTTTTATATTTAATTTTTCCATTTGATTTTTTTTAATTTTTTATTTTTAATTTTTTATTTTTCATTCTTTATTTTTCATTTTTTATTTTTTATTTTTAATTTTTCCTTTTTATTTTTTTTAATTTTTTATTTTTCATTTTTCATTTTCCGATTTTCATTTTTCATTTTTTATTTTTCATGTTTAATTTTTTATTTTTAATTTTTCTTTTTGAGTTTTTTTAATTTTTCATTTTCATTTTTTTATTTTTCATTTTTAATTTTTCGTTTTTCAAATTCATTTTTTATTTTTAATTTTTCATTTTTAATCTTTTATTTTTCATTTTTAATTAATTTTTCATTTTTTATTTTTAATTTTTTATTTTTCATTTTTCATTATTCATTTTTAATTTTCCGTTTTTCATTTTTCATTTTTTTATTTTTTATTTTTTATTTTTTATTTTTTAATTTTAATTTTTCATTTTTCCTTTTGATTTTTTCTAATTTTTTATTTTTCGTTTTTTATTTTTCATTCTTCATTTTTTATTTTTATTCTTAATTTTTTATTTTCCATTTTTAATTTTTTTTTTCATTTTTCATTTTTCGTTTTTAATTTTTCATTTTTCATTTTTTGTTTTTCATTTTTCATTTTTCGTTTTTCAAATTCATTTTTTATTTTTCATTTTTTATTTTTCATTTTTAATTAATTTTTCAATTTTCATTTTTTATTTTTAATTTTTCATTTTTCATTTTGCATTCTTTATTTTTCATTTTTAATTTTTTATTTTTATTTTTTTTTTTTCATTTTATATTTTTCAGTTATTTATTTTTAATTTTTCGTATATCATTTTTTTTCCACGTTTCATTTTTTTATTTTCCATTTTTAATTTTTCATTTTTCATATTTTATTTTTATTTTTCTTTTTTCATTTTTTATTTTTCGTTTTTAATTTTTCAATTTTCATTTTTTATTTTTCATTTTTTAAGTTTATTTTTTTATTTTTAATTTTGAAATGCCAGAAACCGGTCCGATTAAGAATACAGTGCAGTTATGAATTTTTGAAATATATGCTTTCTTCTTCTTTACCACGCACCATTTAAACAAAATTAAAATTTGCAGAATAGTGGAAATTAGAAGTATAAATGCAAAAATTATTCAAAATTCAAAAATAACGATTGTTTGTTTGGACAGAGTTGTATCTTCTGAAATTAATACAAAGTAAAGCTGTATGGTAAGAAAACTGAATCTAACCACACTGCTCATAGGCCTGACTTTAGGTGAGTGTGTTAAGGCGCTGACCAAAAAGTGCAAATACGACTGTATGTGAAGGTTCATGGTTCAAAACCTCACGGCCGCCCTAAGTAGAAAAAATTTTCATATAGAAACAATATATTCAATTAAAACATAACAATTATCACAATCGCTGATGAAGGATGAAATGCCAGAAACCGGTCCGATTAAGAATACAGTGCAGTTATGAACTTTTGAAATATATGCTTTCTTCTTCTTAAACAAAATTAAAATTTGCAGTAATTGCAATATGTCTGAAAAATGACTAAATCTAACAAACAAAAAATTTTTTACTTTTCATTTTTCATTTTTTATTTTTCATTATTAATTTTTAATTTTAGTTTTTCATTTTTCGTTTCTTATTTTTCATGTTTCATTTTTTATTTTTCATTTTTTTTTTTTATTTTTTAGTTTTAATTTTTTATATTAATTTTTTTATTTTTTATTTTTCATTTTTCCTTTTTATTTTTTTCAATTTTTCGTTTTTATTTTTTATTTTTTTATTTTCCATTTTATATTTTGCTTTTTTCGTTATTCATTTTTAATTTTTTATTTTTCATGTTTCATTTTTCATTTTTCATTTTTAATTTTTCATTTTTCATTTTTAATTTTTCATTTTTTATATTTCATTTTTCATTTTTCATTTTTCATTTTTCATTTTTAATTTTTTTTTTTATTTTTAATTTTCAAACAGGTTATCATAATTCATATCATATTTTTTTTACCAATACATCACATTTGGTCTTACGACTCACATGTTACGCTGTTTTTTAAATTTACCCCCCCCCCCCCCTGGCGCGTATAGATATTTACACATCAAAAATGCAAATAATGCTTGCAAAAAAATAGATATTAAAACTAACATACGGAAACACATATGTTTAGATTTTTTCGATCTCATTCCTTATATGAATAGAAGTCCGGAGGTATCACAGCGTCAACATGTTCTAGAAGTCTTTCGAAAATTTAACAGTAATATTGATTTAATATAGCAAAAATTTACTCGAATATCCGGATACTTTTAAACCATATCTTATTATTGTTTTAACAAGTTTTGCAAGTGTATGGTTTTAAGTGCCTGTGCAAAGAGTGCTCGTTGATTGTGTATCTTTTAAAGAAATGTATTTATATGGCAAAGTGCATGTATAAGTATTTATGAATGAACATTTTTGGAAAACTAAATAGATTTTTATCTGTTCTTTCCAAATTGCTTTACATAAAAAATAAAATGAAATTAAAATAAAATAAAACTCTCTCTCACACATATACAAAACACAAACACATACATACTCTAAATAAAACAGATATTTGTTTTTCTTTTTTTTTTTGCCAAACAGGAAACTTTAAATTAAAGTAATTATTTTATATTATTATTTTGTGTTTTTTTTTTATTTTTATATCTCAAAAAGGACTTTTTGTTATCTAAACATACACAGGGTACAGATTAAAAGCCATACAAGCAACAGAGCAGCTCTCAATTGTAATTGTAATAGCTTTCATATGGAAATATTTGTAAAATATATATTAACATGAATTTGAATTGTCTGAGTATGTGTGCGTGTGTGTGCTATCAATGAAACTCAAGAAAACTCTTATTTCATTCATGTGAAACTTTTTATTGGTTTTCTAAATTTATTCTGTAGCTGGGATAATATTTGCTGTTAAATGAATTGGAATTTAAGAAAATATATTTAAAGACTAAAGCTTTCAAACAATTGCTATTAAATATAATTGATTTTCCTTTTTTTTTTTTGTATCATAAATATGAAACATTAATGAATAAATACGGTTCAAGTAAATTAGTCTAGCCATTAAGTATTAGATAAGCTACTTTTAGTCACTCCCCCCTAAAACTGTCAGACAACAGTGAATCCACTTAAATCTAGTTAAACATTTAGCTTTATTATTATTATTTGTTTCTGAAGTTTAACTAATAAAAATATATGTATGCTTTAGCAATTACTGTCCCCTTTTTGTTGTTTTTTCTTTTTCTTTTAAATAAATAACCTGACTTTTTTCTTCCTACGTTTGATTTAATTTTTTTTTGTAAACTCTTTGTTTTAAATTTTATTTACTAACATAATAAATAATAATATTGACATTGCACTCAAATTCTTTTTTGCAATAAAATAATTCTCTTTTATTTGCTATTTATTTATTTCGTTTTTTCTTCTTCTTCTTTCATTACAGAGGATTCGGTTTCATAACCTTCAGTGATCCAGCTAGTGTAGATAAAGTTTTAGTTCAAGGAACACACGAAATAGATGGTAAAAAGGTAAATCTAAAATTGCATATTATGCTTTACACCAAAAATTCTACTTTTTTAAGCAATGGTTTTCACAATTACAAAAAATTAAAAAAAATACAAAAAAATATAGACATTTTACAAAGCTTTGTAATTCTAACTATGGAAATATTTGCGATTGTAAAAAAAGATTGACTTAAAACTAAATTTTGGGTTGCAAACGTCTGCTGCATTGAAAGTGATGACAAATTTGTTACATTAAGTATTTTTTGTTGTTTCAAAACGTATAAAAATACCCTACTTCTAGTAATATTCTTTCTATAAATTTCTAATTTTTATAAGATGTTTTTTTCGATAACAAAAAACGTTTTTAACGATTTTTTGAAAATAAATTTTTAGAGCTGAAGCTTGATATGAAAATATATTTTTGAGGTGACAATTAATTTTTGTAAAAATACAGATTTGGTGAAAATACATATTTCTGGAAATTTTATAGCCAAACATTTAAAATCGACTGTACAATACCATGCGCTCAAGAATCCAACTTTTCCGAGGAACTAACTGCATAAGAAAACAAGCATACAATTTAAATGCTATTGTTATTAATTTGTGGCTGTGATACTCTCTTTGATACTCTCCACCTTTATCTTAAACACAATGTTGAGTACGGCTACCACTTTAAAACTGATACCGATACTGAAAGTTTAAATGCGAATACGAGTTAAATTTTAAGTTAATTACTTTTATTTTCGACTACTTCCTATTTTAATTGCTTCTTATAAAAAACAATGATCGTGTCTTCCGTAGAAAGTATTTATTACTACTATTACTATTACTATTTATTACTATTAAAGTTTCATCGCTATATTTTAATTCAAAAAATTTCAGATAATTCTTCGTCAAAAATGTCTGAATATTAATATTAAGAAAGGTAAATTTTGAAAGGTAAATTTTAAATTATTTTTACATTTAATAGTAAAAAAAACAGCTAATAAATTAAAGTAACCTTATACAGACTTTAAAAAATACCCGATAAAAGCTTATATACCAAATTTCATCCAAACATATATCTACAATATTATTAGGCAAGCCGATTTCTTGTGACCGATACAAAAATTGTAGTTACCAACCGATTTTGACCAAAAATATCTCTTTTCAAAGGTATTTCTTTTTGGCTATCCGCCATATTTACAGATTTGCATCGTCTTGAACATTTTTTTTTTTTTGAGTAATGCTCATAAATATAATATAAAAATCAAAAGCCTTGTGTTGAATTGTTAATTGACTAAAATTAATTAGCATATCTTTAGGTTACTTTAAAATTATTTATTAAATTAAAAAGTAAAAGTTCCTAAAATTTGTGCTCGAATTTCCAGGGCTGGGATCCGCTAGTTTGTATAATTGCGTTCTAGGTTTACAAGCACACGGGCGGTCGAACGTCGTTAAATCGGTACATTATTTATTATTTAAGGGCATTATTTAAAAGGCAAAATAACTTTTAAAAAAGTGTACTTTAAAAAAAATCATTTTTTTCTGAAAGAGGGTAGTTTTTTCAAAAAGGGCATTATTTAAAAGGCAACTTTGTAAAAAAGGGTACTTTTTAAAAAGTTGGTACTTTAAAAAAAAAAAAAATGTACTTTAGAAAAAGATCCATTGCATCTCTGGGCCTCGCTTCTACTGATGTAAACATCATAAAACATAAGTTGATCATATTATTAAAAAAGAATCATTTAAAAAAAAGCTCCCTTCTAAAAAGGGTACTTTTAGAAAAAGGGTACTATTTAAAAAAGGACTTTATCAAAAAGGTACTTCTTTAAAATAATAACTTTTTTCAACGAAGATAATTTTAAAAAATATAATTTTCAGTTATATTTTTATATGCTTTAAGAAAAAGTAATTTTTAAGAAAAAGTAATTTTTAAGAAAAAGTAATTTTTAAGAATAATAATTTTTAAAAAAAAACTACATTTTTTAAAGAGAAGTACTTTTTAATTTGCCCACATCGCAGGAAGAGCACAGCTCGACGTGGTGTTACGTTCAATCGGTGTTGCTATCCAGAGAGCAACAGGGTTTAAATCAGCCGACCCTTCAACAAGAGGTGGAGATCTTTCCAAAACACATGTCTCTGAATTGTTACTGTCTTATGACGGGGCGTTCGAGGACGCACAGTATCCTCCCGGTGTTAAGAGCACCGTGCGGTTAAGCCTACTCAATACATCATGCATATAAAGCACAAGAGACACTATTGCGATCGCCAAAATCTATGAAATTAACTTTATCACGCACCTTAATCGATCCTTCGGATCATTTTCTATTTCCGAACTTTGGTCAGTGGTAAAAGATTTACCAATAATGAAGCGGTGAATTCTGCGAAAATGCATTAAGCTAAAAGAGATTATGTTGAGAAATAAAGAAGATTTTTCCCAAATTTACTGTGTGTTTAGGTCGGATTTTTCTGGAACCGCGCTCGTGTATAGGTAGTAAACTTATTTTTTACATTTTTAGGCTAGGATTTCGTGGAAATGTCATGTGATTCAGTAATTCAAAGGTCGATTAAGTATGCTACAGGCTTTTAAAAAGCTATACTCTCACCGAGGGCCTTTACTTTTGTCACATTTTTTCGCCGTGTGTAATTTTTTTTTTTTTGATGTATAAACATTAAAAAAAATTTAAATTTAAAATTTTAAATTAAAAATGAAAAATTGTAAATGAATATGAAAAACAAAAAATGAAAAACGAAAAATGAAAAATGAAAACTTAAAAATGAAAAACAAAAATGAAAAATAAAAACTGAAAAATTAAAAATAAAATATAAAAAATAAATAATAAAAAATGAAACATAAAAAATGAAAAATCTGAAATGAAAAATAAAAAATTAAAATAAAAATAAAAAATGTCAAATGATAATTGAATAATGAAAAACGGAATATAAAAAATGAAAAATGAAAACTGAAAAATTTAAATTAAAAATGAATAATGAAAACTTAAAAATGAAAAACAAAAACTGAAAAATAAAAAATTAAAAATAAAATATAAAAAATAAATAATAAGAAAAAAATAAAAAATTAAAAAATGAAAATCTAAAATGAAAAATAAAAAATAAAAAACAAAAATAAAAAATTAAAAAGAAAAAAGAAAAATGAAAAATGAAAAAAGAAAAGTAAAACATGAAAAATGAAAAATAAATAATTAAAAATTAAAAATTAAAAATTAAAAATTAAAAATTAAAAATTAAAAATTAAAAATTAAAAATTAAAAATTAAAAATTAAAAATTAAAAATTAAAAATTAAAAATTAAAATTTAAAAATTAAAAATTAAAAATTAAAAATTAAAAATTAAAAATTAAAAATTAAAAATTAATAATTAAAAATTAAAAATTAAAAATTAAAAATTAAAAATTAAAAATTAAAAATTAAAAATTAAAAATTAAAAATTAAAAATTAAAAATTAAAAATTAAAAATTAAAAATTAAAAATTAAAAATTAAAAATTAAAAATTAAAAATTAAAAATTAAAAATTAAAAATTAAAAATTAAAAATTAAAAATTAAAAATTAAAAATTAAAAATTAAAAATTAAAAATTAAAAATTAAAAATTTAAAATTTAAAATTTAAAATTTAAAATTAAAAATTAAAAATTAAAAATTAAAAATAAAAATTAAAAATTAAAAATTAAAAATTAAAAATTAAAAATTAAAAATTAAAAATTAAAAATTAAAAATTAAAAATTAAAAATTAAAAATTAAAAATTAAAAATTAAAAATTAAAAATTAAAAATTAAAAATTAAAAATTAAAAATTAAAAATTAAAAATTAAAAATTAAAAATTAAAAATTAAAAATTAAAAATTAAAAATTAAAAATTAAAAATTAAAAATTAAAAATTAAAAATTAAAAATTAAAAATTAAAAATTAAAAATTAAAAATTAAAAATTAAAAATTAAAAATTAAAAATTAAAAATTAAAAATTAAAAATTAAAAATTAAAAATTAAAAATTAAAAATTAAAAATTAAAAATTAAAAATTAAAAATTAAAAATTAAAAATTAAAAATTTAAAATTAAAAATTAAAAATTAAAAATTAAAAATAAAAATTAAAAATTAAAAATTAAAAATTAAAAATTAAAAATTAAAAATTAAAAATTAAAAATTAAAAATTAAAAATTAAAAATTAAAAATTAAAAATTAAAAATTAAAAATTAAAAATTAAAAATTAAAAATTAAAAATTAAAAATTAAAAATTAAAAATTAAAAATTAAAAATTAAAAATTAAAAATTAAAAATTAAAAATTAAAAATTAAAAATTAAAAATTAAAAATTAAAAATTAAAAATTAAAAATTAAAAATTAAAAATTAAAAATTAAAAATTAAAAATTAAAAATTAAAAATTAAAAATTAAAAATTAAAAATTAAAAATTAAAAATTAAAAAATAAAAATTAAAAATTAAAAATTAAAAATTAAAAATTAAAAATAAAAAATAAAAAATAAGAAATAAAAAATATAAAATGAGAAATAAAAAATAAAAAACGAAAAATTAAAAATTAAAAAGTAAAAAATAAGAATTAAAAAATTAAAACTAAAATTAAAATAAAAAATAAAAAATTAAATATGAAAAATTAAAAATTTAAAATAAAAAATGAAATATGAAAAACTAAAATTAAAAAATGAAAAATAAGCAATGAAAAATTTAAAATGAAAAATTCAAAATGAAAAATAAAAAAAAATGAAAAATAAGAAATGAAAAATGAAAGACGAAAAATTAAAAATTAAAAATAAAAAATTAAATATAAAAAATGAAAAAAGAATAATAAAAAATGAAAATTAAGAAATCAAAAACGAAAAATGAAAAAAAAAAAAAAATAAAAATGAAAAATGAAAAACGAAAAATTAAAAATTAACCGATTGAAATAATAAATAATAATAAATATTTTTGTATTAGCAGAGCCCCTGCAGTTGTTTGCTATAAGTGATATGCTTTCTGTTTGATTTTAAAAAAGTGCCATAAAAAAATCTTTAATTACTAGATGCTTACACATCTCCCCTGCGATCGGACTCACATGATTTTTTTTTTTTTCTTTCTTAAAATAATAATGTCTTAAACTTTATTTTGAGTTTATGTTTGCATAGTTTCTTTGGTTCAAATTTTTCACAAAACTTCTTTTTGCTTGTATTAATCTCCATCAAAATTTCACTATGGAGGGTATTTTAGATTCGCCAAAACCGTGGCAATATTTTTGCACCCTAAACTTTGGCCTGATAACTATTTAACCTAGACTCAACCTTTATTATACAGATCGATTCAGAATCACTTTCTGTGTCGACTTAGCGATGCCAGTCCGTCTGTGTGTTCATGTAGACATTGTAATCCTACTACAGGTTACAAATGTCAATATGTTTCTGTCGCAGGACAAGTGCTATTAAAACTTGTGAAAATCGGTGATTCTTAAAACCTAGTCCCCATACAAATGACCCATATGAGATCGACTTAAATTGCTATAAGTTCCAAATTTCATCTAGATCTCCGTCAAATCTGTTTTGTGTGTGTGTTTATTACATCCATTAATTAATAGTCTAAAAATAAACCATACAGGACAATTCTTAGTAATAGCCCCCCATATAAAGCTGTTTCCCGATCTTCAATCTATTGAAAAACAAAAAACGATTGCTCAGATTTTTCTCACATGTGTTTTTTATTTGTTTTTATTGTTTTTACAATAGTGACTTTTTAAAAAAAAATAATAATAACAATGCCACTAAAATTTGGTTTATGCTTATTTTCTATATCCAATTAGTTGGACTTAAGACCCTTTCTCTAAGTACATGGTATAATGAATCGTATAGTCGCTCTAAACCTACTATAGTTCCTTATTTATCCACATTTGTTTTATGCAATTTTCGCCAGTCTCTTGTACTAGATTTTATTTTTTTTTGTTTCTATCTGTGTCTTAATTGCCAGCTTTATGTTTTAATTTCATATTGACACAAAGACAAAATAGCGATGACAATATTTTGTATTTATTTTTTTTTTGTATAAAAAATGCTTCCTAAAATTGTTTGTAAACAGTTTTAATTACAACACTTTATGTTCCAAAACAAAAGCTTAAAAAAATAAAAATCAACATGAAAAGAAAATTCATTAACAAAAGGCAGAGTCTTTTACCTGTATATAGCAGCATATAAAGCCAAAATAATATCTATTGACAAAATTGCTAAAAAAAAGCTGTATTAAAAAAAGTATAAATAAACTATAGATAGCTAAGTCAATAGCTATTGACTTAGAAAATGATTTATTTTTAGAAAATATTTAGATAAATATTTTTAAAGTTTTCTTCAAAAACTATTTTATATTTTTAATGAAATTGTTTAAACTTTTTTTTTCAATTTAATCCTACTATTGAGACATAATTTATCTTTTGATTTTAGTTTATCAATTATTTTTAACATTTGATTGAATTTTTTAATTAAAGTTTTTAAAAAAAAAATCATTCGTTTTACCTTTTCATTGTTACAGATTTGTTCATTTAGATTTTTTTTTTTTTTGTAAATATTAATTTATATTTTTCCTGTTTTCCGCATTTTAATTTAATGTTCAATTAAAAAATTCGCTTTTACTTCAATGCGTTGAATATTTAGATTTTTTTTTGTAATTTTCTCTACATCCGGTTTTTGAATTTCACACTTAATATCCTTTCAGATTTTTTGTTTTGATATTCTAGAAACGCTTGATTAGTTTTTTTATTAAAATCACAAACAAACTGTGAAAAAAGTCGATTTCCTCTTTTTTATTTTGTTGGATTTTTGTGTGATTTTTTCTTGGTTGAACGGAAATCAATTTCATTGCATATTTTGGCACAACCATAAATATTTAGTAACAAGGATAAGAGGACTATAAATAACATTAACTACGAGCTATTAAAACAAGAACAAAAAATTTTAAATAAAAATGCTAAAAAACGGATAACAAATTTCCCCTTGGCTTGATTAAAATTTGCGTATATTACCAAGCAATTCTAATAAAATTTTAAATTTTCTTTACTCAACACTAATTGTTTTTCCTTATTTTTATGGCTGGCAGTGTTCATTCTCTCATATAAATATTTATTTACTTGTATTTTAATTTCATTAAAAATCTACACATGTTTTGGGATAGCAAAAGACCATTTTGATTTTATGCCAATAACAGGCTGTTGGTTAATTGCTAAAACAAAATAAGGATTACGAAGGTAAAGGGGATAGTGAGTAAAGGGTTGAAGGTTTTTTAGTTTAAATATTTATGTCGGTTGAGTGTTGATCTAAATAGAAATATAAAATTTTAAAAATCATTGCCATGAATTATTAATCATCGAGTTAAAAAGGTAAAATCAATTAATCAGAGGTTTTTTGGTAACCTTTACTAACCCCACATGGAATAAGGAAGTGGAAAAAAGAAAATTTTAAATCATGTTTATTACGGAAAACTGAATTGAATTCTTTGTTGTTTAAGAAAATAATTAATGGATTTTATAATTTCTAGTGTTTGTTTCAAATGTTTCTTAAAATTATAATAATTTTTTTTGAAACCTTATCTGAAACCCCATCTCATGATGAATAGTGTAAAGAGTTCTCAAGGCTATTAACATGAGATATTTTTATTTCTTTATACCATTCGGATGTGTAAAGAGCATCCATTAAATATATAGAACATGTAAAAGTGTGTTTCTTCGTCAAAAATTAGATTTGTTAAAAAACCGGGATTTCGGTATTTAGTACTAACCAGATAGGAATACAGGAGGCTAATCGCCGCATTCCATATCGAGTAAAATCAATCGAAATTCCATATTATGGTTAATTATTTTAAGAAAATGGGCAAAAGTCAGAACTTGTTTCACGTTTACTCTAAACAAGGAGCCATAATTCGTTAACTACAATAGAGTAAAACAAGTAGGAAAATTATAGTCCGTCTATACCGACTATACGATACCCTATAGGATGCGTATAGAGACAATATCTCTTAGTCCCAACTAATTGGATATAGAAAATAAGCATAAACCAAATTTGAGTGTCATCGTTATTAATTTTGTTGCCTTTGAATATGAAATAGTTCATATCGGAAGCTATATATATATATATGGAGACTATGTCGAAAAATGGACCGATCCTGACCATATTTGTTAAAGTCACTAATATTTTGCAAAAACATGTAAATAAAAAATTTAAGAAAAATCTATGCAACATTTTTTTTTTTTGATAAATTTAAGTGAAGATCGGGTAGCAGTTTTATATAGGGGCTATGACTAAGAATTGTCCTATATGGTTAATTTTTGAACTACTGATTAATGGGAGTAATAAACATTTACAAACCCAATTTTACCGAGATCTATAACATAATTTGGATTTTATGGCAATTTATGTCTATTTCATAGGGGTCATTTGTATGGGGACTAGGTCTGAACATGGACCGAATTTCACCAATTTCAACAGAGTTCATGCTATAGCTGGTAGAAACTTATGTGTGAAATTCCATTGAAATATATTAATCTTTGTGACCTGTAGCTTGATCACGAAATTTACATGGACACACAGACGGACGGACGGACAATTTTTTTTACTTGTTTTTATTGCTCAATTTGAAAGTACTAGGCCACTATAGTGATACCTCCAAAGGGTTTGACATTCTATCGTGTAACTTTTTTTTATTGCCTTTTAAATTTTATTCTTATCTATAATATTAATAGGCTAGACGATTTCTAGTGACTGATGTTTTGTTCTACCGTTTTATCCCGATTTTGAGCAAACATATATTATTTGAAAGGTATTTATTTTTAGCTGTTTTCCAGATTTACAGATTTTTAAATTTTGAATTTATTTTGAGTAAGTTGCATTTAAAGTTGCTACTAACACATACATAAAATTATATTTACATAAACAAGTAAGAAAATTATAGTCGGTCTAGACCGACTATACGATACCCTATACCATGGTACTAACACATACATAAAATTATATTTACATAAACAAGTAAGAAAATTATAGTCGGTCTAGACCGACTTTACGATACCCTATACCATGGTACTAACACATACATAAAATTATATTTACATAAACAAGTAAGAAAATTATAGTCGGTCTAGACCGACTATACGATACCCTATACCATGGTTTAGAGACCCTATCTCCGGTCCAACTAATTGGATATAGAAAATAAGCATAAACCAAATTTGAGTAGTATTGTTATCAATTTTTTTGGCTGCAGATATGAAAAAGTTCATATCGGGTGCTATATTTATATGGGGCCTATGTCGAAAAATGGACCGATCCTGAAAATATTTGTTAAAGTCACTTATATTTTGAAACAATATATACAAGCCAAATTTGAAAAAAATCTGTGCAATATTTTTATTTTTTGATAGATTTATGTGAAGATCGGGAAGCAGCTCTATATATGGCCTATGACTAAGAATTGTCCAATAGGGATTATTTTTTAACTGCTGATTAATGGATATAATAAACACATGCAAACCCAATTTGACTGAGATCTATATGACAATTTCGATCTTATGGCAATTTATGTCGATTTCATAGCGGTCATTTGTATGGGGACTAGGTCTGAATATGAACCGAATTTCACCAATTTAGACAGCGTTCATCCTATGGCCGATAAAAGCTTATACACTAAATTTCATGGAAATATATTCATAGTTGCGACCTGTAGTTTGATTACAAGGTTTACATGGACACACAGACGGACGGACGGACATCGCTAAATCGACTCAGATAGTGATTCTCAGTCGATCGGTATAATAAAAGATGGGTCTAGGTCTAATATTTTTGGTAGTTACAAACAGCAGCACAAAGTCATTATACCCAAACCACATAGTGGTATAGGATATAAAAAGTGTTGGTTTGTGACTTGGCTAAGTTGAAAAATAAAGTTGCCTAGAAATTGCACTCGAATTGAGAGTGCTGGCCTATACTAGTTTTGATTAATATAATAGTTATCTACAATATTAATATGTAAGGCGATTTCTTGTGACCGATGCAACTTTGTCTGTTTTAATCCAATTTTGACCCAACATCCCTCATTTGAAAGTTATTTATTTTTGGCTGTCCACCAGATTTACATATTTACACCGTCTGGTAAATTTTTTTGGAGCAGTGCTCATTTTAAGTGCTTCTAACACATACATAAAATTATACAATGCTCTGTGTGTGTTTATTAAATATGTTAATGTGTTTGCAAAAATAACGACAATAACAAATCGAATTTCGTTTTAATAATTGCATACCACACGCTCTGCGTTGAATTGTGAATTGCCTAAAGTTAGTATACTTTTAGGTGGCATACAAGGTGGTTCAAATACCCTTAGGCTCTTATTTATATGTGTTTAACAAATATTTATAAGGAAATAAATTTAATATATTAAATAGATTAAAAGAACATTGAAACAACGAATTGGAATGAAAAAATAAAATTTCCTAGAATCTGCGCTCGAATGTCGAGGGCTGGGATCTGCTAGTTACAATTATTACTCATCATATCATAATTACCACTCATACTCACACTCTTAATATTAATATTAACAAATATGTGGTCACAAGCATTAACCGTCTATGTCGAAAGTCATGCTTTCGAGAAAAATAACTTTTTGTATAAATGTAAGAGGCTTCATTACGGCTTAGGTCTATATTTTTTATTAATATCTTTATAATAAATAGTGCTAGAGAAATGGGGATTTCACGTAAATGTAAAATGTTTTTAGTAGAATATGATAGCAGACATAACTCAATTCGTTCTTAAGTCGACTTAGGTGATTATCGCTTGTGACCACAGAACTATTAATGTAATTATTGTTATTGTTATCTATAATATTAATAGGCTAGCCGATTTCTTGTGACCGATGTTTTGTTCTACCATTTTATCTCGATTTTGACCAAACGCATTTTATTTGAAAGGTATTTCTTTTTAACCGTTTTGCAGGTTTCCAGATTTTTAAATTTTGTCCTTTATTTTGAGTGAGTTGCAATTAAATTTGCTACTAATACATACATAAAATTATACATAAGAAAGTGTTGGTTTGTGGATTGCCTAAATTGAAAAATAAATAAATAAATTTCGAGTGCTGGGCTATACTAGTTTTGATTAATATAATAATTATCTACAATATTAATAGGTAAGGCGATTTCTTGTGACCGATGCAACTTTGTCAGTTTTAATCCAATTTTGACCAAACATCCCTCATTTGAAAGTTATTTATTTTTGGCTGTCCACCAGATTTACAGATTTACACCGTCTGGTACATTTTTTTTGGAGCAATGCTCATTTTATGGTGCTTCTAACACATACATAAAATTATACAGTGCTCTGTGTGTGTTTATTAAATATGTTAATGTGTTTGCAAAAAAAGCGACAATAACGCAATCGAATTTCATTTTAATAATTGCATACCACACGCTCTGTGTTGAATTATGAATTGCCTAAAGTTAGCATGCCTTTAGGGGACATGCAAGGTGGTTCAAATATCCTTATGCTCTTATTTCTATGTGTTCAACAAATATTTATAATGAAATAAATTTAATGTATTAAATAGATTAAAAGAATATTGAAAGAAAAAATTGGAATGAAGAAATAAAATTTCCTAGAATTTGCATTCGAAATTCGTGGGCCGGCATCTGCTATTTACAATTATTACTCATCATATCATAATTACCACTCATACTCACACTCTTAGTATTAATATTAATAACTATGTCGTCACAAGCACTAACCGCCTAAGTCGAAAATCATGCTGTCGGGAAAAATAACTTTTTGTATATATGTAATGTTGAAGGCATATGAAACCTAAATCATCGAACATCATGCTTTTGAAAAAAATAACTTTTATATAAATGTAATGGAGCTTCATAACGATTTAGGTCAGCACGTTTTTATTAATACCTTTTTAATAAATATTAATTGAGAAAGGGGGATTTCACGTAAATATAAAGCATTTTTAGTAGAATATGATAGCATACATAACTCAAATCATTCATAAGTCGACTTAGGTGTTTATCGCTTGTGACCACAGAACTATTAATGTAATTATTGTTAATGTTATCTATAATATTAATAGGCTAGGCGATTTCTTGTGACCGATGTTTTATTCTACCGTTTTATCCCGATTTTGACCAAACGTATATTATTTGAAAGGTATTTCTTTTTAACCGTTTTGCAGGTTTACAGATTTTTAAATTTTTTCCTTTGTTTTGAGTAAACTGCATTTAAAAGTTGCTACTAACACATACATAAAATTATACATATGCTATTTGTGTGTTTTATTAAATTTGTTAATATGTTTATTAACGAGTTTCTTTTATCTTCATTCACAATAATAATAAACCATAAAAGTGTTGGTTTGTGAATTGGCTAAAATGAAAAATAAAGCTGCCTAGAAATTGCACTCGAATTTCGAGCGCTGGAATCTTGCAGTATTAATTATACCTTTAATTTTTTTAAAAGGGTACTATTTAAAAAAGGGTACTTTTCAATAAATGTACTTTTAAAAATAAGGAAAGGCACTTTTGAATAAAAATGTGCTTTTTAGGGATTATAACTTTTCTTTCGTATAGGCAATTTTATTTATTATATCGTGATAACGATAAAAAAAAATATGTGGCAATACTTTCTCAAGCCAATGTGACAAGTACAGTTTAAGTACAGACAACCTCATGAAGTAAATGCCATAACTACAATGTCTACAAAAATAAGAAGAATTACAATATATGCATTAGGCTGACAGCCATTTTTCTTTTGGAATTTGAAGACGTGCGGTTCGAATTATTATGACACTGGATCTAAAACTTTATTGCGCAAAATTTAAGCCAAATCGGGCAACGATTTCTGGACGCGCATTGAGTTCAAAATTCAATTATGCATTTATATGTAAAAATTATCGAAATAATATAACTTTTCAAAAAAAAAAAAAACCATACTCTAGAGTAAATTATCTTTCTCATAAAACAACAAAATCTATTATCGGTTGAAAGCAGCCAAGTTATATCAAGTTCCCCAGGCAATAAATGCTCCGCAGACCACTTGATTAAGAAAATCGAGCTCATATTTTTAAAGACATTGAAATAACTTACAAAAACAATGTTTTTGCATTCTCCTGATCCGAAAATGATTTTATGTAAAGTATTTTGCATCTCGTCTATTGTTCTGCCGTTCTAAATTAATGCCAAATCGGTACATATTTTTAGCACTATATCAAAATCTCCTTTTTGGTCTTATTAACAAAATATATGTGATTAAAAATGCCAAATATTGTAGGTATCTTGTTCTTCGCTTGGTGAGGTCAGCATTTTTATTTCAGCGGATTTGAAGAAAAATGTGATTTTTCATACTTTTTCAACTTTTAGGCAACATCTTTTTGGTGTTTTCATATTTCAAATATGTGTTGCCAAAATAATATACTACTTGATATAAGTTCCCAATCATGTAAATTGAGGTTAAATTGAAACACTATAAACTGTCCCTCTCTAAGGTCAAAAGTCAAACATAAGAAGATTTGCATTTTTTTTTTAACACAATATCGAAATAATAAATATTTGTGGAAGTATTTCGATAAAACTTGTTGATAATATTTTAATAATTTTAAAAATAATATTGTGGACTTATTTTCTGAAATTAACCCGTGGGGTACTCTTGATGTTAAATTGACTCTTTATGAAGATCTATAAATATTTTCTTTATCAAAATTTTTTTTAAATAAAACAGTTTTAATGTATTCAAAAAATTCCTTAAATTAATTCGTTATTTTACGAAAATATGTACATTAATTAGTTTTTATATTTAATACAGTATAAACAAATTTGTACATCGAGGACTTATATTCAAAAACTGCATTAATAATTATTTTGAAGAGAGCGTGTAAAACCAACTTAATAATAATCTAGATATTTACTTAAAATAACAAATTTTTTTTCTTTTATTAGCATATCAAACTAATGGTTTTAACTTCATTTAATCTGTACTATTAATAGGCCAGGCGATTTCTTGTGACCGGTATAAAAATTGTAGCTAATAATTGATTTTGACCAAACTTACCTCATTTAAAGGGTATTTGTTTTTAGCTGTCCGCCAGATTTATAGATTTGCACCGTCTGAAACACTTATTTTTTTTGGAATAATGCACATTTAATATAAAATGCTAACACATACATAAAAAATACATACATACATATTATAAATATCAAAAGCCCTGTGTTGAATTGCGAGTTGGCTAAAATTGATTAGCATACCTTTAGGCTCCTTTAAAATTATTTATTAACAAGTCCATTTATATATCTTCTATGTGTTCAACAAATATTTATAATGAAATTTAATGAATTTTATTTAAAAACAGTTTTGAATTGTGAATTGGCTAAAATTCATTAGCATACCTTTAGGCTGCTTTAAAATTATTTATTAAGAAGCCCATTTATATATCTTCTCTGTGATCAACATATATTTATAATGAAATTTTTCGAATTTTATTTAAAAATGATTGAATTTTGAATGGGATAAAATTGACTGGCATGCCTTTAGAATTATTGTTAAATTATTGTTAATATAGAATTATTTGTTAAATGAAAAAAATTTAATTCCCTAGAATTTGCACTCGCATTTCGTGGGCTCGGCTCTGCTGGTATCATTTTATTGCATTAACTTTTACAATTTCCATATATTTAGTACGGATTGAGGCTTTCAGCTGGCATGTATAATATATAATATATTTCAGCATTGTTTTTTGTATACACCACGATTCATTGTGTATCGCGACTAACGGTATATGCATTTGCATTCTATGGTTTATTACATACTAATAAAGCCCGCCGTACGTTGCACAGTCTTAAAACTTTTTCAGTCCCCGAATTCCAGAAGTATGATATTTTATCTTGCTCCAAAACCGTTCACTTTTCATTTAACTACTTACATAAATCTTGCTATCATAATAGTCTAAACATTGATATTTGGTTTGTATGGGAGGTGCAAGACCCTCCAGTCACCCACCTATTATTGTCAGTGGAATTTTCCAAGCAAATTTTGCAGGTTAATGGGGTTAATGGGTTTCGGTGGGTAATGGTCAACACTTTCTCGTACTGCTTCAACCAGTTCATTGGAACGTCCCTTGCTCACCAAAACTCAACACTGAATGACGAATAGAGTTGATAGACAGTGCTTCTTGGCTAAGATTTTTTCAAAGATATCAACGTTGAGTTAACTCAACTGAACGACTACATTCAATGCACAGCGTCACTGTTATTCGCTTTGTTTTGGTGTAAAGTTATACATGGCAGTAGTGAGTTGACGTTTGAAAAATATGTGGTCTGCAGTCCATTGGTTAACAAATGTCGAAGTTATGAAATGTTGTTATACGGACATAAAATATGGCGTTGCCTTTAGAAGTTTCCCCGTCGCACTGTGGCTGAAATTTTGATTTCATTGGCCAAAAGTCTAATTTTTTTTGTCACCGATTTTTAAAATTTTAACGCCTTTTTGTAGCTAATATATCCAGATTAAGGTAGCCAAAAAATTAGGTTAAACTATTGCTAATTGCATGGCATGCTGTCAAACTCAACTGTTTTTTTAATTTCAGAAAAAGGTGATTTTTTTTTTGTTTTTATCAAAAATAAATGGTTACTACTCGCAAGCTGTCACCGATAATGACCTGCGGTCTTTTCTATAATGTTGGCAGGATTATAGTCTTTAGTGGTTGTAAGTAGTCACAGCTGTACCGTTTAATATTAGGGGCGTTATGAAATATTTATAAAACTACTATATTTTTCTCAAATTTCAACTTTAGTGGAATAGAACTTCTAAGGGAACAAAAGAGAACAAGAAACGTGTACCACCCGGAGAAAGGTGAAAGTGACCTCTTTAACCCTATATATACTTCTGTACCCGTGACGACCCTATAAGTACTCGTATACAATGGTTTATAAAATTTGTGCTTTAGGTATTTAATTGGTTATAATAGTCATTATTTGTTCTATTACCATAATATAATTGTAACTAAGAATGTCAATACACAGAGGATGTAATTCATTAGTAACCTGGGTTTTTTTTTTTATTATCATACCTTGTTTATACCTTTTTATTTTACCTAACAATGCACTAATGCAAGTAGTAAAGAAAACACACACAGGTAATTCATCATAATGTCATCAAAGGACACTATTACTATTACACCAATTTCGGCAGAGGTACAACAACAATCTCAGCTTGATCACACAGCCGAACGCTTTCTTCAATCAATAAAAGGAAATGATTTAAAGAAATATGGAAACACAAAGCTAATTCTTTTTTGTAAATGGGGATGTGATGGTTCTTCGGAACAGAAACAATACAAACAAGTTGTATGCTAAAATATTTCGGATTCAAATATGTTCATGGTACCAATGAAAAAGATTTTGGAAGATTCAGAGCCTTCGACTGGTACAATGCAAACAATGAATATTTGAAAAAATAAGACACCATTTTCTACGAAATACTGCAGGCCAATCAAATTTGAATTAAAAAAAAAAACTCGTGATGCCATTAACATAGAAGTTAGTGATATCAATGCCCAAATTGCAACACTACAGCCATTACAATTACAGTTAGATGGGCAGCAAATTGAAGTAAGCTACCAATTAGTGCTGACAATGATAGATGGAAAAGTAGGTCAGGCTTTGACTATCACGAAGGCTGCATCCAGCTGCATTATTTGCCAAGCAACATCAAGCCAACTAAACCAAGTCCCGACAAAATCATTAGAATTTGGATTATCACCACTACATGCAAGAATACGACTTATGGAACACATACTAAAAATCAGTTATGATTTGGATTTCGGGTCTTCAGGATCAATAAGAAGCAACAAAACCAACAAAGTGTTATGAAGTTCAAAAAAGAAACATGTTCAAGATGAATATTGCAAAATTGGATTGATTATAGAACAGCCAAAACAATGGTCAGGCAATACAAATGATGGCAATACCGCAAGAAGATTCTTTTCAGATCCAGAAACAGCATCTGAAATGACAGAAGTGGATTTAAACCTTATATTCAGATTTAAAATGATCCTAGAAGTACTTGCGTGCAATGAAGAAATTGACTCTAGAAAATTTGGAGATTATGCTAAGGAAACTGCAAAATAATATACAACCAACTACCCATGGAGAAATATGTCTGCAACAGTTCACAAAATCTTTTATCATGGAAAAGATGTCATTAAATATCATTTGGTACCACTTGGAGATCTATCAGAGGAGGCTCAGGAAAAAAGGAATAAGGATTACAGATTTTATAGAAAGCACAATAATGGAAAAATTTCACGAAATACAACAAATGAAGATCTATTTAATATATTATTGGCAACGTCAGATCCGTTCATCTCCAATATTCGAAATCAATGGAAAATGGAACATCGGGATTTAGATGAAGAAGTCAAAAAACTACTGAAGAACAGAAATAACACAGAACAAAATATGGAATATTTGCAATCAATATTTGAGTCAAATTAATAATGATTATAATTGCCTTTCATTGTTATTTAATAATAATAATAAACAGAACCTACCATTGTTACAAATGCAATTAAAATCTATTGCAGTTTTTATTTTGAAAATGTTTTTTAAAATTATAAAATTTGACAGCAAAATATAATAAATTTTCTGTAGTAAAAGCAAGATTTTTAGATAATATTATTAACGTTTTTTTTAAGTGTAAATATTCTTTGAGTGTAAACAAATTTGCAAATTTACTACAAAAAATTTTTAATTTTTCAGTAATTTTAGCAAAATCTCCAGTTGATTTTACTATTTTTTTTGAGTGTAAATTTTTTTTTGTGTGTAACATTAAAAAAATCCCATTATTACAAAAAATGTTTATAATTATTATTGAAATTTAAATATTAAATTTTTTAATAAATAAAATAATAATAAACACATATTTCACTCTAAAAGTTAAAAAAAATCAAAAGTTAAACTTTGACCTAGAATTCCTTAAAAAGTCTTCAATCAATTTTAATGTTATTAAAACTGTGTCAAGCTGAACTAACTATCCACAAAAAAAATCATGTGAATCCGATTGCAGGGGAGATGTGTAAACATCTAGTAATTAAAGATTTTTTATAGCACTTTCTTTAAATCAAACAGAAAGCGTATAACTTATAGCAATCAACTGCAAGGGCTCTGTTAATATAAAAATATTTATTATTATTTAAAGAAGTTTTTATTCGACCTTTCCAATTGTAAATAAGAATTAAATATTTGAGCTCGCGGTCTGATTTTGGCAAAAGTTATTTATTGAAATGCAATATTTCGATATTCTTTGAATATCATCTTTGAATATCATCTTTTTAATTTTTCGTTTTTATATTTTATTTTTAATTTTTCGTTTTCCATTTTTCGTTTTTCATTTTCCATTTCTAATTTTTTTCTTCATTTTTCATTTTCCAATTTTTATTTTTCTTTTTTAATTTTTTATTTTTAATTTTTTATTTTTCAATTTTCATTTTTTATTTTTCATTTTTTATTTCTCATTTTTTATTTTTCATTTTTTAAATTTAATTTTTTATTTTTAATTTTTTATTTTTCATTTTCAATTTTTCATTTTTAACTTTAGTTTTTCTTTTTTCGTTTCTTATTTTTCATGTTTTATTTTTTATTTTTCATTTTCAGCTTTAATTCTTTATTATTCATTTTATATTTTTTAATTTTAATTTTTCCTTATTTTTTAAATTATTTATTTTTCATTTTTTATTTTTCATTTTTAATTTTTCATTTTTCATTTTTTATTTTTTATTTTTTATTTTTTATTTTTTATTTTTTTATTTTTTATTTTTTATTTTTCATTTTTCATTTATAATCTTAATTTTTTATTTTTCATTTTTATTTTTTTTTTCATTTTTAATTTTTTATTTTTCATTTTTCGTTTTTTATTTTTTATTTTTCAGTTTTCGTTTTTCATTTTTTATTTTTCATTTTTCATTTTTCATTTTTAATTTTTTATTATTCATTTCTTATTTTTCATGTTTCATTTTATATTTTTAATTTTTAATTTTTTATTTTTCATTTTTTAGCTTAAATTTTTTCTTATTAATTTTTGATTTTTTAATTTTCATTTTTCCTTTTTATTTTTTTTAAATTTTTTATTTTTCATTTTTTATTTTTTATTTTTCATTTTTCATTTTATATTTTTTATTTTTCATTTTTATTCTTAATTTTTTATTTTTCTTTTTTTTTCGTTTTTCATTTTTTATATTTCATTTTTCATTTTTCATTTTACATTTTTAATTTTTAATTTTTCATTTCTTATTTTTCATGTTTCATTTTTTATTTTTAATTTTTTATTTTTCATTTTTTAGCTTTAATTTTTTATTATTCATTTTTTATTTTTTAATTTTCATTTTTCCTTTTTATTTTTTTTTAAATTTTTTATTTTTCATTTTTTATTTTTTATTTTTCATTTTATATTTTTTATTTTTAATTTTTATTCTTAATTTTTTATTTTTCTTTTTTATTTTTTTTTTTCGTTTTTCATTTTTTATATTTAATTTTTCATTTTTCGTTTTTCATTTTTCATTTTTCGTTTTTCATTTTTTATTTTTAATTTTTTATTTTTTATTTTTCATTTTTTTTTTATTTTTCATTTTTTATTTTTAATTTTTTTATTTTTAATTTTTATTTTTAATTTTTAATTTTTCGTTTTTCATTTTTAATTTTTCATATTTTTTTTTTTTTCATTTCTCATCTTTTATTTTTTATTTTTAATTTTTTTTTAATTTTTTATTTTTCATTTTTAATTTTCAAGCAGGTTATCATAATATCATAATTTTTTCACTAATACAATAATATTTTTCTTACGACTCAGATGTTACGCTTACATGTTACGCTCTTTTTGAAATTTACCCCCCGGCGCGTATAGATGTTTACACATCAAAAATTATTTAAATTTTGGCCAATCAAAAACAATTTTCAGCCACTGTGCGTCGTGCGCTCATCTTTTTTGCAAGAATATCGCAACTATCATACTGTTCTAAAAATACGACTTTAAGTATTTACATTGTATGGGACTTGCCGCGCCTAATTGTATCATCTTACCTTTTTTTGGTAGGATTGTTAACATTAATGATCAATAAATTTATACAAACTTTCGTTACTTTGGTTTTTAGACTACAAGATGTAGCAATTTATCCAAAACAAATTGTGATAATCAATTTCATTTTCAGTCACATAAAGATTGAAGGTTTTATTTTCTTTTTCATTCTGGAGTGAAGAAAACAAAGTGATTGCGGTGAAATTTAGAGATTTGATTAAAAAACGGCGTAAAGGTAATTTTAAGAGTCATCAACATACACGATCATAATTTACTTTTCGTAAATTTTAAGGGAATGTGTGTTGTGATTAAAATCAAATACACATACAATGTTCCACATCAATCGTAACCCTTTCTGAAATATTTTTTATTTTATGTGTAACGAAAAAATATTTTTGTTTTTGTTTTTAAAACAAAGCACTTAACTAATAAAGCTAAAAGGATAAAATGTTGGTATGTGTTACTTCATATTTACGTTCTCAGTATAATTTTTTTTCAGAAGAATTTATTAGAATTTATCCTTTTCTTCTAATAAAATAACAACAACTAGAAAGTTTCGAGAATTCTCTTTTTGCACTTGACAATTATTGCAGCATCATGGGATGAGCATTAGATCATAAGTATATTCAAAAAAAATTTAATTCTTCATTTTAAAAAACAAAGAAATTCAAATTCTGAGCGCAGTTTTACTTAATTGTTTCTATGGTTTTTTCGTTTGCATTTAATTAAATTTATTTTATTTGTCTAAAATTTAATTACAATTATAAAATGTCATTAATAAAATCCATTTTTTAATATTACTTCAGATTTTAACAATGTCAACTCATGTTACATTTTTAATTTTTACTTTTCAAATGCACAGACTTTCAAACACAACAAAATATGTCCCCAAAATAAGCATATTTTAATCTTTAATATGCACTGCCACTTTGAAGTGATTTAGTATTTTAAGCATAATTTTGAAATTTTTTTTCGTAAGAAATAATAAAATAATTAAAATATTCTGCTTATTTTACAGAAAAAAAAAACAAATATTTAATATTTTATTACACAAATGTTAATATACAATTACTTCTTTCTTATTTTCTTGTTATTTTCTTACAGGTCGATCCAAAAGTAGCATTTCCCCGAAGAACACATCCCAAAGTAAGTACAACATAATAGATATTAATAATAAAATTTAAAAATACGAAGAAAAAATGTGTGTAATAAAAGAATAATGATGGCATGGAAAAGAAACCACATTCAACTTGAAGTGTACGCAACGCAACGTATGCCAAGATATTAAATTGCTTACAAAAGCAGAAATGCGCCAGAGAATATTGAAGAAAATAAAAGAAATGAGAAATTATTTGGGTGGTGGGCCGAATGATGGGTAATTGTTGGGTTTGTAATATAAGCTAAGTGATTTGTATATGTTTAAGGAATTCATAGAGTAAAAGTAATATAAATGTCAAAACCAACTTGCTACAAGATTTTGGAAAAATAATGTCAAAGAAAATTTACAACGAATTTGAAACACTCTATACAATGAAGTCAAAAAAGTTACCATTTTTTATACAAATATTTTTGATGTGTAAACATCTATACGTGCAGGGGGTAAATTTCTATTTCACAATACAATCACAAAAACAGCGTAACATGTGAGCCGTAAGACAAAATCGGTGTGACTTATGATTGTATTGGTGAAAAAATTATGATATGTAATAACCTGTTTGAAGATAAAAAATGAAAAATGAAATGTGAAAAATTAAAAAGTAAAACTGAAAAATTAAAAATTAAAAATAAAAATTAAAAACGAAAAATTTAAAATGAAAAAAGAAAAATAAAAAATGAAAAATAAAAAGAGAAAAATAAAAAATGAAAAATAAAATATGAAAAATAAAGAAGGAAAATAAAAAATGAAAAATAAAAAAAAGAAAAATAGAAAATGAAAAATGAAAAATGAAAAATTAAACATGAAAAATAAAAAATGAAAAATTAAAACTGAAAAATAAAAAACGAAAAAGGGAAAATAAAAAATAAATAATGAAAAATGAAAAATAAAAAGTGAAAAACGAAAAATGAAAAATAAAAAACCAAAAATTAAAAATTTAAATAATAAATGATAATAAATAAGTGCTATAAGTGATACATAGATGACGCTTTCTGTTTGATTTAAAAGAAGTGGTATAAAAAAATCTTTAATTAGTAGATGTTTACACATCTCCCGTGTGATCGGACTCACATGATTTTTGAATTACTAAGGTTTTCATGGTAAGACAGACGTACAAACCAACGAAATGAAATCGAATCAGTATCTAATTCTTATTCGATTAAAATTTGTTATCGATTTTCACAAGCATCAGTACATTATTGTGTTAGTTTACAATTTCATTGAGCGGAGCACATTTGATCTTAAATTAAAATCTTTTAATAGAAAATCAGAAGTTTTTTCATTTTTATAGGTTTGAAGTTATTTAAAGAAGCTGTTTTTTAAATTTTGTTTTTTATTTGGAATTTTGCCACTGTTTTTTATTTGGAATTTCATCGAATTTTCAAGTATTTATATATAAATACTCGAAATTCTTTATTTTTCAACTTAGCCAATTCACAAACCAACAATTTTATGGTTTATTATTATTGTGAATGAAGATAACAAACTCATTAACAAACACATTAACAAATTTAATAAAACGCACATAGCATATGTATGTATGTGTTAGTAGCAACTATAAATGCAATTTACTCAAAATAATGGAAAAACTTAAAAAATTTGTAAATCTGCAAAACGGCTAAAAAGAAATACCACTTAATATACATTTCGTCAAAATCGGGATAAAACGGTAGAACAAAATATCTGTCACAAGAAATCGCCTAGCCTATTAATATTATAGATTTTATTTTCGTATAGTTTATCGAAATCGATATATCTTTTATATTTCATCAGAAATTTTTTTAAGGGACTGCTGCGTGGTCTTGTATATCCCATATTCAAATCAAAATTTCCAGTAGAAGAAACATTTAAAATTTTATTACTACGAGGGTGGATCAATAAGTCCGTGACTTTTCGAACTTCCCTCGTAGTTATATGAAATTCAACACTGCTCCCATCAAGTCCCATCTGTTAATAGACTATCGTAAAATTTTGAGCAAGTTCCGTCCTTTACTTTGGTTACGTGGTTTTTTTTTAATGGCAAAAAGTGAATTTCGAGTGCTCATTAAACATTACTTTTTGCAAAAAAAAAAACCGACACTCAAACCAAGGAAAAGCTTGATAAATACTATGGGGACTCTGCACCATCGATTTCAATGGTAAAAAAGTGGTTTACTGACTTTCGTTATGGTCGCACAAATACAAATGACGCTGAACGTTCTGGACGGCCAATTGAGGTAAATAGACCCGAAAATGTCGAAAAAATCCACGATATTGTATTGGCCGATCGGAGAGTAAAAGTGCTTGATATTGTTGATGCCATAGGCTTTTCATATGGCAGTGTGGTTTCGATTTCAAATAATCAGTTGGGTTTAAGAAAGCTGTCTGCAAGATGGGTGCCGCGTTTTCCCTCAATTGACCATAAACGTAATCGTGTGACAACTTCATAGGATTATTTGGAGTTGTTTAACCGCAATTTTAATGAGATTTTGCGATGCCATATTCTCCGGATTTAGCCCCCAGTGACTCTTTCCTATTCTCAAACCTAAAGAAATGGCTCGGTGGAAAGAGATTTAGCTCAAACGATGAAATTATTGACCAAACAAATGCCTATTTTATGGACCTCGAAAAATCCTATTTTTTGGAAGGGATACAAAAATTGGAGAAACGTTGGACTAAGTGTATTGAGCTAAAAGGAGATTATGTTGAAAAAAAAAATTTTTTTTTGTTGCAAAAAAACTGTGTTTCATTCTAAGTCACGGACTTATTCATCCGCCCTCTTAACTCAAATAATGCTTGCGAAAAAAGTTAAGAGGTAAGAAGGCTGTAACGATTTCTTCAATCGTCAAACTGTACCCCAGCCCTTTTATAATTTTTGTAAAATTGTACTCCAGCCCTTTTGGAAATTATACTTCAGTCCTTTTATAATTTTTATGCGCTTTATGTTTTTAAATCTCAATATTTTTCTATGGAATGAGTTTTTGCGGCGTTTTGTAACTGTGGATGAAACATGGATCCATTAAAAGTCACGGACTTATTCATCTGCTCCTATTTAACGTATTGAACACATTTAAAATTCCAAATTCCATCAAAAAAATCTATGGGAACGCAATTCGCGTGATCTAATTTTATTTTATTCTATTTAATTTTTTTATGTTTTTTTATTTTATTTTATTTTATTTTAATTTATTTTAATTTATTTTATTTTAAATAATTTTATTTTATTTTATTTTATTTTATTTTATTTTATTTTATTTTATTTTGTTTTGTTTTATTTTATTTTATTTTATTTTATTTTATTTTATTTTATGTTTTATATTTTATTTTATTCTATTTAAATTTATTTTATTTTATTTGATTTTAATTTATTTTATTAAATTTTATTTAATATTATTTTATTTTATTTTATTTTATATCAATTTATTTTATTTTATTTTATTTTATTTCATATTATTTTATTTTATTTTGTTTTATTTTATTTTATTTTATTTTGTTTTATTTTATTTCGTTTTATTTTATTTTATTTTATTTTATTTTATTTTGTTTTATTTTATTTCGTTTTATTTTATTTTATGTTTTATATTTTATTTTATTCTATTTTAATTTATTTTATTATATTTGATTTTAAATTATTTTGTTAAATTTTATTTAATATTATTTTATTTTTTTTTTTTTTATTTCAATTTATTTTATTTAATTTTATTTAATTTTATTTTATTTTATTTTTTATTTTATTTTATGTTTTATATTTTATTTTATTTTATTTTGTTTTTTATTTTATTTTATGTTTTATATTTTATTTTATTTTATTTTGTTTTAATTTATTTCAAATATTTTTAGTATATTTTATTTAATATTTTATTTTATTTTCTTTTATTTCATTTTATTTTATTTTATTTCATTTTATTTTATTTTATTTTATTTTATTTTATTTTTATTTTATTTTATTTTATTTTATTTTATTTTATTTTATTTTATTTTAATTTTATTTTATTTTAATTTATTTTATTTTACTTTATTTTACTTTATTTTATATTGTTTTATTTTATTTTATTTTATTTTATTTTATTTTATTTTATTTTATTTTATTTTATTTTATTTTATTTTATTTTATGTTATTTTAATTTATTTTATTTTATTTTATTTTATCTTAAATTATTTTATTTTATTTTATTTTATTATATTTTATTTTATTTTTATTTTATTTCATTTCAATATATTTTATTATATTTTATTTTATTTTATTTAATTTTATTTTATTATATTTTATTTTATTTAATTTTATTTTATTATATTTTATTTTATTTAATTTTATTTTATTTTATTTATTTTATATTGTTTTATTTTTTTATTTAATTTTATTTTATTTTATATTATTTTATTTAATTTTTTTATTATTTTATATTGTTTTATTTTTTTATTTTATTTTATATTAATTAATTTTATTTTATATTGTTTTATTTTATTATATTTTATTTTTGTATATTTATTTTAATTTATGTTCATTATTTAATTTATTTTATTTATTTTTTTTTATTTTATTATATTTTATTTTATTTAATTTTATTTTATATTATTTTATTTTATTTTATATTGTTTTATTTTATATTGTTTTATTTTTTTATTTTATTTTATATTAATTAATTTTATTTTATATTGTTTTATTTTATTATATTTTATTTTAATATATTTATTTTATTTTATGTTCATTATTTAATTTATTTTATTTATTTTTTTTTATTTTATTATATTTTATTTTATTTAATTTTATTTTATATTATTTTATTTTATTTTATATTGTTTTATTTTACATTGTTTTATTTTTTTATTTTATTTTATTTTATTATATTTGATTTTATTGTACATATTTTATTTTATGTTTATTATTTAATTTATTTTTTTTATTTTATTTTATATTATTTTATTTTATTTAATTTATTTTGTTTTATTTTAATTTATTTTATTTTATTTTATTTTATTTAATTTTATTTTATTTTATATTGTTTTATTTTATTTTATTTTATTTTATTTTATTATATTTTATTTTATTTCATATTATTTTATTTTATTTCATTTTATTTTATTTTATTTTATTTTATTTTATTTTATTGTATTTTATTTTATTTTATTTTATTTTATTTTATTTTATTTTATTTTATTTTATTTTATTTTATTATATTTTATTTTATTATATTTATTTAATTTTATGTTTATTATTTAATTTGTTTTATTTTTTTTTATTTTATTTTAATTTATTTTATTTTATTTTATTTTTTATTTTATTTTAGTTCATTTTATTTTATTTTAATTTATTTATTTTATTTTAATTTATTTTATTTTATTTTACTTTATTTCATTTTATTTTATTTTTTTTTATTTTTCGTCAATTTATTTCATTTTATTTTTTTATTTTTTTTTTATTTTATTTTTTTTTATATTTTATTTTATAGTATTTCATTTTATTTTATTTTATTTTATTTTATTTTAATTTATTTTATTTTATTTTATTTTATATTATTACATTTTTTTTTTATTTTATTTTATTTTTTTTTATATTTTTTTTTATATTTTATTTTAATTTAATTTATTTTATATTATTTCATTTTATTTTATTTTATTTTATTTATTTTTTTTTATTTTATTTTATTTTATTTTATTTTATTTTATTTTATTTTATTTTATATTATTTCATTTTATTTTATTTTATTATATTTTGTTTTATTATATTTATTTAATTTTATGTTTATTATTTAATTTATTTTATTTTATTTTATTTTATTTTATATTATTTTATGTTTATTATTTAATTTATATTATTTTATTTCATTTTTTATTTTATTTTAGTTCATTTTATTTTATTTATTTTATTTTATTTTATTTTATTTTATTTTATTTCATTTTATTTGATTTAATTTTTTTTTGTTTTACGTCAATTTATTTCATTTTATTTTTTTTTTATTTAATTTTTTTTTTAATTTTATTTTATTTTATTTTATAGTATTTCATTTTATTTTATTTTATTTTATTTTATTTTATTTTATTTTATTTTATATTATTTCATTTTATTTTATTTTATTTTATTTTTTTTATATTATTTTTTTTATATTTTATTTTATTTTATTTTATTTTATTTCATTTTATTTTATTTTATTTTATTTTATTTTATTTTATTTTATTTTATTTTATTTTATTTTATTTTATTTCATTTTATTTGATTTAATTTTTTTTTGTTTTACGTCAATTTATTTCATTTTATTTTTTTTTTATTTAATTTTTTTTTTTAATTTTATTTTATTTTATTTTATAGTATTTCATTTTATTTTAATTTATTTTATTTTATTTTATTTTATATTATTTCATTTTATTTTATTTTATTTTATTTATTTTTTATTTTATTTTATTTTATATTATTTCATTTTATTTTATTTTATTTTATTTTATTTTATTTTTTTTTTATTATATTTTGTTTTATTATATTTATTTATTTTTATGTTTATTATTTAATTTATTTTATTTTTTTTATTTTATTTTATTTTATTTTGTGTTTATTATTTAATTTATATTATTTTATTTTATTTTATTTTATTTTATTTTATTTATTTTATTTTATTTTATTTTATTTTATTTTATTTCATTTTATTTGATTTCATTTTTTTTGTTTTACATCAATTTATTTAATTTTTTTTATTTATTTTTTTTTTTTATTTTATTTTATATTATTTCATTTTTTTTTTTTTATTTTATTTTATTTTATTTTATTTTATATTATTTTATTTTATCTAATATTTTTATTTTCAGATCAATTATGTGTATTTCTAAATTTTCTATGGTGCCGAACACATCATGACTGTGTTTCTTTTTAATATTTCTTTATCTACGCGAACATTTTTCTGTCACGTATTTTTTGTTTCGAAAACACATAAAGCACACAGATTCGAGTGTAGCTTTATTTTAAGTTTGTTTTCTTTCTTCATTAAAAAAATTAAAACATTAACCACTCGCGATCGGAAAAAAACGAAACTAAGTCATAAACAACACATAAAATTTCTCCGTTTTATTTTTTATTACTATCTTTTTATACCCTATACCACTATGTGGTCAGGGTATAATGACTTTGTGCTGATGTTTGCATCTACCAAAAATATTTCACCTAGGCCCACCTTTTATTATACCGATCGACTAAGAATCACTTTCTGAGTCGATATAGCGATGTACATCCGTCCGTCCGTCTGTCCGTCTGTGTGTCCATGTAAACCTATTTATGAAACAACTAAATTTGGTATATGCTGATTTACTATATCTAATGCGTTGGATCTGAGACTTTCTTTCTAAGCGCATAGTATATGTTTCTTTCTTGTTATTTTTTTATTTTTGTTTTATATTATTTTATTTATTTATTTCTTATTTTATTTCAGTTTAATTTTAAATTTATTTTTATTCTATATATTCAGAAATATTAATTTTATTATGCAATCTCATTTTTTTTATACTCAGATTTCATTTTTTTTTATTGTTCGAAACAAGTATGAAGGAAAAAACATTATTAATATTGGTAACTTATGACCGACCAGCTTCTATATTCCGGGTATATTAATATGTTATAGATTTCATATAATGTTTTGAAATGAGTACACGACTTAGAATAGCTTGTTTCTTAAAATCATGTGTAAACGTCAGTGGTAACAAATTATACAATAAACTTATAGTACCGCTTTTTAAATTAAAAAAATAAAGAATATCAAATTATTAAAAATAAAGTGTGGAAAAAGAAAATGTTTAAAATTATTATTGTAATGGTTGCTGTATGTTGTATATGTATGTTTGTACGAGTATATAATTATATATGTATATGTATAAGCTTGATAAAAGAAGAGCGGTGAAAGAAAGAAAAAAAAAAATGATGATGATTACAGAATGTAATTTTTTCTCTCTTCATTTTTCTCATTCGATGTGGTGCTTATGGTGTTGATAATATATGACGGTATTATTTTTATTTAACCATTTAAATAAAAAGAAGAAGAAAAAACCAAATTCAAAGAGTCTTCTTTAAACAATTTTTTTTGAAAATATTTTAAAGATAAGATAAAATTAAGGCCTATTTGGCCACGAACAATGTTTAATTTGTGAACGAAGCCGCCACGTTAAAGCTGACAACTGAAAGAACAACAACAGCAACAAAAACAAGAAAACAAAAATGAAAAGTGAATGTGTTTTATAACGTCGTTTCTTATCGTCGTTGTGAATATGATTTCCGTATCCGCTTTTTATTATCAAAACATATAATGTTGCTGTTTTCATCTTCTTGGCTAAAGTTATTGAAATTAGTGTTGTAGTTGTTGTGTGTTGTTGTTGCTGCTGCTGCTGCTGCTGTGAGTTCTACCTACTTATGTAATTTTATTATTTTTATTACCTCTGTTGTGTGTGTGTGTATGTGTATGCTGTATTCGAACAGACCCTCATATTAAAAGGCATTTAAAAACATAAATCCTTAACAAAACGACTGCTTATGAAAATAACGAGGAATGAAAATTATTTACCTCATAGTTAGTTACAACATCGTCATTTTTATATACATCCTTCACACACAAACACACATACACACACACACACACACACATTCACTTATTAACCACGCATACTCTACAGTGGTAGGTAATTAATTTAAAGTTCAAACTTACACATTTCAAGTCTAGGACTTTGGCCGAAAATATTAAAAATATTTGCAGTAGGTTTAAGATATATGTACCCGTAGCTGATCGAAATAACATATCGATCTACTTAAATCGTCTGTGTGACTGTTGAAATCAGATTCACGCCCATAATAGATGTACCGAAATACTATTTCCAGTCAATATAATTGTTGTTATTTAGGGTGGTTCGGTGCTGATCAAAAGTGATAAATAAAAATGTGATGATATTATTAGAAAAATTTCGTCAGTCTGTTTTTTTTGGAATAAGTTTCACAATAGCAAATTAGGGTTACTGATGTTATTTGCCGACATCTTGGGTATGCTGATATTGAAAATTACATGATTGGTTGCACGGATCGAAACTTAGAAGCAAAAATGAGAAGAATCCTCTAAAAATTTTATATATACGATATCATATCAAAAAATAATATTTTATTTCTTTCAACATTTATATGTACATTAGCGATTACTTAAGATAAAATTTCAAATCCAATAGTATTTTTATTCCCGATTAAATTTTAATCCTTAATATTTGATTCATCATTGAAAAATAATAATAATAATTTTTTACCTCAAAAAAAAAAAAAATATATATATATATATTATGTGACCTTCTCCGAGAAAAGGGACCTAGTGTGTGAAAATTAGGTTTTGAGAAAAAACGCATTTAAAGTTTCTACACCCTTTTAGGTACCAGAATCCACCGTTTTTGATACAACCCGTTTTTTGACACACTAGGGCCCTTTTCTCAGAAAAGGTCACATATATATATACAAATAAAAAAATTTAATTACATCTTCAATTAAGTTTTGTAAACTTCTAATTAATTTTTTCAGCGTAAAAAGTATGTTCCACGCGGAATGAAATATCAATAATATTATTAAAGATACAAGTGTTATTCACCCTAAATTTATTTTAATTTTAATACTTTCTACCTTTAAACTTATGTTTTTTCACTTCAAAAATTTGTTCTCGATTTTTTTTACACGTCAAAATTTGTTTACATACATTTTTTTTCCTTGTAACATAGTTTTAAATCAGATTAAATTGTTGCCTCAAAAAATCAGTTCCAATGCGAAATATAATTCGAGTTAAAAAAAACTATTACACTAGCCAACAAGATTTTGGATTGGAGCAACCAAATATCTTTCCTAGGGTAATTTGGTGGGCTGAATTCGAATCTGTAATTAGTTTTTCTCTATCACGTCAGGTTTTCGATATACAAAAAAAAAAAAATATTTTTATTCGTTTTTTACATAAAAACTCATTAGTTTATTTCAAAATCAATGAATTTTCAACTAGCAGATTCCAACCCTCGAAATTCGGGTGCAAATTCTAAGAAATTTTATTTTTTCAATAAATAAAGACCCTAAAAGTATGCTAATGAAAAAAGCAAAAAACAAACTCCTTTTTATTACAAACACATTAACAAGTTTAATAAACACACACATAGCATTTGGTAATTTTATGTATGTGTTAGTAGCAACTTTAAATACAACTTACTCAAAATAAAGGAAAAAATTAAAAACTCTGTTAATTTGCAAAACCGCTAAAAAGAAATACCTTTCAAAGAATATACGTTTGGTCATAATCCGGACAAAACGGTAGAATAAAACATCGGTCACAAGAAATCGCCAATCCTATTAATATTATAGATAGCGAGTGGCGTTATTTGAAGGTCGTTTGTATTTCGTTGATTCGGTTTGACGAGTTACGAGTCCAGCAATAGTCTCCCAAACTCCCTGATAGTTTCTTTCAATTTTCATTAAATCTTGGTGAGCACCCTCCCCTTATTCGTCGCTCACCGCACCTAGGTTTTGTAGGAAAAAATCTAAATTAGTGATAATTCTTCAATAATTCAGCAACAATTTTTCTGTAGTTTTCACTCTTATTAGTTCCAAGAAAACTGCTCTGCACGATGATCTTGAAAGATTTCCAGGCTGCATATTCTTTATCCAATAAACATTATGAGAAATTGTCATCATTCAATAGCTTCCTGATATGAGGGCCAACAAATGTGCCTCGTTTGATTTTAGCATATGAAATTTTAGGAAAAACCGCTAACAAATATTTATATGCTGTACCATATTTGTTCAGAGCCATGACAAAGTTCTTAAAAAGGCCCAATTTTATGTGCAGCGGCGGATCAATTAATGGTTTATTTGAAATGTTTTATTTCCCTGGTGAATACTCAGTTCTTTTTGGCCACTCTGTTGTGACATAATGATGACATGCAGCGCGACTATCCCATAGACAAAGGAAACAACAATATTTTGTGAAACCTCCTTGCATATCAGTCAACAAACCAATGACTTTAAACAGATTAATTTTCAGATATTTACGATGGTCTGTTAGGGTGGCTCTTCATTTTATGGAGGGAAAAAAAAAGTGTTTAAACTCTCGGTCTCACACCCTAGAAATATGCGAATAGCAAAAAAACTTAGAAATACAATGTTTTGGGCCAATCAAAAAACATTTAGTCATACTTCAACGCGATTGAAAATTTCAAGTGTGTTTATATGGGGAAAATGTGACTTTCTTTCAGATTTTACAAAAATTTCGTTCAATAGTTTAATTTTTCCGACAAATTGTTATATAATTCGGGATCAGAATCAAATTATCTTTCCAAAAAGCTATAAAACTTCAAAATCGAATGAAACCTCGCCAAGAAAAAGCAAATGACCCAGGCCACTTTTGTGCCAAAAAACACTAAATCATGAAATTTGATGGCATTTTTTCAACTTTGAGAAATTGATTAAAGCCATAATTTTTTTTTGTCTCTATACTTGTAAGGACTCAGATATGAAGTATTGTTTTATTATCGCCTTGTTAACCTATTAAGCATTGAGACCGAAAATGGAAACATTTTTTGATAAAATTTTGAAAACTCCTTTTTCAAGTTTTGAAAAATTTTCTTAAACAAAATTTAAAAAATGGATCTGGCACTTTACGGTTTTGTTGAGTACATATTGTAGATTAACTGTGTGAACTTTTAAGTAAATCGCTGTGCCAGAATTTTTTTGACAAGGAGTTTTTTGCGGATTTCGAGAAAAATGGGATTTTTGTAAAATATTCTGTAAATGTACTCTTTCTAAATACTTTGTATCAAAAATTCATCAATTTTCTACTTTTAAATGTTTTATTTCATCTTAGTAGCCTAGGGTTTCTGAAAAAATAATATGACCCCATTAACCCTTTTGGAATTTGGTTCACATATGACCCCAAACTACTAAAAGACAATTTATTCAAAGATAGCTTTTATACATAAAATAATTTTATAAAAAAAATAGGTTAAAAGTGGGTTTAATATATATTCGCGAGCAATAATCAGATAATTATTTATAAAAGGTTAAATAAATAAAAATTACCCGAATTATTTTCTTAAATTCTAAATAGTGGTTTCATCGAGTTTAATAGAAAAACTCGTTTTCGGTAATTTTTATTCAAAAATATCTTAAAATCCAAAGCTAGCCTTGGCAAATAATGGGTTAACATTCTCGGACTTATCCCAAATTTTAGGAACGGAAGTTCTACATATTTCTTTATTATATTTTAAGCGTCGCATCTAAAAATTCTACAGCACTTACAAATTATTTGAATTTTTTGAATTAATTGTCTTTTATTAGTTTGGAGTCATATGTGACCCAAATTCCAAAAGGGTTAATGCGGACATATAATTTTATTCCGAAACTCTAGGCTATTAAGAAAAAATATAACATTTAAAAGTAGAAAATTGATGAATTTTTGATACATAATATTTAGGATAGTACATTTACAGAATATATTACAAAAATCCCATTTTTCTCGAAATCCGCAAAAATAAAATCCTTGTCAAAAAAATCCTGGTATAGGGATTTACTCAAAAATTCGCACAGTTAATCTGTAACATGTATTTAACAAAACCGTGAAGTTTTAGATCCAGTTTTTTAAATTTTGTTTAAGAAAATTTTTTAAAACTTGAAAAAGGAGTTTTCAAAATTTTATCAAAAAAATTTCCCATTTTCGGTCTCAATGCGCAATACGTTAAAACGTGGTAATATAAAAATACTGCACATCTGATTACTTATAAGTATGAAGACAAAAAAAAAATTGTGGCTTTAATCAATTTCACAAAGTTGAAAAAAATTCCATCAAATTTCATGACCTATTTTTTTTTGTTTGCACAAAAGTGGTCTGGGGCATTTGCTATTTCTTGGCGAGGTTTTATTCGATTTTGAAATTTTATAGCTTTTTGGAAGGATAATTTAATAGTGATCGCGAATTATATAACAACTTGTCTGGAAAAATTAAACTATTGAACGAAATTTTTGTAAAATCTGAAAAAAAGTTATATTTTCCCCATATAAACACATTTGAAATTTTCAATCGCGTTGAGGCATGACTAAATGTTTTTTGATTGGCCCAAAACTTTGTATATCTCAGTTTTTTTGCTATTCGGATATTTCTAGGGGTGAGACCGAGCGTTTGAACACTTTTGTTATTAAGGGCCACCCTAATGGTCTATACTACATACAATGAAATTTAAATCACACACCTTAAGGTCACCACAGATCTTTCATTTACGATCGTTGTACTTGAGTAATGTCATAATTTCAGTCATTGATTCGTAATTTTCCTTTGTATTAATGGCATGGGCAATTGGTATGGATGGTTTTTCATTCCCATTATTAAAAAGAAGAGCCTTTAAACTGTCCTTAGAGCCATCAATAAATAATCTCCATTCTGTTTTGTCATATGGCTGGTTCATTTTTTCAAAATAAATCATCAACATCAGTACAGTATAGAATAGTGTTTTTTTTTTTCAAAATAGGCAGCCAATTCCAAGCTTATATCTCTACAGATTGTTACTTTTGTCCCTACTGCAAGATGTTTCCACTGCTGCATACGTGAAACTAGTAATTGTGCGTCTTGCTTCGTTAAATGTAAATCCCGAATTAGATCATTCAGCTCAGCTTGAGTCACTAGATGCCGTTCATCATCAGCCTCATACAAACTACCACTGCTGGTGAAAGATGTTTCGGACTCACTGCTCGTAGTACTGGTTTGGAAACCAATGGGAGATTCGCGTAAACAATATTTTTTTGATTTTTCAAATTGAATCCAGCAACTTTTGTTAAACAGAAATAAAAATCGGTTTGGTGGTTACTTGACTCTCTCCAAAGTAGTGGAATTGAAAAATCGAAATAGATCTTCTTGCCATTTGACCACTTGTATAAAACAGTACTGCAACTATTGCAAAACATTGTCGGTGTCCACGGTTTGTCCCAAGTTTCTGACAGCAAAACCAAATCAATGTAAATATGCGTATTTTATTGATTCTGATATTGCATATCCAATTTCCAACCAATTATTCACCACACACAAAGCGAAAATAACACACGATCTCCCTGACATGCTTGAACGCTACTATTATGAAGATTTAGAATAAATGTGGGCTTCTGTCAAATTAATAATTGTGAAATTGTAGTGTCAGTATTGACTGTTTTACGGTATTGCCAGCATGCGATGAAAAATTAAGAAGACATGATTTTATGCCAGATTCGAATTCAGCGCACCCGGATTAGTTTCTGCAGTCAATTTCGTTTGATGGGTTGAGGGATATTCAATCTTTTTTTTCTTAAAACTGTTTTAAATTTTAACTTTTCTCTTTTCTTAAATTTGTTCTTATTTCGCAATTTTCCATATCAAGAAACTTACCTATTTGAAATAGTTTTAAATTTTTAAACAAATTTTCATAAAAAAAATCCAGTCCAGTCCGGCCACTGTACCATAATATATTAATAATGTCCTTGTAAGAAATCCCAACACATACATTTGGCGCGCTCACACTTACACATAAACACCAACTAACACACTAATATGCAGCAGCTATTTAAATATATTTAAGTGAAAAGGCAACAAAACCTTAATTTCAACAAGCTATAGTTTGTTTGGTTTTTTTTTTTTTTTGTTTTCTTTTTTGTATATAATGCATTCGTACACACAATCGTTGCCTTTAACCGACCCGCCTCCACAGCCAGTCGTAACATCGTCAAAATTTTCACGTTTCAAGCTGAAAAAAAAGAAAAACTATAATAAAAAAAGAAATGCCACAAAACAGTATGTTGTTGTGGCAAAAAAAGTCTTGAAACATCAACTCATAAGAAATATACATACGCAGCAGACGAACAAACACATGCACAATAAGTGCGAAAAAATACTGCCACAAAATGTTGGTGAAATACTGGTGTCGTTCTTTGTTTCTTCTTTATTTTTTTTTTATATATTTAACAGGCTGCAACATAAGCATCACCACTAGCAGCAGGAATGTTTAAGAATATTTTTTGTTATGAACAATTTTTCTTAAATTGAACACTTAAGAAAAAATATGGAAGAAATACATATATTTATAGAGACCTGCTGTAATAAGGAAACAATATATTTAAATATTAATCCTCAATTGAACGGTTAGGACTAAAGCAAGTAGGAATAAATTATCAGCTTAATCCTGCCTTAAAATATTGTAAATGATGAGCTTAACTCAATGCTCTACACACTTAACTCTATTGGCATTTGTTTGAGCTTTAACTTGAAAAAAAAGTGGGCCATTGCAGGGTTAATTTTTAAATTATACCCCATTCCCAACTGACTATGAAATGCAGATGAGTCAAGTACTTAAGCCACCCAAACAAGTTATTTTATTGTTGTTTTCATTTCGCGCCTTTTTTCCTTTTCTGGCCTAATATTTAACTTGTCCTAATAATTGCCTGGGTTGTTTATTTTTCTCGGTTTTTTGTAGTTTCTGGTTGGCATTTTTCTAAAATTTTTCATGATTATTTTTTTATATTTAAATCCTGTAAATAATTGTTAATAATTTTCTAAATAATAGAGTTGTTAATGAAGAAGTTGTTCATTTGTATGATTTTTTTTTTTTTTATTATCCTATTTTGATTGCATTTTTATAATTGTTTGTCTACTCAGCAGTTTTGTGTTTTGTTGTAATGAGGGTGAAATTTTTTGTTATTAAGCGGATTATTTTAAATATTTTTTAATTATTTTGTTTTGCTGTGCAAAAATGCTGATAAAAAGTTGTGATTTTAGAAAATAAATTTCATTGAGTTAATTGAATTTATTTTTTCTCTACATATAAATTAAGGATTTTTTTTATATTGATATTTGTTAATTTGTATAAGGGCGAATAGTTTTATATAAAAAGTTATCAAAAATGGTTTTATTACGATGGATTCATTAACTTATTCTTAATTAACTTTTTCACTTATTTTGTGATTTTGCAGGACTAAATGATCTAGTAACGGTTTATATCTTGTAGCATTTCGATTGATGATTTTCGGTAATATTTCTTTGGTTGAGTTGTTGAGAATGTTCTAGACAGATGTTAGAATATAGTAATTTTTATAAAAAATAGTAGATTCCAGCCATCGAAATTCGTGTCCAAATTCCAGGAAATATCATTTTTTCATTTTATAAAGACCCTAAAGTTATGCTAATCAATTTTAGTCAATTCATAATTCATCATTTTTTATATATCGGTCATTGTCGTTATTGGTTTATGTTCAAAATTGTTTTTCAATTCAACACAATTATTATTGTGAATAAGAAAACAAACTTACTAACACATTAACAAATTAAATAAACACAGACATATTATAGTAAGGGGTCCGCCATCTAACGTTTTTTTTTTCAACTATTGCTTATTTCGTGAATCGTAACACTTAGCTCATGTCTGATTTGACAGATAATTAGTTTTATCCTTCCGCTGAACGAATATGGTTGTGTATGCGCTTGAACAACGCTGGGAAATATTCCGACATTACTTTGAAAATCATGGTAATGTTGCAGAATGTGTGCGAAAATTGCGTACGGATTTTGGAAGAAGAGAAGCACCGTCAGCTCCGTATGTTCGTTATCTTGTGAAAAAAAATGAAAGAAACTGGCATCCTCATCGATAAACCAAAGCGTGAAAAGCCAAAAACAGTGCCTGAAGCGCCATCAACATCAATTCACCGTCGTTCTCAAGAATTGAACATTTCGGAGGCATCATTGAGACGAATTTTGCATAAAGACCTTGGTGTGACGCCATACAAAGTCCAATTGGTTCAGGCGTTGAAGCCAACTGACCATCCAATGCGTTTTCGCTTCGCTAAGTGGGCCTGCGATCGACTTATAGAAGATGCCGATTTTGCCAAAAAAAAAAATCATCTTTTCAGATGGAGCTCATTTTGATCTTGGCGGGTATGTAAACAAGCAAAATTGTCGCATTTGGGGTACAGAAAACTCGCACGCATACATTGAAAAGCCGATACACCCAAAACGAGTCACTGTTTGGTGCGGATTTTGGTCCAGAGGCATAATTGGGCTATGTTTCTTCGAAAATAAGCAAGAAGTGGCCGTTACAGTCAATGGCGATCGTTTTCGGGCCATGATGAACGAATTTTTGTTCACAAAAATTGAAGAGGAGGATATTGGCAACATTTGGTTTCAACAGAACGGCGCTACGTGCCACACAGCCGAAGCTACACTCGAAGTTTTGCGCCCTGTTTTTGAAGATCGCATTATCAGCCGCAGAGCTGATGTCGTTTGACCACCTCGGAGCTGAGATTTGACACCGTTGGACTATTATTTGTCGGGTGCCCTCAAAGATAAGTGTTACGCCAACAAGCCAGAGAAAATTGACGCTCTAAAGGACAATATTCGTGAAGCCATTGGTGAAATACAGCTGCACACAATCGATAATGTGCTTAAAAATTGGACCGATCGTGTAGGCTACTGCATGGCCAGCCGAGGCAGCCATTTGAATGAAATTATTTTCCATTATTAACCGGAAGGATTGTACTTTCAAATAAAAAAAGAAATTTGAGATAATATTCAGTAGTTTTTTTTTATAGCATTTAAAAAAAAAAAAGTTATTTGGCAGACCCTTTATAATTTTATGTACAGGATACAGATAAAAAAAATGTTACCGTTTTCAGTTTGCTGCTGTAACGGGGTTTTATTCGACGGCTGAGGTAACTCAGACATGTCCAGGATCAGCCTAAGGACCCTCAAACCTTATGCAAGGAAATTCGTTAAGTTTGATCCCTCTTCGGGTTACTTAATAACTTAATTTAAAATGTGTAAATATAATATAGTAACAGCAAATCATTGATGTTATAGGTGATCGTCGGCAAAGTCGCTGTTAGAGTAGACGGCGGCAATGGCTTTGGCAATACTTATAGCTCGGTAGATGACGGTGATGACATTGGCAACACCGACAGCTCGGTAAACGTTGGCGATAGCTTCGGCAGTATTGGCAGCTCGGTAGATGACGGCGATAACTTCGGTAATACTAATGGCTTGGTAAACGACTTATTGGCGGCTCGGTAGATGATGGCGGTGACTTCGGCTGTACTGATAGTTCGGTAAATGATGGTGGTAGCGTCGGCAGTATTGGCGGCTCGGTCTTTGACGGCCATCACTTCGGCAATACTGATAGCTCGGTAAATGACAGTGTCGGCAGTGTTGGCTGTTCGATAGATGACATCAGCAATACTGATAGCTCGGTAAACGAGAGTGGTAGCGTCGGCAGTATTGGCGGCTCGGTAGATAACGGCGATGATTTGCTTCGGCCGTATAGGTGACTCAGTAGGGTGCGAGACCAACTTCAGCAACGTTAGACGTTCGGCATGCGACGGTAAAAGCTTCGTTGGTGATGGTGGCTCGGTTGATGACAGCGAATGCCTCGGTAGGATGGACAGTAATCGGGAGCAGACAGCCGCGAAGCCGCTGGAGTAATCGGTAGCAGACAGTCGTAAAGCCGCTGGAGTAATCGTGAGCAGACAGCCGCGAAACCGCTGGAGTAATCGGGAGCAGACAGCCGCGGGGCCACTGGAGTAATCGGGAGCAGACAGCCGCGAAGCCGCTTGAGTAATCGGGAGCAGACAGTCGTAAAGCCGCTGGAGTAATCGGGAGTAGACAGCCGTGAAGCCGCTGGAGTAATTGGGAGGAGACAGCCGTTAAGCCGCTGGAGTAATCGGGAGCAGACAGCCGGTAAGCCGCTGGAGTAATCGGGAGCCGACAGCCTTGAAGCCGCTGGAGTAATCGGGAACAGACAGCCGTTAAGCCGCTGGAGTAATCGGGAGCAGACAGCCGTTCAGCCTCTGGAGTAATCGGGAGCAGACAGCCTTGAAGCCGCTGGAGTAATATGTATGACAACCGGTACCGATCGTCTTTAAAAACGGATAGTTTACTTTTCAGTAATGTGTCCTCACGTTTCGTATCGAAAGTTTTCTTCCTTCACTCAGCTCAACATTGCCTTCTTATCAAATTTATTACTTTAACCAAGTGAAAATTAAAATTGGTATGGTTTACATATAATGTAGAATTCATTTGCCCGTCTTCGAGGAAAAGACGAAGTAGTAGAAAATCTCAGCGTCTCGAGCAATACGTACCTATCGAGAATTATAGCTATCAAGTTGTAAAAGACTTCGTCTACTTAGGTGCCAATGTTAGTTATAGCAATGATGCTAGCTTAGAAATTAAGCGGAGAGTAAATTTGACCAACAGATGCTACTTTGGCCTTGGTAAGCAACAAAGAAATAAAGCCCTCTCTCGAAGAACAAAAATAACACACTACAAATCGCTCAACATGCCCGTCCAACTATATGGTGCTGAAACATGGACAATGGAAAGATCAGATGAGTCATTATTCGCAGTGTTCGAGAGAAAAATCCTTCGCAAGATCTAGGGTCCTCTACGCGTTGATGATGGATTCCGAATTCGAATGAATCAGGAGCTGTATGAGCTATATGCCGATGTGAATATAGTCAAGCGTATTAAAATACAACGACTCCGTTGGCTTGCACATATTTGGCGAATGGAAAATGATGATCCGGCGTACAAGGAAGAACCCATCGGTGGGCAACGTAGAAAAGGACGATACAATCTCCATTGGAACGACCAGGTGCAATAAAACCTAACATAACTTGGCGTTACCAATTGGCGCCAGCATGCAGGAGACAGAAATAGCTGGCGTTCTATTTTGCTTCAGGCTGAAACCGACTGCCAGTCGTAATAGCCATCAGAAGTAAGCAGGTAAAGTCATATTGGGTTTTACGTGTGTGTCTGTTATGTTGACTTAACCACACGGTGTTCTAGCACTGGGGTAGATATTATGCGTCCTGCCTACGCTCCGCCATAAGACGGTAACAAGCTGGAGTGATATTTTGGCATACTCCACACTTTGTTATTGTGTCGGGCCTACCTAAAACCCTGTTGCTTTAGAGACCTAAGTGACTGCACCTCCACATCGATCTATGATCTGCCCGCGTTATAGGCACCGAAACTCGCCGAAGGGCCTTTCCCAATGAGATCGTCTCGAAGATTCATCAAAAACTCTGACATCGACATTGCTTACCATGATACATTTTTTTCTGACATCTCTCTTACGCACTCTTGTATCGTCAAAAGACTTCTACTCATGCTACCATCCGACCTTCTTGCATCCGACTCATCTTACGACTTATCTTCCGGTCATGCCTCTTCCCAACAATGCACATACCAGCTCGGCTTATCCAAACAACGCATATACCAGCTCTTAGCTCCACAACCACTCCCTACTAGTCACACACAGCAATCTCCTCTGCACATCAGATTCGAAAGCCTCTAGTGCCACGTTCGTAAAGTAATGCATCAATAACATCGGTTCAACTTTGTATCACATATATTAAAGGGATGTAGCAACCATTTCATCTGGTTGGATGTTTCACGATCCACCAGTCGGCCGTCATTCCTATGTATCATGGTTCGTTTTGTCTCCGTGGGGAGTCGAAGAGTCTTCTTCTCAGGGCCATTCGATCTTCCCGCAGTACCCGATTTAGTGCCTTTTGGTAAGGCTTCGTTACCAATTGGGCAAATTTAGTAACATTCAGTTCTCCCCCAGAAAGGATTGCACTGGCAGACATTCATCAACCTTAACCTTTAGCCGCTAGGAATAATCACCAGAATTAACTATCTTTGCCTAGCGTTGCCCAGGTACACCACGTGGAGGTAGGTTATAGGTCGTTGTATCACTTCTCTGGCAAGTCAGTACCTGATGAGTACAACTTTTGCTCCCAGTAAGAAAGTAAAGTCTCTTGAGTTTTACGTGCGTGCCTGTCTTTTCGACTTAACCACACGGTATTATAAGCACTAGGTGAGATAAAAGGCGTCCACCAGCGCCCCTTCCTTAGATTGTAGCAAACTAGGAGAGTTGATTTGACACACTTTCCTCCCTTTGCTATTGAGTTGGCCCGATCTAAAAGCCTTCTAATCTATGGGACGTAGAGCCCGGTTGAATGCAACTCCACATCGAACTGTGTTCTTTCCGCACTTTTGGGCTACCACAGCCACCACGAAACTCCCCGAAGGGCAGTTCCCAAAAAAGCAGTTTAAGGGTACAAGACGTTATCGTCGGTCATCAGCAGCACTTGCAAAAACACATTCCTTCGATAACCGCACATTTGTCTACTACGTTCGTTCTTAATAGATGTTATTATCAGGTGGCCCTTATATGTACAACTTTCGGTACCAACTTTTCAACCGATTTCAGTCTCATCCGCGAAACACTGTATTGTCAAATGACCCAAGCGCTCTTGGCCTCGTCTTCCATCCGACCCTTTTGCCTTCTTATTCTACTGCAATGGCCATCTTTGCTAGGACTAGCTCATCCATTCACAGCTTCGAATTTTTCAACTCATGCCTTCGTCCGTCTACTACGCTCCGAACTTACTAATCGGCGCCATCATGCTAGATGATGCTTACGTCAGCTTTCGGTAATTCGCTTTTCAAATGGTCTCCGACTTGACTTGGACGCTGTATGGACATGTGCACCTGTCTCAATCGCCTTTGACTCGTCTTCGACCCACCCTCTCGCTCAAATTCCTCCGTCATGGTATCTTGTCAGGACAACTGACGCACCCATACCCGGTGTTGTAGAATGCAAGTATCCTGAAATAGAATGATCTTTCATCCCGCCAGCATCACCGCACATGGTGGGGCTTGGGAAAGAATGATACGATTCGTAAAATTAATTTTATTTGACATTCTCTTACGATAAGCGATAAGAGACACACTAGCAGATATTTAAAACATCATTATAATGAGACCGCTTACGTACATTCCTTTAAACTCGGTTGATAGCGAGGCTCTTACTCCAAACCACTTTTTACTTGGGAGTTCTAGTGGCTTGCGAGAAAAGAGTAATCTTGAATTGCCGGAAACCTAGCAGATACAATTTGGAAAAGATGGGTTACGAATGTCTTCCATGCCTCACAAGACGAGCTAAATGGACCCAAGCTAGAGTTGGTGAAACGATCCGGGCTAAGGATGGTAATATACGAAGTGGTGTGGTTAAAACTTCTAATGGAATTTGTAGGCGTCCTGTGATTAAGCTTGCGCGACTTGACCTGAATGGTATAAACCCCACATAGGAGCATGGAGTTTACGGAGAGGGGAATGTTGAGTATGAAACTAATAAAGACAATCCGTACCCTGAACTACGTTGAAAAAATACAACCATAAATAATTATTGTGCAGTGGCTTTTTTTTGATTATTTTTTTAAAGCCTAGTTCCGCGAAGCCGAATGCGGATTCTAATTTTGGCTAGTTTTTTTTGCAGCGACAGACCAAAGCCTCTGGTGGGAATCAAACCCACGACCCCCGCATGATAAGCGAGCACGCTACGTACTCACCTACCGGGGCGCTCTTGTTCAATAGCGAAACCTCTGGTATTTTCTTTTCCGTTTTGGGCGCCACTCATGTAATATCGAATACATTCAACATTTTACATACATAAAACATTTCAAGTCTGAAGTAAGAAAAGCACCAGTGTTACTTACACTTTTATTAATGAATGATAAAATCTGTTTTTATAGTTTAGAAAACCGTTGCTTAAAATAAGTGTTTTTTGCGTGCCTGGTCGGCCAACAGTCGCACAAGCAGCTGTTCCAAACTAAAACATTTTAAAAGTGTTTTAATAATACAGTATCAATTTTATTTTAAATATTGAAGAACTACTAGCAGATTCCAGCACTAGAAATTCAAGTGCAAATTCTAGGAAATTTTATTTCTTAATTTAATAAAGACCCTAAAGGTATGCTTCACAATCCAACTCATTTTAAATGAAGAAAATAAGCTCAACACATTAACAAATTTAATAAACTCACACATAGCATTGTATAATTTTATGTATGTGTTGGTAGCAACTTTAAACGATGATAACTCCAAAAAAATAGTCCAGACGATGAAAATCTGTAAATCTGGGTAACACCTAAAAAGAAAAACCTTTCAAATGATAAATTTTTTGTCAAAATCGTTGTTAGACTGTGAATTTTACATCGGTCACACGAAATCGCCTTGCCTTTTAATATTATAGAAAATAAAAATTTTAATTACGTTGACAAATTCTTCTAGTTGTGACAAAATTCCAACCAATCTTTTTTCTGTGTGTAAGTTTTTCAAAACTCAAACTACTTTTTGTCAAACGGCAGAGACTTATTTGTACATTTGATATTAAATTTAGATTCCATTATATTAAGAACTTTTTTTTTATTTGGAAATTTTTGTTAGGTTCATTTTGAATACGAAGATTTTTTGGGGATTTTTTGTGAAGAATATGGTTATAACAAATAATAGTATGCGGCAGCTCAGCTTAATATTAAAATATTTTATTGGAAACTGTATGAAGTAAAGTAATTTAAAACTATAGTTTGTTTTGTTTTAATATTTCACTGGCACAACTAAAACTCCTGTACTGGCAAAAGGGTCATAACTTAACAAATTTCATTTTGTTTTTATGGAAAACAGCAAAAAAGAACTTTAACTCGTTTAATAATTAATTTACACTTTCAATTATTACACCCTGTTCTCTCCTTTGTGCCTCGGAGCAACATCTTGTTGAAGATTGTTACTTACTACAGCTACAACAACTACTAGTAGTAGTACTACTACTACTACATACACAAACGCACCTACAGAATGAACGGATAGAATATGAATGTATGTATGCGTTTGGCGTGTGTGCAAGTTCAATTGTGCACCCATCTAAATAATAAAGGAACAAAAAATCACACACACACACACACACACACACACACACACAATTAAACAATGAAACAAAAGTTTAAAGAGCAATTTTAATGTAATTACATACATTGTTTGAACACTACTCTATACACAAATGTGTATGGCTGTGTGTGGGCTAGAGAAAAAAAACTGCCAACTATACAAAAAAAAAAAAAAAAAAGAAGCGAACTTTAAAAACTCAACGTGCAAAACTTTTGAATGTGTTTGAATGCAAGAGTTACTAGACAAACTATAGAGGACCAACTAAAAAGCGATATCCAGGATTGAATGTACAATTTGAATGTGAATATGAGTAAGTCAGTCAGTGAGTGAGAATTGATGTCTGTAGGTACGAGTACGAGTATGTGAAAGTGTGTGGCAAATGTTTAATGATGTTGCATATAAAATATTTTATATAAAACATGAAGTCGTCTCTATGAATGGCAATGTTGTTTTTTTTTTTTTTTTGAGCTCCAAATATCTATGTGAGGGTATGTGAATAGCTGAAATTAATTTATTTCAATTGAAGATCAAGTTTTTTCGTTTTAAATTTTTTATTTTTTCTATTTATTTCAATTTATTCTTTATATACCATCACTATTTAAACAGAAAAAATAGTTGTACAGAATTGTCATTATCAATATCATCATCACCATCATCATCATCATCATCGTTGTCTTAAGAGTCTTTTGATGTCCCAAATGACGTATTTAACTTGGTTTAACTAAGATAAAAGTCATTGTGTTCTCTGCACAAGTGTTTAGTTGTGGGTAATGTCCTTCTTACTGCGTATTAAAGAGATAACTGCCGTAGGACATATTCTCTTCCTTCATTCTCTACTTAAAGACAAAATTCTTTTCATACTTGGTTTTCCAGCAACTATTCGCACTTTTGTTTAAATACAAAAACAATTTACTGTTTTACACTGACGCAGTCAGAAACATCAAAATTGCATTGAGGGAAACCAACCATTTGGGTTCATTAGAAAATAAACAATATTGGTATGGATCTAAAACCAACACGAATATGAAAGATTTTTTTTTACAAAAAAAAAAAAAAAACACAGGATTTGAAAGATTGATTTGAAAATATCTAGAACTTTCAGGAAAGTTTATATTTAAAAGTAAATTAATATAATGGAACAATTCAGGACTCTCTTTAACACCCAATATAACTATGATTATCCCATTCAATTGTAGGTTTTTGTGGTAAAATTTTATTTTTAGTGAAACATATAATTTAATATTTGTTTTATTTAAAAGATGTAATATTTTATTTGACCTGTCGTTTGTTAATTACAAAATTATTTCGTCGAGCTCAAGGTCGTATTTTAAAAAATTATTTCTTTATTTTTATTCCAATGTTTCGCTATTCACCGAATAGCATCCTCAGGGATTTATATTAAATATTCTCACAAAATTCTTAAAACTATTGTTGTGTCTCCACCATCTTCACTTATCGCTGAGGATGCTATTCGATGAATTGCGAAATATTGGAATAAAAATAAAGAAATAATTTTTCAAAATACGACCTTGAGCTCGATGAAATAATATTTTAATATATTTTATTTATTAATAGAGGGATATGTAAGGTAGGTGGGAAATCAAATACCACCCGCGGACCAAAACAGTCAATTTTTAAGGCCCAACCAACGTTTGTCTTATATTAAGCAGTGTCTGTTCCTGTTAGAGGCGGCTTTGAAACGACAGCTGGCAGCCCCTATAACTACTCCGCCATAGTTGGTCCCAAGCCCTATAGAGAGAGAGGAGTAGGGTTACGCGTTCAACCAGGAATCCGTCTTGTAAAATTCCACCCTGTTCAGAACGTTCGAAATCAAGAAAGAAATAACCCGAATAAACGATTCAGTCCAAACACACAGTGTGGTAGATCGCAAATCTACATGGTCAAAATAAATAAATCGCATTGGGTTCACTTCTCGCTTATGAATTACATAACAAATGAGTTCAAATAAAGGGTTTTTCAACAGGGACGCTACAAAAGTAGAAAGACAGGTACAGCAAACGACGCCATATTTCTTGCCGCTCTTTTGACATTTCTTTTCAGTAAGGTTTGCCATTTCATGATGGAAAGATATACGAGCCAACAACGAGTCCAAATTATTAAAATTTACTACCGACATTCGGCGTCAGTGGCCTCAACGTTAAGAGCGCTACGTCCAATTTATGGTCGTCATAATCGTCCTAGCAGATCAAGAATTGAGCGTCTAGTGGAAAAATTTGAATCCACAGCGACAGTACAAAATGTTCAAGTGCCAGTGAGACAAAGAAGTGCCCGTAGTGTCGAGAATATTGCTGCCGCTGAGGCTTCAGTTGAAGAAAGCCCAAATGTGTCTCTGACACGTCGTTCTCAAGCGTTGGGCATCTCTGTGACGTCGTTGTGGCGAATTTTGTAAAAAGATCTTGGCCTACATCCTTACAAGATCAAATTGACGCAAGAACTGAAGTCGCTTGATCACCAGAAGCGTCGTATGTTCGTGAATTGGGCTGAGCAACAACTTGAAAATGATTCGAATTTTCATCGAAAAATCATCTTCAGCGATGGCTGAATGGCTTCGTCAATAAACAAAATATGTGTTATTGGTCAGATAGCAATCCACACGTACTCCATGAGCCATCATTGCATCCCGAAAAAAATACGGTTTGGTGCGGTTTATGGGCCGGCGGCGTCATTGGGCCGTACTTCTTCCGTGATGATCAAGACCGGCACGTAACTGTGAATGGGAATCGCTACCGTTCAATGATAACCGAATATTTTTGGCCCCAATTGGATGATATGAACTTGGAGGACATGTGGTTCCAACAGGACGGCGCCACAAGCCACACAGCGAATGTCACAATCAATTTATTGGAAACCAAGTTTGGAGAACGTGTAATCTCACGAAATGGTCCAGTCGATTGGCCGCCTCGGTCGTGCGATTTGACGCCGTTGGACTATTTCCTGTGGGGCTACGTCAAGTCTATGGTTTATGCCAACAAGCCAGCGACGATTGCTGAACTTCGTACGAATATCGAACGTGGAATTGCAGCAGTATCGGCCGATTTATGCTTGAAAACCGTCGAAAATTGGATTCAGCGTCTGGACTTCTGCAAGCGTGCTCGTGGTGGGCATTCAAAAGAGATCGATTTCCATACATAATGGCATCGAACGTATTTTCACAGGAATAAAGAATTTCATTGATATCCAAAACCGTTTTTGTTTTATTTAAAAAAACTTTTGTAGCGCTCTTATTGAAAAACCCTTTATATAAATGATTATAAAAAATCAACTTTTTTTTAAAAGAAGATTTTTTTTAATAAAATTAGGCAAAAAATAAACAGTTCTCACTGTCAAGAAAAAATAAATTTTTAAAATAAAAAATTGGTTTCTTAAATTCATCCTCTGAGATTATTTGTAGTTATATATAGTAGTATTTAGGTTGAGTATAACTAAGATTCATGAATAATAAAATTATTGAGTTAGTTTTTACGTAAAGAGTCGGAGATAATCATTTTTAATACTAAAATAATTTTAGTATTTTTAATAAATATTTAATAATAATTGTTTTCTTTACTTGTTTTTGTTCTATATTATTAATAATAGAGATAATAACACATAAATACGCACAGAGATTTTAATTTATTCACTTTCATATGCATCCTTAAAAGATTCTTCCTCCTCAAAAGCATCAACAGATAACAATGAAAGAACTTCTTTTGTTATCACACCTTGAACTCGAAAGGGAGTATAACGCACACTTGCGATAAAAGGATCTGAAGAAATTAAGAGTCGATTGAAAAGTTCTGTATTTGTGTCTATTCTCGATGTTTTTCTCGTAAACAACTCTCTAAGTTTTCTCGTGTCCTTATTTCTTGCTTCTTGAGCTTCTTCTGACAGCTGTTCTATAGGAAGAATGCAAGACCGTATTATGTCTTTTCCATGAAAAAGGATTTTATGGACGCTAATTGGCATAATGTACCATGGGTATTCTTTTAAATATAAATTTCGTGTGGCAACAATAAAACTTTCAAAAGCATCTTCATCAATAGGGTAACCACTACCTAAAATTTCCAAAACAATATGAAACCGATCAATTAATTCTTTATTGACACCAGTGATTTCTGAACTCTTTTCTGCTGCTCTAAAGAACCGTCTAGCAGTATTACCGTCATTCGTATTACCTCCTTGTTGTGTTGGCATGTCCATCTCATTTCGGAATCTCTGTTGAATATTTTTTTCTTCAGCCACTTTTGCTTTATTTTCCGGTCCCCGAGCTTGCCAGGTCATTATAGGAAGCTTGTATGCTATGTGTAATACACACTCCATAAAACGGATCCATGAATGTAGTGGAGACATTCCAAAGGTTAAAGATAGTTCATCGTCAATTTTGTTTAAAATCACAGAAGCTTTATTTAGTTCACTGGGTTTCGCTCCACATATTAAACACGTTTAAGAAGAAGAAGAAGCAGATGATAGTGGAGTACAAATTTTACCGTCTATCATAGTAAGCATTTAAGTAGATTCAACAAGAAATCTTTGTTCGCCATTTGTGATAAGAGTTGGAGACAAATCTCTAATTTGTTGCTGTACAAAATTAACTTCTTGAGAAATTAACTCAGTAGACTCTTTGGCAAAAACAAACTTGATTGGACGGCAGTATCTTGTAGATGAACGAGTAGGATTTTGCATTCCAATTATTTTTCTTTGTGTAGAGCTCAAATTCATTTGAATAGGAACCATTGAAATACTAAATAAACTTTCATCTGTATGGCACTCCTCCGAGGAAAACTTCTGTTTACACTGCTTTTGCTGAGCCCCATCGCATCCCCATTTTATCAAAATATTAAGACGATTTTCATCAGTTTTCAGTTCATCAATACCGAGTAAAACCTCCTGTTGAGCCAAACAAATCCTTTCAATAGTATGATTCACTAATGACTGAAGTGAAATTTTTGCATGCATCTCAGTGATTTCTTTTGCAGCTGGATAACATTTTTTCTTATCTTGTTGAACATTAGTGTAGGAGGGAAAAAGAATTTTGAATTTTGCGTTGACTTTTAGCCGAATAACATCGTATTGATGTTTCGACAAATTAGCATCAACCATTAAAGATAAGGCTTCATCGGAAAAAAAGACTCCCTAAAGGTACAGGCTCAGAGCTAAATCTCTTACATATTTTTTTCACTTCCGTACCTTTACTGGATGAATCTTCCGATAGATCTTTGACAAGTCTGGCGGAATCTCGCTTTCCCATTTTGCAAAACACTTGCTCGCTAGCTTTAGTAATTTCTCGATGATCAGCTGAATCTAAAAGACTTTGTATCTTTCTTTTTTGTTCGATATTTCACTACAGTCATCAAAGTTTTTCGGTTACAGGCAATACATACGGTTCATTAAGCCAAACTGAATTTGATGTTAAGAAACGGTCACGATGTCTTCCACTTTTTTTTTATCTTAAAACAAGTAATATTTATGTTTTCCTTAGGAATTGTTTTCACGTCGTCTGGTATATCTTGTAGACCATATCTAACCATTATTAATGTCAATAAGACGTCTTTGCGATGTATTTTGGGTGTTTTTACCCATTCTTCAAAAATTTCCTTTCGCGAAAACGTATGGCGGTCGCAAAAATGCGCAAGATGTTTTTGATTTACCTTAAAGAGAATACTTGAAAGATTAACCCTAACATAATTTTACACCGGAACTATCCGGAATAAACAGCTTTAACTCTACTTGAAAAAAGGAAATATTTTATTTTTTGCACTTTTTGAACTTCTCACAAAAAAAAAAAATATTTTTTTAATACTTACAATGGAAATAATTAAATGAAAATTGTAATATATTTCGTCCAAATAGAGCTGAATAATAATAAAGAAAAATTATGACAATAAAATCACCGTAGCCTTTTTAATCATTAACCACAGTCACACAAAAAATACGCTTCTCTTTGAAATCTGAATGCACGTGTTAACAGCAACTGACTTTAAAGCTTACTTTTTCCTAATCAGAGCTACAAAAAAAAAAAAAATTAATTACAGTTACCTATTGTATTGAGAAGCTCACTAAATGATCAGAAAGAATGTTGCCAGTCATTTTTTTTTAATTTTGTCCAGCTAGATTTGTGATTTACCACAGTGTGCCACGCAAGGAAAACGGACTTGACGAAAAACGATTTAATTACTCAAACATGGAATATAAGAACTATGCTAAGAGCAGGCTCTATGCAAGAAGCTGCATTGCAAATGAAACACCTATACGTGGACATACTGGTAATTCAAGAACTACGCTGGAGATAAAAAAGAGTGATTTTAATTTATATTATAGTGGTACTGACCAGATAACTGTAAGAAATGGAACAGGTTTCTTGGTTTCAAAGAAATACAGATTATCAGTACTTGCAATCAAAGATAATTTTTACAACAACCTTGAGGATCTCTGTCATACTACTGCGATGCTCTTCTAATTCTAGGTGACTTAAATGTCAAAATCGGAACGGAAGAGTGTAATAGAAAGGTCGCAGACAATCACTCACTACACACAAAGACATCAGGAAATGGCCTTAGACTGTGTCAGTTTGCATAAGCGATGAGTCTATTCATCAGCAGCACAAACTTCCCTGATAAAAGACTACACAAGGGCACGTGGAAGATAGCAGGAACGAACAGTACAAACCAAATTGCTCACGTTCTAATATCTAAACATAGAATGACATCAATAATCGACGTCCATTTATGCAGAAGTGCGAATATACACAGTGAATACTACCTGGTAAAAGTACGACTGTGGCATAAAATCTCTACTGTGGCCAATTCACGTGGAATGATGAAGTAAAAATGGGACACCGACAAACTTAGTGCATCAAATACAGCATCCGATTTTCGATCCAGATTATCAGCGAACCTCATGACCATTGGAGACGATTGGAAACGTCTCCAGACTGCAATTACAACAGTAGCTACTGATTGTATTGGTGACAAAAAGAAATAAAAAAATGAAGAACGATTTGATGGCGAGTTTGTTGAGGCAATAAGACTAAAAAATCAGGCCCGCAAACATGATGAATCATAATACACATGATAATATAAATACGTACCACCAAAGACGAACAAAATATGCAGGAAAAAAAAAAGTTGCCCTCGAAGCAAGATTAAAGGATATAAACAACGATTTATGCAATCATAATAGTAGAGAACTCTATAGAAAGTTACGAAAGCAAGCGAAAGGTTTTCAGACCGGGCCCAATGCCTGTAAAGACAAAAGCGATGCAACGCTTACCGAGAAGAAAGAAATTCTAGAACGATGGAAGGTATATTTTCTTGCAAAGTGTGTAACAGAGGTTCGGATGACACAAATATGTAACCCATAATAGACGATAATGAATAAAACGTACCACCGCCAAGCCGAAATGATATTTTAAAAACAATTAATAAAATGAAAAATAACAAGGCGCCTGGAGAAGATGGGATTACGGCTGAACTCCTTAAGTCAATGGGTGACGATGAAATCGAGGCCCTCCACAAACTTATAAGCAATATCTGGCATCAGGAACAAATCCCAACTTCGTGGTGCATCGGACTTATAGCACCAATACATAAGAACGCTGATAAGAGCATATGCGACAACTATAGAAGAATAGCACTTTTAGATGGCTGTTACAAAATATTCACGAATATCTTATCCGAACGAGTAATTGGAGCTTCAGCCAACATAATAGGAGAATATCAGGGGGGATTCAGACCAGGCAGATCCACAGTTGATCAGCTATTTCTTTTTCTCTTAAATCTTAAACGGCGAAAAATGCTATGAATGTTGTATCGACATTTTTATAGACTTCAAGCAAGCGTTTGACTCCATCGATAGAAATATAATACCCCAAGCTTTTTCTGACTTAGAACAATCCTCCAAACTCAAAAGACTTACTTGCGCAACTCTACTCAATACTACTGCTAATGTTGTAATCCAACAGACGGCAACTGACGCCTTCCAGATAAACAGTGACGTAAAACATGGATACTCGGTTTCAATCTAATGCTACACTACGCAGTTAAGGATCATGTAAGAACTAGTAGTTTGTTTAGCAGATCTGTGCTGACTATTGTCTACGCTGATGACATTGGAATTGTCATAAGGAACATCCGGTATATGGAGGAAATATTTACAAATATTAAAAGGACAGCAAGAGTAGTGGGCGTTATAATAAATAAACGAAAGACTAAATACCTAAAAAATATCTGTGAATGAAAATCGAGGAACTGTATATAATATACACATAGGTGAATACCACTTCGAAGGTGTAACTAATTTTATCTACCTGTGTGCCCTGCAAAAAAGCGACAATAGTATGCAAGACTGTATAAGTGATCGAATATCGGGCAAAAAAAAAATTTTTTTCTAAGCTAATATCGAAGACATGCAAACTTAATATATACAAAACTATTATCAGACCTACCTCCACTTATGGATGTGAAACGCGGTCCATGACAGCAAATGAACAACATCGTCTAAGAATCTTCGAGCGTAAACTCCTCGGCAAGATATTTGGCCCAGTGCGGGATGAAAGCGGCGAATATGTTCAAAGAAATAACGAGGAACTGCTCGAGCTATGCGAAGGGGAGGACAAAGTCAAATTCATAAAGGCTCAACGTCTGGGCTGAGTAGGTCGTGTTGCGTGCACGGATGATAGCAGACTGCAAAAGTCGTTTTTAAACTATGATATCAGAAACACTAGACGAAAGGGACGCCCGCGAACTGGATATACGAATGGATATACGAAACTGGCAACATAAAGCTGTGCATAGGGAATAATCTATATGCCTCGGCTGGCCATGCAGCAGCCTACACGATCGCTCCAAATTTTAAGCACATTATCGATTGTGTGCAACTGTAGTTCACCAATGGTTTCACGAATATTGTCCTTTAAAGCGTCAATTGTCTATGGCTTGTTGGCGTAACACTTATATTTGAGGGCACCCCACAAATAATAGTCCAACGGTGTCAAATCGCAGCTCCGAGGTGGCCAATCGACATCAGCTATGCGGCTGATAATGCGATTTTCTTCGGCTGTGCGGCACGTAGTGCCGTCCTGTTGAAACCAAATGTTGCCAATATCCTCCTCTTCAATTTTTTGTAAACAAAAATTCGTTCAACATGGCCCGATAACGATCGCCATTGACTGTAACGGCCACTCCTTGCTCATTTTCGAAGAAAAATGGCCCAATTATGCCTCTGGACCAAAATCCGCACCAAACAGTGACTCGTTTTGGGTGTATCGGCTTTTCAATGTATGCGTGCGGGTTTTCTGTGCCCCAAATGAGACAATTTTGCTTGTTTGCATACCCGCCAAGATCAAAATGAGCTTCATATGAAATGATGATTTTTTTTTTTGACAAAATCGGCATCTTCTGTAAGTCGATCGCAGGCCCACTTAGCGAAGCGAAAACGCATTGGATGGCGTCATACCAAGGTCTTTATGCAAAATTCGTCTCAATGATGCCTCCGAAATGTTCAATTATTGAGAACGACGGTAAATTGATGGTGATGGCACTTCACGCACACTTTCTGCCACAGCAGCAATATTCTCGGGTGTACGCACTATTTTTGGCTTTTCACGCTTTGGTTTATCGATGAGGATGCCAGTTTCTTTCACTTTTTTCACAAGATAACGAACATACGGAGCTGACGGTGCTACTCTTCTTCCAAAATCCGTACGCAATTTTCGCACACATTCTGCAACATTACCATGATTTTCAAAGTAATGGCGCAATATTTCCCAGCGTCGTTCAAGCGTATACACAACCATATTCGTTCAGCGGTAGGATAAAGCTAATTATCTGTCAACTGAGACATGATAGCATTCACGAAATAAGCACTAGTTGAAAAAAAAACGTTAGATGTCGGACACTTTATGTGTAAGTTCCCTTCATTCCTATAAGCAGCATAGGGCCAAAACATATCTGTTCCATTCAATTCTATCCAATGCTAGTGCTTTAATCTCGTTCCAGCTCTGGCATCTTCTATCTCAATTTGGTGGCACTATGTTTGTGACGGTCTACGCCTTCTTCGGTTACCTTGGGGATTCCAGTCAATAGCATTTCTAGTCGTATCTGTAAGTGGCCTTTGCAAGGCATGCCCAATCCAACGCCATTTGTTTCTGAGCATTTCTTTATTTAAGGAGGTTTATTGTGTTTCGCTCCACAGCCTTTCTAACACTATTGTTTGAGGCCAAAATATGCTTAGGACTCTCCCCAGACATCGGTTTATAAACACTTGCACCGTGTTTATATCCCGAGCGGCTGCGTTCCAAGATCCACATCCATAGAAAAGTACTGATTTAATACAAGTATTGAATATGTTAATTTTGGTTCTTCTTGATAAATGAGACCGTCAAATGGGATGTGAGACGCCAAATGATTGCTTGCCAAGATAAATGCGATTCTGTACATCATCACTGGAACCGCCTGTCACTGGTAATATACTGTCTAAGTAGCAGAATTTGTAGACATCTTCTAATTCCACACCATTTACGGAGAACGTTATGTTGTTTGAGGAGCTTATATGCATTATTTTGGTTTTTGCTATGTTTATCCTCATAACCGCTGTACCTGATTCTTTCCGTCGTTGGAGTTATGTGACAGATGTCATAGTGTAGTCGATATCCTCTAGCCTTCTATGAAAACCCCAAGAAATTCTTCTTTCCTCTCGGGTTGCGCTATTCATGATACTGTCTAGGACTATGTTGAAAAGAAGGGGGATAGAAAGAAACCCTGCCTAACGCCAATATTAACGGTGAATCTGTCATTAACGCAGCCCTTATGTATCACCCTACAACTTATATTTAGGGCTGGAATTATTGGTATTATCTTGGTGGGCATTCCAAGTAGCCGATGTGAGAGGGTTCAAAAGCCTTCTCGAAGTCAATTTTTTTTTTATATTAACCAACACTCAGGGGATACCCCCTACAAATGCAGTGCATTCTGTTGATTTCAGGAAAATAGGTTGTGGGAAGGAGGAAAGAGGGAGTAGTGTTTGTGGTTATTTGACTTAAGTTTTGTTGGCTTATAACTGTCAGGAACGACCTCTGCGGGGAGTTTATTCCACATACGGCTAGTTCGACTGATAAACGAATTATCTCTGCAATGCGTTGTGCGGTCAATTGGACGATAGACTACAAACGGATGTGACCTACTACAGAAGCGGGTAGAGCGAATCGAAACTCGGGCACTTGGAATAAGTTCGCTAATCTCAGAAGAACATTTCCCATAGTACTATCTATAGAACAGTGCTACACAAACCACATTCCGACGATGTTCCAATGAATCAATAGAGTTGGATACCCAGTGTCATTGATGAGCGCCAACGCCCTCCTTTGCATATGGTCCAGTACCTCCAAAATAGACTTTGAAGCTCCTGCTCCTATATGGGAGTTGTATTCCTTTTTCTCATTAAGGACTAAAATTCGCCTATTCAACTCTAACGTAAAATCAACATTGTTATATGGGTGCGAAAGTTGGAATATATCGGCTGGCGATGCACAACGCTTTCAAGCATGCGGGAATCGTTGTCTTCGTCGCATCTTGCGCATTTATTGGCCTGAAGTTATTACCAACAATGAACTGTTTTTTAGAACAAACCAATCACTTATAGCAGAGGACATTAAGATGCGTAAATATAGATGGCTCGTACACACGTGAAGAAAACCTGCAGATGATGTCGCAAGAAAAGTCCTTGATTTCAACCCTCAAGGGAGTAAAAGACCGGGACGCCCACGCAATACCTGGAAGAGGCAAATCGAAATGGAAATCAAAAACGCCTGAAAAAGTTGGAGTGAAATAAAACAGTTACCGGTAGATAGAGCTAGATGGAGTTTATTTATCACGGCCCTATGTTCCTCTTATCAATTAAATGATTAAATATATATATTCCCTTTTCGGTCAGATGTGAGTGGTATAGATTTTAAGGAGATCAAGAGGAGTGAAGTAATTTTTACACCGTTTTAGAAAACCAAGACACTCCAATTCTTTCGACACTTGAAAAACATGCTCGTTCCTACGAACATCACATTGAATTCTCATGCCTAAAACATCAAGGGTATCCGATTCCTCAATACCTATACCACTCAAATATACAGATGACATTGTTGATTCCATGGCCCTAAGGGTCAACATACAACATTGAGTCTTCAGCGCATTAAAATCAACACTATTCGCTTTACCCCACCCGAAGACTGTTAACAGGTCTTGATTGAGTGTGTCATTCATAGTCTGCCTTTTGCCCCCATCCTCCAAGAGGCTTGGCCTACAGTTAAAGGAAAATGAATGACAAATGCTGCTGTCATCGTCGAACAGTACAGAGGCGATTTCCATTCAACACACTGTCCAATTATGATCCGAAGACTGTTCACATAGTCTATGTACGATTTTTGGGGCCGAAAACCAACTTGCTTGTTGCGAAGATTGGGATCGAAAGCAGTCGAGAGCCTTATGTTTATAAACTGAGATATTACTTTCTTCGCTATGTTAATGAGTATGAGACCATGCCAGTTTCTACATTGGAATAAATCTCCTTTTGGAAACTAATAATTAAACTAAATTAGTTCAAAATTTTATTCTAATCAAAAAAAAAAAACATATTTTTTTTTTTATTTAAATATTTAAATTGAAAAAGTTGAGATCATACATCTAATATTATAGTATTAAGACATTTTCTAAAAAGTCCTTCCCCTATTTTGAGTGTCCGTTCATGAGTGTTGGTGTTTTCTTTTTGTCCTCGAGACAACGACTTATTTCAACAGTTTAAATGGATGGCAGTTGTTATTACTTTTGTTGGATTCATTCAAATCTCATAAAAACAGATCGCCTTAACCTAAAATAAAACATCATCAACAACAACAACCATAACAAAAAAGACATTTGTTGTAGTAATTTTTTATTTGTCCAAGTATGTCTCTCTATTCACGACAAGTCTATTCTTTACTTAACTCTACATTTCTGATTTAGTGGCCGAGTAGAAAAACAAATGATAAAACGAAGCAAAAACTTTAAATTGAACTGTAACTATTTTTTGAGCTGCAGCACCAGCAATGTCAGCATCATCTTACCGAAGTTCTTTTTTTCTTTCTCTCAAATGTCCTTTAGATATCTTTCATCTTCTTATGAATTTCTTCAATTGTTAGTGTTGTTTTCATTTTTTTTTTTTTTTTTTTTTATATATTAGTAGTTGTTTCTAGTTTTTTTTTTTTTTTTTGTCTTTTACTGTTGCATATATGCGACAAGTGTTGCTAACAATTTAAAGTTAAGTCAAAAAATTACAGTTAGACTTTGGACGAGCCATTAGAGTAAAGAGTTAGAGATAGTAGATGAGAGGAGGTGGAAGAAAAAAAAATTGTAAATGAAATGATATGAATGAAATAAACTTGTATTATTATGGTTGCATGTGACACTGACTCTACTCTACACTCAGCTTGATTATATTTCAAATAGTTTCTGCTTTAGTTTTCAGGGTCTCGATGATACTTAAATTGACATTTACGACTACTTGTATGATTGTTGGTATGACCATTACAAGCACAAACGAGTGTGTGTGTACGTGTGAGTGTACTCATGCTTACATACTCGTTTGTATGTGTAAAAGATTATTGATGTGTCTGTAAGTATGTGTTGGCATCTAAGTACTTGTGTTTTAGTTCTTCTTTTATATTTACTTTCAATGAAATTCACTATGGCTTGAAAATTCAGAAAGTTGGGCAATAAAATGTAAGGAATCTAGATTCCTATAGCTTTGGATTTGTACAAATATTACATATGGTAATTTCTATTTTAAATCAATGAATTTCAACTGTACTCTCTTGCAATTTGCCATGTTAGCTATTCTTAAAATTTTGGACTTCTAAGAGCTCCGGGCATATGGCGCACAATGGCTGAAAATCGTTTTCATTGGCCAAAATTCTGTAACTTTTGAACCGATCGAAACAATTAAGTAATTTTTTTTAATGGATAGATATTTAGTTCAGCTTGACTCAGTTCTAATTAGATTAAATTTTGATTGAGGATTTTTTAAGGAAAAATGAAAAATTAAAAACGAAAATGAGAAATAAAAAACGAAAAACGAAAAATGAAAAAAAAAAATAAAAATCAAAAATCAAAAATCAAAAATTAAGAATAAAAATGAAAAATGAAAAATAAAAAAATTAAAAAAAAAATGAAAATTAAAAAATTAGAAATGAATAATAAAAATTAAAGCTAAAAAATTAAAAATAAAAAATGAAACATGAAAAATAAGAAATGAAAAATGAAAAGCTAAAATCAAAAATGAATAATGAAAAATGAAAAATGAAAAATAAAAAATGAAAAATAAAAAATGAAAATTGAAGAATAAAAAATGAAAAATAAAAAATAAAAATAAAAATGAAAAATAAAAATTGGAAAATGAAAAATGAAAAATGAAGAAAAAATTTAAAATGGAAAATAAAAAATGAAAAATAAAAAATTAAAAATTAAAAAATCAAAAATGAAAAATAGAAAATGAAACATTAAAAAAAAAATTAAAAATGAAAAACATAAAGTGAAAAACGAAAAACGAAAAATTAAAAATAAAAAACGAAAAATTAAAAAATAACCGGTTAAAATAATAATTAATAATAAATATTTTTGTATTAACAGAAGCCCTGCAGTTGATTGCTATAAGTGGTACGCTTTCTGTTTGATTTTAAGAAAGTGCTATAAAAAAATCTTTAATTAGTAGTTCTTTAAACATCTCCCCTGCGATCGGACTCACATGATTTTTTTTTTTTTGTGGATAGTTAGTTCAGCTTGACTCTGTTTTAATTACATTAATATTGATTGAGGACTTTTTAAGAAATTCTTTGTCAAAATTGAACTTTTGATTTTTTTTTAAACTATTAGAGTGAAATATGTGTTTAATATTTTTTTATTTATTAAAAAATTTAATATTTGGATTTTAATAATAATTATAAAAAATATTTGTAATAATGGGATTTTTTTAATGTTACACTCAAAAAAATTTTTACACTAAAAAAAAAAAATAATAAAAGGAACTGGAGATTTTGCTATTATTATTGAAAAATTAAAAATTTGTTGTTGTCAAATTTGCAAATTTGTTTACACTCAAAGAATATTTACACTTAGAAAAAAAACGTTAATAATATTATCTAAAAACCTTGCTATTACTACAGAAAAATTTTTAATTTTTTGCTGTCAAATTTGATAATTTTAAAAAACATTTTAAAAATAAAAACTGCAATAGATTTAAGTTGCATTTGTAACAATGGTAGGTTCTGTTTATAAATATTTTTTTTACTAATACTATGTTTTTCGTACTTAAATAACAATGAGAGGCAATTATAATTATTATTCACTAGCAGATTACAGCCAATTCACAAAGCAACACTTTTATGGTTTATTATTATTGTGAATGAAGATAACAAGCTGATTAACAAACACATTAACAAATTTAATAAAACACACTTTAAATGCAATTTACCAAAAATAAAAGAAAAAATTTAAACATCTGTAAATCTGCAAAACGGCAAAACGGCTAAAAAGAAATGCCTTTCAAATAACATATGAGTGGTCAAAATCGGAATAAAACGGTAGAACAAAACATCGGTCACAAGAAATCGCCTAGCCTATTAATATTATAGATTTTATTCAAATATTGAGTGCAAATATTCCATATTTTGTTCTGTGTTATTTCTGTTCTTTAGTAGTTTTTTGACTTCTTCATCTAAATCCCGATGTTCGACTTTCCATTTATTTCGAATACTGGAGATGAACGGATCTGATGTTGCCAATAATATATTAAATAGATCTTCATTTGTGGAATTCCGTAATATTTTTCTAGTATTGTGCTCTTTATAAAATCTGTAGTCCTTATACCTTTTATCCTGAGCCTCCTCTGACTGATCTCCAAGTGGCACCAAATGATATTTAATGACATTGTTCAAATATGAACATGATTTTAAGTATAAGGTTTAAAAATTTATTATGACAATAACAGCTAGATGTATGCATTCGAACGTAATAAATTAACATAGGGAAAAACACTTATCTTCTGTGTGTACTTCGGTTGTATGGTTTAGGTAGACACTCATTAATACAGCGTCATAAAAGGACAACAGGTAGAAAATGCGTATTTCCCACACATTAAAGAAGTTTCAAAAGAAGATATGAAATTCTTACATACTGTGAAGGTCACACAAGAAGATAAGAAATTAGTTCTAGATTAGTTATAAGATTTTTGTATGTAGTACTTTAGAATAATTTTAGAAATAAATAATCAGTAATTTACAACTACTCAACATTAAAAGACGTGTTTTTCTTTTACATAAGTTCACGTAAATTCATTGGTCCTTCGAACCTGATTCCGGTAGTTTTTAACACTGGTCCTTCGAACCAGATTCCGGTAGTTTTTAACATTGGTCCTTCCTTGGTCCTTTTTAACAAACATCTTCTCCATGATAAAGGATTTTGTGAACTGTTGCAGATATATTTCTGCATGGGTAGTTGGTTGTATATATTTTTGCAGTTTCCTTAACGTAATCTCCAAATTTTCTAGAGTCAATTTCTTCATTGCACGCAAGTACGTCTAGGATTATTTTAAATCTAAAAATATGGTTTAAATCCACTCCTGTTATTTCAGATGCTGTTTCTGGATCTGGAAAGAATCTTCTTGCGGTATTGCCGTCAATTGTATTGTATTGCCTGACCCTTGTTTTGGCTGATCTATAATCAATCCAAATTTGCGATATTCATCTTGAACATGTTTCTTTTTAGAACATCTTAAATTTTTGTTCGTTTCGTTGTTTCTTATTGATCCTGAAGACCCGAAATCCAAATCATAACTGATTTTTAGTATGTGTTCCATAAGTCGTATTCTTGCATGTAGTGGTGATAATCCAAATTCATATGCATCGGTATTATTTAGTGATTTTGTCGGGACTTGATTTAATTGGCTTGATGTTGCTTGGAATATGATGCAGCTGGTTGCAGTCTTCGTATTAGGCAAAGCCTGACCTACTTTTCCATCTATCATTGTCAGCACTAAATGGTAGCTTACTTTCATTTGCGGCTCATCTAACTGTAATTTTAATGGCTGTAGTGTTACAATTTGGGCCTTGATATCAGTAATTTCTTTGTTAATGGCATCATGAGTTTCTTTTTTGAATTCAAATTTGATTGGCCTGCAGTATTTCGTAGAAGATGGTTTCTCATTTTTCGAAATATCCATTGTTTGCGTTGTACTAGTCGAAGGCTCTGAATCTTCCAAAATCTTTTTCAATCGCAATGGTACAAATGATACCATGAACATATCAGGGTCCGAAATATTTTCACATACTACTTGTTTGTATTGTTCTTGTCCCGAAGAACCATCACATCTCCATTTACAAAAAAGAATTAACTTTGTGTTTCCATATTTGTTTAACTCATTTCCTTTTATTAATTGAAGCAAACGTTCGGCTGTGTGATCAAGTAGAGTTTGTAGTTGTACCTCTGCCGACATTGGTGTGATTGTAATAGTGTCCTTTGATGCCATTATGATGAATTACCTGTGATGGTGAATTTATGTTTGTGTTTTCTTTACTACTTGCATTAGTGCATTGTTAGATAAAATAAAAAGGTATAAAAAAGGTATGATAATAAAAAAAACCCAGGTTACTAATGAATTACATCCTCTGTGTATTGACATTCCTACTTACAAATATATTATGGTAATAGAACAAATAATGACTATTATAAGCTATAAAATACCTAAAGCGCAAATTTAATACACCATTGTATACGAGTACTTATAGGGCTGTTTAAATTACCGTAATTTGAATTTTTTAGAGTTATTTCATTAATATGAAAAAAGTGTTCTACCCACGGATCGTCACGGGTGCAGAAGTATATATACGATTAAAGAGGACTATCTCACCTTTCTCAGGGTGGAATACGTTTCTTATTCCCTTTTGTTCCCGAGAAGTTCTATTCCACTAAAATTGAAATTTAAGAAAAATATAGTAGTTTCATAAACATTTCATAATACTCCTAATATTAGACGATAGAGCTGTGACCAGTTACAGCGGCTAAAGACTATAATCCTACCAACATTATAAAAAAGACCGCAGGTCATTATCGATGATGGCTTGCGAGTAGTAACCATATATTTTTGATAAGAAAAAAAATCAACTTTTTCTGAAATTAAAAAAACAATTGAGTTTGTCAGCATGCCACGCCCACAATTAGCAATAGTTTAACCTAATTTTTTGTCTACCTTAATCTGGATATATTAGCTAAAAAGGGCGGTAAAATTTTAAAAATCGGTGACAAAAAAATTAGACTTTTGGCCAATGAAATCAAAATTTCAGCCACAGTGTGGCGTCGCACAGTGGTGACGTTTGAGTTTTTTCGTTGCAAAAATCATAACCTCTGAACCAATTGAGACACTCAAATAGGTCAAGAGGCATACGACAGATAATTGGCCATTCTATGAAATAAGTGGTTTGACCAGATACTGCGCCTTCTAGATGCTTATTTATGGTTTATCAAAGTTAAAATTTGTTAACGACATGAAAAAATTACGTGTGTGTTCTTTTTCAAGCTTCATTCGCGTGGAATAGATGCGATTTCAATGTTCTTAAATAGGAAATCTAACTGGAATAGCTAGCATACATAACGTAACAAAAATGAAGTGCATGTAGTGAGTTTAAACTATGCTAAAAAAGTATTGGGAAATTTAAAAAAAACTGGACATATTTTAAATAAAGTATAAATTTAAATATCTAATTTTTCAGATAAATCTTAATGCTTTCTGTAAAAGAAAACATCTTTATTTTTATAAAAACACAATAAATAGGAAATTATAATAAATGTTGGTCAAAAAATAAAAGTAATTAACTTTAAATTCAAATGGTATTCGAATTTAAATGTTAGTTACACTGTGCAACAGTTTGAAATAGATATGAGGATAGTATATATTTTCTAAAAATCATAACTACTCTGGGAAAGTAATAAAGTTTTTGTGGTTTTTTTATTTAAAAAAATTTTTGTAATAAATTTTTAATTCTTTCTTATCGCAAACACAGTTTTTTCTTATTTTCAATAGTTATCGTCTCTCATAAATTTATTTTTATTATAATTATTGTTTAAAGGAATATTGCTCTTCGGAAATATTTTAAGTTTTTTGTTAAAGATTATTTTCAGACAGTATATTTATTTATTAGATAATTTAATTTATTGTGACAAAGAATATAAAAGCAAATATTTTCTTAAAATCTTTATATATAAATATGGGGCGTTTCATGTCAAGGAATCCAACTTTTGAAACCGATATCTTCCGATCGGGATGAAATTTGCACCAAATTTGCAATGTTTTGTAACTCAAGACAACGGTTTTTCAATTTGAATGTTTTCCAGCTGAGTGGCATTTTCATCCTACTGCTCATGCTAAAGGAGCATGTGATGATATTGGAGCGAACCTCCAAACAAATGCAGCGCAGTATAGCCTCCAGTGCACTCATCAAGATCGCATCTTAGATGCGACTGCTATATTCCATTGGACAAAGAAATTTTGTAAAGAAACTAAAATAGTTTTTAGTAGCAAAGAGGATCATCAGGAAACATTGAAAACACTGAAGAGCAGATTCGATGCTGCGATAACAATCGATGGCACCGCTCAATAGCGCTTGCCGATGGAAGACCCAAGTTTTCTGCACTCACTCAATGCGAGTTTTATCCAAAGTCAAGAAAGACACCAGTAAAAGATTGGCAAAAAGAAAAGAAAAGAAAAGAAAAGATTTGCAAAAAAACAGCAATTTGAGGCGATAAATAAGCTGGATGAAAGACTGGGTATTTAAAAATGTACAAAACTTAAATACTTCATCAGCTAAAATAAATTAACTAAAAAAATAGTTATGTTATAAATGGATCTAATGCGATATAGATCAAATTTTATTAAATTATTTATATTTATATTTTTATTATTATTATTATATATTAATTTAATTATTATTACAAATAAATAAAAAAAAATTATTTTTGAACATTTCTATAGAAAAAAAATCATGTGAGTCCGATCACAGGGGAGATGTGTAAACATCTAGTAATTAGAGATTTTTTATAGCACTTTTTTAATATCAAACAGAAAGCGCCATCTATGTATCACTTATGCAGGGGCTCTGCTAAAATAAGAATATTTATTATTTAATATTAACCGGTTGAAATAATAACCGGTTAATTTTTAATTTTTCGTTTTTAATTTTTCATTTCTCATTTTTTATTTTTTCCTTTTGAATCTTTCATTTTTTATTTTTCATTTTTTATTTTTCAATTCTGATTTTTTGTTGTTAATTTTTTATTTCTCATTTTTTATTTTTCATTTTTTATTTCTTATTTTATTTCTTATTTTTCATTTTTTATTTCTGATTTTTAATTTTTTATTTTTCATTTTCCATTTCTTATTTTTTATTTTTAATTTATAATTTTTAGTTTTTTATTTTGCATTTTTCTTTTTTCAGTTTTCATTTTTTATTTTTCATTTTTAATTTTTTATTTGTCATTTTTTATTTTGCATTTTTCATTTTTTTTATTTTTCATTTTTTCATTTTTTATTTTTAATTTTTTCATTTTTTGTTTTTCATTTTTCATTTTTCATATTTCATTTTTTATTTTTCAGTTTTTTTTTTTTCATTTTTTATTCATTTTTTATTTTTATTTTTCGTTTTTCGTTTTTAATTTTTTATTTTTAATTTTTTCTTTTTAATTTTTAATTTTTAATTTTTTATTTTAAATTTTTTATTTTTCACTTTTTTTGCATTTTTCAGCTTTCATTTTATATTTTTAATTTTTCATTTTTCAATTTTAATTTTTCATTTTTCATTTTATATTTTTCATTTTTAATTTATTTTTTCATTTTTCATTTTTCATTTTTGTTTTTAATTTTTTATTTTTATTTTATTTTTTAATATTTTATTTTTTACTTTTCATTTTTCAACTAAACAGGTTATTACATATCTTTTATTATCACCAATACAATCTTACCGATTTTGTCTGTTTTTGTGATTGTATTGCGCGCATAGATGATTTTTTTTCCAGAGGTTAACATAGAGGTTACAGTAACGAAGGTACGAAATTTTAGTTAGGTATATTACATACCGTCGGAAAGGCTAATTTGTCTAGTTTTTAGTACACATTTTATTTGTAAGGTTTTAGAAACAAAAAAAAAAATGGAAAAATTTAAATTAGTGCATATGATAAAATTTGAAAAACCGTTGTCTTGAGTTACAAAACATTTGTTTTGATAGATATCGCACTCGCATTCTACTATGCGACCAAAAAAAGTCAAAAAAAATTTTAATTTTTCAAAAAAAAGTCGAAATTTTTTTTTTTTTGTTTGTTAGATTTATCGTCATTTTTCAGACATATTGCAATTACTACTGTAATTAATATGCAATTTTTTAATTTTGTTTAAATGGTGCGTGTTAAAGAAGAAGAAAGCATATATTTCAAAAATTCATAACTGCACTGTATTCTTAATCGGACCGGTTTCTGGCATTTCAGCCTTCATCAGCGATTTATTGAACATTGTGATAATTGTTATGTTTTAATTGAATAGATTGTTTCTATATGAAAATTTTTTCTACTTAGGGCGGCCGTGAGGTTTCGAACCATGAACCTTCTCACATACACTCGTACTTGCACTTTTTGGTCAGCGCTTTAACACACTCACCTAAAGTCAGGCCTACGAGCAGTGTGGTTAGTTTTCACTTTTCGTACCATACAGCTTTACTTTGTATTAATTTCAGAAGATACAACTCTGTCCAAACAAACAATCGTTATTTTTGAATTTTTGAATATTTTTTGCATTTATACTTCTAATTTCCACTATTCTCAGTTTTCGTTTTTTTTATATTATATTTTTGTGCAAGTCTGAAGAAATAGCTATTTAAACTATTTGGGACAAATTTTGCGAAGAACAATAGGTGAAAAGTTACATGGTTGAGAAAAAAAAACACATGTTTAGTCAAAATGTCAAATTTTGACCCCGTCTAACTCAAAGAGTTCTTGACCGATCTTGTTGAAAAATTGTGTCTAAACTACTATTCAATAGGACTAACTTTGGTACAATTTTCATCCCGATTGGAAGACATCGGTTTCAAAAGTTGGGTCGCTTGGCATGAATAATATTATATAATAATATCTATAATAATATCTATAATATTAATAGGCTAGGCGATTTCTTGTGACCGATGTTTTGTTCTACCGTTTCATCCCGATGTTGACCAAACTTATATTATTTGAAACTTATTTCCTTTTAGCCGTTTTGCAGATTTAGAGATTTTTAATTTTTTTTCTTTATTTTGAGTAAATTGCATTTAAAGTTGCTACTAACACATACATACATACAATTATACGTATGCAATGTGTGTTTTATTAAATTTGTTAATGTATTTGTTAATCGATTTGTTATCTTCATTCACAATAATAATAAATGTTGGTTTGTGAATTGGCTAAGTTGAAAAATAAAGCTGCCTAGAAATTGCACTCGAATTTCGAGCGCTGGAATCTGCTAGTATATATAGATAGATATACATCAGATTTTCCAGATCTTCATGGTTGTTCGACTTTGATTTTTGCTAATGACACAGTCTTTTTGTGCTCAGACTATTTAGCAGAATATATTATAAATAGCCTTCAATCATCATTAACTATCGTATGAGACTATTTCACCAAATGGAAAATCACCATAAACAGCTCGTAAACGCAGGCCATTTACTTTACAAGGAAAACAAGGGCATTTTATAAACCTCAACGTTGTCTACGTCTGGAAACAGCATTCGATGGTATTCTAAACTCAAATAATTAGGTCAATTTTTAGATCCAAATTAAATTTCAAAGAACATATTTCATAGATGAAGTTAATTTAACTAAAAGAATCCTTTAATGTACTAGTTAGGGTACTAGTTTTTTTTTTGTTGTTTTTATAATTTGAGCTTTTTATTAAAAAAAATTTTTTTAAAGAAGTTTTTTTATTAAATTTTCCTCGAGTTCTAAGCGTTAAATGTTTCTTATTAATTTTATCAAAAAAAATTATGTTTGAGTAGAACTCACCAATGAATTTTGGTGAGTTCCAGCCCATAGTGTAATTTAAGTCTTTCTCAAATCGTATGTGTTTGACAGCTTCTCTGTATTAGTGATATGCTTGTTTTTTTTTTTTTAGCAAATGTTCTATTGTAGATGTTCGTCCTTTTATGTGTAATAATGTTTGATATATGCGTGTTGGTTGCAAGTTGTTTTTTGATAGATAGACAGATAGATGTACGACTTAAGTTTTATGACATTCTCTATTTTCTATTCAATTTTAGTTCTATTCTTTATGTTTTTTTTCTTCTTTTGGTTTTTGGGGTGTTTTTTCCCCCATATTTATTTATTAGAGTTAATGTAGAAAGTTTAAAATCATTTTGTTTTTGTTTTTTTAATGTTTCTAATTTCACACTTGATTTAAGTTAAGAGAATGTAAAAAGTTGCTTTTAAAGATTTCCTTTTAATTTAGTTTGTAAAATTTTTATGTCTTTAAAATTATAAATTTTGGATAGAGAGAGTGTCTTTGATTTACGGAGTTTTTTGAAAGTGCCGCATGTCTTGTGGTCACATTTTAAGGTAGTTTGAGAAAGTTGGTCTTATTTTAGTTAAATAAATAAAATACATAAATCGTTTCAATAATAAAAATTTTTTAAAATGATTTCCCAATTTTAATTTTTTTTTTTTTTTGGTTTATAATATGTACCTTTTGTTGGGCAGTGTCATTTTATTCTGAAAATCCGTTTTATATATTTTATAATAAGCAAAAAAAAGAAATAAATATATTTTTATAAAACCCAAAATTGTAATTAATTCTAAACACATTCATCAAATTCTTTTGTTACAAATTTATGAGTCCATGCAAGCAACGGAGCCAACAACATCACATCAGAATACATAACAGTTGATTACATTTGAGGTTTTGTTTGTGTCACCTGAAAGGAATCATAATCACAATTCTCTCTTGTTAAAATAAATAAATGACAGCACACATATGCTGTATGCTATTTGAATACATATGGGGTATTTCACCGAAATTTATTTAGGCAAAATGAAACAAAGTGAAGATAACTGCTCAGGTGAAAGAAATGGAAAAACTTAAAACTTTGCATGTGTTAACATCTATACGCGCAGGGGCGTAAAAATATATTTCACAATACAATCACAAAAACAGCGTAAGACGTAAGACGTAAGTCGGTGATATGTAATAACCTTTTTTAATATGAAAAATAAAAAATGAAAAATTAAAAATTAAAAGTGAAAAATGAAAAAAGAAAATTGAAAAATGAAAAATGAAAAATTAAGAATGAAAAATGAAAAAAAAACTTAAAAATGAAAAAAGAAAAATGAAAATGAAAAATAAAAAATTAAAAATGAAAAATGAAAAATGAAAAATGAAAAATGAAAAAAGAAAAATGAAAAAAGGAAAATGAAAATGAAAAAAGAAAAATGAAAATTGAAAAATAAAAAACGAAATATTAAGATTGAATAATAAAAAAAAAAATAAAAATTAAAAAATAAGAAATGAAAAATGAAAAATAAAAAAAAGAAAAATTAAAAATTAAAAAAGAAAATTGAAAAATTAAGAATTAAGAATGAAAAATTAAAAATTAAAAATTAAAAATTAAAAATTAAAAATTAAAAATTAAAAATTAAAAATTAAAAATTAAAAATTAAAAATTAAAAATTAAAAATTAAAAATTAAAAATTAAAAATTAAAAATTAAAAATTAAAAATTAAAAATTAAAAATTAAAAATTAAAAATTAAAAATTAAAAATTAAAAATTAAAAATTAAAAATTAAAAATTAAAAATTAAAAATTAAAAATTAAAAATTAAAAATTAAAAATTAAAAATTAAAAATTAAAAATTAAAAATTAAAAATTAAAAATTAAAAATTAAAAATTAAAAATTAAAAATTAAAAATTAAAAATTAAAAATTAAAAATTAAAAATTAAAAATTAAAAATTAAAAATTAAAAATTAAAAATTAAAAATTAAAAATTAAAAATTAAAAATTAAAAATTAAAAATTAAAAATTAAAAATTAAAAATTAAAAATTAAAAATTAAAAATTAAAAATTAAAAATTAAAAATTAAAAATTAAAAATTAAAAATTAAAAATTAAAAATTAAAAATTAAAAATTAAAAATTAAAATTTAAAAATTAAAAATTAAAAATTAAAAATTAAAAATTAAAAATTAAAAATTAAAAATTAAAAATTAAAAATTAAAAATTAAAAATTAAAAATTAAAAATTAAAAATTAAAAATTAAAAACTAAAAATTAAAAATTAAAAATTAAAAATTAAAAGTTAAAAATTAAAAATTAAAAATTAAAAATTAAAAATTAAAAATTAAAAATTAAAAATTAAAAATTAAAAATTAAAAATTAAAAATTAAAAATTAAAAATTAAAAATTAAAAATTAAAAATTAAAAATTAAAAATTAAAAATTAAAAATTAAAAATTAAAAATTAAAAATTAAAAATTAAAAATTAAAAATTAAAAATTAAAAATTAAAAATTAAAAATTAAAAATTAAAAATTAAAAATTAAAAATTAAAAATTAAAAATGAAAAATTAAAAATTAAAAATTAAAAATTAAAAATTAAAAATTAAAAATTAAAAATTAAAAATTAAAAATTAAAAATTAAAAATTAAAATTAAAAATTAAAAATTAAAAATTAAAAATTAAAAATTAAAAATTAAAAATTAAAAATTAAAAATTAAAAATTAAAAATTAAAAATTAAAAATTAAAAATTAAAAATTAAAAATTAAAAATTAAAAATTAAAAATTAAAAATTAAAAATTAAAAATTAAAAATTAAAAATTAAAAATTAAAAATTAAAAATTAAAAATTAAAAATTAAAAATTAAAAATTAAAAATTAAAAATTAAAAATTAAAAATTAAAAATTAAAAATTAAAAATTAAAAATTAAAAATTAAAAATTAAAAATTAAAAATTAAAAATTAAAAATTAAAAATTAAAAATTAAAAATTAAAAATTAAAAATTAAAAATTAAAAATTAAAAATTAAAAATTAAAAATTAAAAATTAAAAATTAAAAATTAAAAATTAAAAATTAAAAATTAAAAATTAAAAATTAAAAATTAAAAATTAAAAATTAAAAATTAAAAATTAAAAATTAAAAATTAAAAATTAAAAATTAAAAATTAAAAATTAAAAATTAAAAATTAAAAATTAAAAATTAAAAATTAAAAATTAAAAATTAAAAATTAAAAATTAAAAATTAAAAATTAAAAATTAAAAATTAAAAATTAAAAATTAAAAATTAAAAAAGAAGAATGAAAAATGAAAAATTAAGAATGAAAAATTAAAAAAAATAAAAAAAGAAAAATGAAAAATCAAAAATTAAAAATAAAAAAATTAAAAACGAAAAATGAAAAATGAAAAATGAAAAAATAAAAATGATAAATGAAAATTGAAAAAAGAAAAATGAAAAATGAAAAATGAAAATGAAAAATGAAAAATAAAAAATAGAAAGTGAAAAATTAAAAATGAAAAAGTGAAGTGGGCATTACCATTTGAATTCACAAACAACATGATCACTAAAAACCGTTATAACGGGTTTTAAAACTACTGCCGCATGACAATCATTTATATGAACAACACAGCAATGACCGTCTACAGACGGTTATAACGGTTAGGGGGTTAATGACTGCAACTATGTACATTACGGTGGCCCTTAAAAAAAAAATTTCAAACTCTCGGTCGCACCCTCTCGAAATATGCGAATAGCAAAAAAGGGAGAAATACAAACATTTAGAGGTGGCTCAACGCGAATGAAAATTTCAAGTGTGTTTTATATGGGGAAAATATGACTTTCTTACAGATTTTACAAGAATTACGTTCTATATTTTAACTTTTCCGACAAGTTGTTATATAATTCGGTAGCAATATTAAATTGTCTTTCCAAAAAGCTGTAAAACTTCAAAATCGAATAAAAACTCGCCAAGAAATAGCAAATGCCCCAGACCACTTTTGTGCCAAGAAAAAAACTAGTTCATGAAATTTGATGGCATTTTTTTTCAACTTTAAGAAATTAATGAAAGCCAACATTTTGTTTTAGTCTCTATACCTGTAGGTACTCTGATATGACGTATTGTTTCATTACCACCTTGTTAACGTATTAAGCGTTGAGACCGAAAATGGAAATTTTTTTTGATAAAATTTTGAAAACTCCTTTTTAAGTTTTGAAAAATTTTCTTTAACAAAATTTAAAAAAATTGATTTAGCTCTTTAAGGAATTATTAAATGCATGTTACATATTAACTGTGTGAATTTTTAAGTAAATCCCTGTGCCAGAATTTTTTGACAAGGAGTTTTTTGCGGATTTCAAGGAAAATGGGATTTTTGTAAAATATTCTGCAAATGTACTCTAAATACTTTGTATCAAAAATTTATCATTTTTCTACTTTTAAATGTTATATTTTATCTTAATAGCCTAGGGTTTCGGAAAAAAATAATATGACCCCATTAACCCTTTTGGAATTGGGGTCACATATGACCCCAAACTAATAAAAGGCAATTTATTCAAAAAATTCAAATATTTTGTAAGTGCTGTTGAATTTTTAGATGCGATGCTTAAGATATAATAACCAAATGTGTAGTATTTCAGTTCCTAAAATTTGGGATAAATCCGAGAACGGTAACCCATTATTTGCCAAGGCCAGCTTTGGATTTTAAGATATCTATATATTTAAAATTCATTTCTGTTTGTTTGTTTGTTTGTTTGACCGCTATACAAATTTTTGTTTTCCAACGGATTTCTCTGAAATTTGGTACACACGATCTCCGTACTCCAGGAAAGGTACTCCAGGGAGGTTGCCATATTATTCTTTTCGGCCGCTCCTAATTTTACGCCCACTTTTTATACAAAAGTTATCTTCTCTTTTTTGGTATTTTTGTTCACTATAGAAATCTTTATTTTTCAAGAGTTGTCTCTGAAATTGGCTATACACGATCTCTATACTCCAGGGAAGGTCACCCACCATATGCTTCGTACCACTTCTGTGTATAAAAAATTAATTTTTTTCCTTTTATAACAAAGAATGATTGCTATACAAACTTTTATTTTTCAATGGCTTTCTCCGAAATTTAGTACATGTTCCAGGGAAGGTCGCCATATGATTTTTATCGACCACGCCTACTTTTTGCCCACTTTACATATAAAATTCATTTTTAGTTGTGTGATATATTTCTTCCCTATACAAATTTGAACTTTTCAACGTATTTCTCTAAAATTTGGTTTACACAAGAACAACTTCACGGTGAACAAATCCCCAAATTTAAAAAAAGGTCCCCAAAAGAAATGAACAAATTCCTCATTTTTTTTTTTAAACGAAATAAAAAATTAACTTACTCCCCAAATTCATTCTTTATTTTTACATATTTTTATTTAACGAATTTTCTTAAATATTTATTTTAGTGAAAACTTACATAGTGCTCTCAATGGATGTCCTACAATAAACGCATTTAAAATGAGTATTCTTTTCAATAGCATCATTTCGGTGCGCGGAAGTTACGCGCACGCGGAACACAGTTTAGATAGAATATCGGTATGATCTGAAAAATATATTTTGACATTTAAAATAAGTTGGCAAGAACTGCGCGGCAGCACGGGTGTGGCTGCCAAACGCGCGGAAGCTGACGCGACTCGCTCGCGGAACACAGCTCAGTGAAAAGTGTTATGATACATTTTATCTACGTATGTGCAATAATTACCTGTTGATCCAAATAGGCCACACATATACTATAAGCAGTTGCTTAAATAAACGTTGCGGCACAATTTTAAACGTCGCATTAGTTTTTCATTTTTGAAACTTCTATGAATTTGACTTCTCTGCTCAATGATGATCACTTATTGAATGAAGTAATTCAATTTATAAAAGTTCTGATTCCTTTAATTTGCAAACCATTTCGTTATATTTGATGTTTATAAATAAACTTAGAAAAAAGATTTAAAACGGTTTCGCAGCTTATTTTTGAAGCATTTTTGCTGCAGCATCTTATAAAAAATTCTAAATTAAAAAATCAAAAAATTTTGAATTTTGAATGGAAAAATTTTTGGGGAGAAAGTTCATTTTGTTGGGGAATTTGTTCATTGGGCACTAAGTACTCAGCGCCTGGTAAGCATAGTGAACCTTTTTTTCAAGTCAAAGGCCTTTTTATCCCGGGCAAGACCGGGTAAAACAGCTAGTTTTTAAATAAAAAATACCGAAAACGAGTTTTTCTATTAAACTCGATTAAATCACTATTTAGAATTTAAGAAAAATAATTCGGCTTCAGTGCTCCTGGGATCAAAATAATTCATTGTGATATATCTTTGGTTAACCCAACAACTGCCTTCAAAATGTTGCGTCTGTCCGAGCAGTTCAAAAATTATTGAAAATGTAAAAGCTGATATTAGATAATGTTTCGGTAGTAGTTTCGAACTGTAGGCAGGTGTCATAGTATGTTGACAATTTCATTTTTTCCTCAAAATCCCCATAGTGCGCTGTTGAAATTCATGAAAATCGCTGCATGTTCAGACCTAGTCTTCAAACAAATAAACCCTATGAGATCGACTTAAATTGCCACAATATTCAAATCATCACATAGATCTTGGTAAAATTGGGTTTATGTATGTTTATTGGTGAGAATCGGTCCATGTTCAGACCAAGCCAGCATACAAATGACCCCTATGAAATCGACATAAATTGCCATAAGATCCAAATTGTCATATATGTAGATCTTACTCAAATTGGGTTTGTAGGCGTTTATTACATCCATTAATCAGTAGTCCAGAAATTATCCCTATGGGACAACTCTTAGTCATAGGCCCCTTATAGAGCTGCTTCGCGATCTTCACTTAAATCTATCAAAAAAACAAAAATATTACGCTGATTCTTCTCAAATTTTGTTTGTATATATTTTTTCAAAATACAAAAGACTTTACCAAACATGATTAGGATCGGTCCACTTTTGGACCTAGTCCCCATATACTTAGATATAGCATCCGATATGAAGTTTTTCATATCTGCAGCCAAAAAAATTAATAAAAATTCCATTCAAATTTGGTTTGTGCTTATTTTCTATATCCAGTTAGTTGGGCCTAAGAGATAGGGTCTCTAAACGCATGGTATAGGGTATCGTATAGTCGGTCTAGTCCGACTATAATTTTCTTACTTGTTTCTTTCTAGTTTTTTGTTATCCCTATTTCAGGAACTATTAAAGGTAAATATTTCTTTGTATTTTACCGTAAAATTTTTACGTCAACCAGACCATTCATGCCAAATTTTATCAGATTCAAAGAGACGTTAATTTCCTTTTATGATTTAAAATAAAATTTCTCAAAAATTTTTGTATAATATTAAAATAGGAATAATAGAAATCTTTATTAAAGAAAATTGTAAAATATGATTTTTTTTTTTTATATTTACTAATAAATTATGTATTAAATTTACTTAGAGAAAATTAAAATCAGAAAAGTTTCTATGCAACGCCACTTCACTCTAACATACAGATAAAATTTTATGAAATTATATTTATATATGTAAAATCCAAAAACATCAATCTGTCATATGTTTGATGTGTTGGAGTTGTTTTTTAAAACTCCTTTTAGTTTATATTTAAGGCTGACAATCGCACTCCCATCCAATCAAACAAATTACACCAATTTTGAAAACACATAATAATATTTGGGGGTTTTAAAACACTCTACCTCTGCCATACTACGAATTGGAACCATAAATTTTGGAACTGCTAACATTTAGTCCTTCTTTGTGGTAAATCTTTTATATCAGCTTCTGGCGAAGATCTCTCAAAATTGTCAGCTTTCTTAAGCTATTCTATTGGGGTACTTTGTCATTATTATAAAATTAATAACAGTTTTTTTTTTAAGCATTTCTGTATAAAACGATTTTATTTTTCTTTTGGTATTTTCCAAACCGCGAATATATATTGGACGTGTTGACTTTTTCAAGGAATTGAGGTATTTTTTTTGGAACAAAATATTTTAAAATTCTAAAAATTTTTGAAATGCTAATATAAAAAGTTCCACAAAATCAAAAAAATTTTTTTCCACTACTTTAGATGGAATCCATGATAAAGTCGTTGTAAAAATTTTAATGGAGGGTGTAATTTTGTTGTTTTGGCCAACTTTAAATTTTAATTTTGCTTGTTCTCGTAGCAACCTGAAATAGCGTTAATATATTCAACGAACATAAAATTCATCATTCATACAAACTCGTACTTACCGACATATGCATGAATACAATGCGAATACAATTTCGCTGTAAATGTGAAAATAATTGATGCGTTCTCAATAGTGATGTTTAAAATACACTCGATCGAAAATATTAAACGAAATGAAATGATGCATTAAAAGTGGATATGAATCTGTCAAATTACAAAAAAAAAAAACTTAAAACAGCAGTGCCTTCTTAAAAGTTTCATGTAAGAAAGACTCTATGAACAGATCTTAGTGGCGGAATACTTTAAACTAGAATTCCAATTTTAATAATTTTATTATATTCTAATTATGATTAAAACTACTTCAAGAAAACTAATTTTGTTTTGGCTATCGATTATTTAATTACTTATATTTAATACTAGTATGCCTTGTCGTAGCAAAGCAAATTTTCCTTTGAAGTTAGCGATGTGCAATTAAAACATTTTATTTTAAATATCGCACCTGTGCCTCTAAAGTGAGTCAACTCAAAATATTTCAATTTGCACTTTTTGCAAGAAAACAATACACAGTGGTCATATCTATCCACTGTAAAAATCTTACATCGGTTTTTCTAGTCTTTCGTGAAAAAAATACAGTTATAACCCTCTTTGTGTTATAAGAGTAGCTTCTTTACAATCCACTAAAAAGACATATTTTGAGTTCCACGCACAAGAATTGTCAATTTTGCTGATCACTGAATAAATCGCAATTCTTTGCAATGAAACAACTCTTGATGTGTAAACATCTATACGCGCAGGGGGGTAAATTTCATAAACTGCGAGTCGTAAAAAAAAAAATATAATTGTATTGCTGGAAAAATTATGATATTATGATAACCTGTTTGAAAATTAAAAATGAAAAGTAAAAAATTAAAAAAAAAAATTAAAAATAAAAAATTAAAAATTAAAAATTAAAAATTAAAAATTAAAAATTAAAAATTAAAAATTAAAAATTAAAAATTAAAAATTAAAAATTAAAAATAAAAAATTAAAAATTAAAAATAAAAAATGAAAAATATAAAATTAAAAATTAAAAAATAAAAATGAAAAATGAAAAATAAAAAATTTAAAATGAAAAATGAAAAATTAAAAATGAAAAATGAAAAATAAAATATGAAAAATTAAAAATGAAAAATAAAAAATGAAAAATAAAAAATAAAAAATGAAAAATTAAAAATAATTTAAAAATGAAAAATGAAAAATAAAAAATGAAAATTAAAAAATTAAAAATAAAAAATTAAAAATAAATAATGAAAAATGAAAAATAAAAAATTAAAAATGAAAAATAATTTAAAAATGAAAAATGAAAAATAAAAAATGAAAATTGAAAAACGAAAAATGAAAAATGAAAATTAAAAAATGAAAAATAAAAAAAATTAAAAATTAAAAATGGAAAATTAAGAATAAAAGTGAAAAATAAAAAATGAAAAATGAAAAATGAAAAATAAAAAATAAAAAATGAAAAATAAAAAATAAAAAATGAAAAATAAGAAATGAAAAATAAAAAATTAAATATAAAAAATTAAAATTAAAAAATGAAAAACAAAAAATGAAAATTGAAAAATAAACAAGTAAGAAAATTATAGTCGGCCTAGACCGACTATACGATACCCTATACCATGCGTTTAAAGGCCCTATCTCTCAGTCCCAACTAACTGGATATAGAAAATAAACATATGCCATATTTGAGTGGGATTTTTATTAATTTTTTTGGCTGAAGATATGAAAAAGTTCTTATCGGCTGCTATATCTATATGGGGACTAGACCCCAAAATGGATCGATCCTGACCATGTTTGGTAAGGTCTCTTGTATTTTGCAAAAATATATAAACAAAATTTGAAAAGAATCAGTGCAATATTTTTGTTTTTTGATAGATTTAAGTGCAGATCGGGAAGCAGATCTACATGGGGCCCATGGGTAAGGGTTGTCCCATAGGGATAATTTTTGGACTACTCATTAATGGATGTAATAAACGTATACAAACCAAATTTGAGTTAGATCTATATGATAATTGGATCTTATGGCAATTTATGTCGATTTCATAGGTGTCATTTGTATGGGGACTAGGTCTGAAATGGACCGATTTTCACAAATTTCATCAGCGTTCATCCAATGGGCGATAAAAGCTTATATACCAAATTTATTTGCGACCTGCAGTTTGATTACGTGGTTTACATGGACACACAGACGGACGGACGACGGACGGACGGACACCGCTAAATCGACTCAGAAAGTGATTCTGAGTCGATCGGTACAATAAAAGATGGCTCTCGGTCAAATATTTTTGGTAGTTACAAACAGCAGCACAAAGTCATTATACCCAAACCACATAGTGGTATAGGGTATAAAAATGAAAAATGAAAAATAAAAAATTAAAAAAAAAAAATTAAAAATGGAAAATTAAGAATAAAAGTGAATAATAAAAAATTAAAATGAAAAATAAAAAATGAAAAATGAAAAATAAAAAATGAAAAATTAAAAATGAAAAATAAAAATAAAAAAATGAATAATAAAAAATTAAAACTAAAAAATTAAAAATAAAAAATGAAACATGAAAAATAAGAAATGAAAAACTAAAATTAAAAATGAATAATGAAAAATAAAAAATTAAAAATGAAAAATAAGAAATGAAAAATAAAAAATGAAAAATGAAAAATAAGAAATAAAAAATAAAAAATTAAATATGAAAAATTAAAAATAAAAAATGAAAAATAAAAAATGAAAATTGAAAAATAAAAAATGAAAAACAAAAAATGAAACATGAAAAATAAGAAATGAAAAATGAAAAACTAAAATTAAAAATGAATAATGAAAAATAAAAAATGAAAAATGAAAAATAAGAAATGAAAAATATAAAATGAAAAATGAAAAATAAGAAGTGAAAAATTAAAAATTAAATATAAAAAATGAAAAATAAAAAATTCAAAATAAAAAATGAAAATTGAAAAATAAAAAATGAAAATTAAAAAATGAAAAATGAAAAAAGAAAAATAAAAATTGGAAAATGAAAAAAAAAAAAATTAAAATTGGAAAATGAAAAATGAAAAATGAAGAAAAAAATTAAAAATGAAAAATAAGAAATGTATAATGAAAAATATAAAATGAAAAATTAAAATTAAAAAATGATAAATGAAAAATGAAAAACGAAAAATTAAAAATAAAGAACGAAAAATTAAAAATTAACCGGTTAAAATAATAAATAATAATAAATTGCTATAAATAATAATTAATTGCTATAAGTGATACGCTTTCTGTTTGATTTTAAGAAAGTGCTATAAAAAAATCTTTAATTAATAGATGTTTACACATCTCCCCTGCGATCGGACTCACATGATTTTTTTAAGTTTTATAGTAAATAATTAAAAAAAAAATCGTTTTTTGCCTCTACTGAAAGTTAGTAAATTTTGAGTTGACTCACTTTAGAGGAACAGGTGCGATATGTGCTTTTTTCAATGCTTGTTGATATACAATATTTTTTGTTTTTCATTCGGTGCAAAAATTATATGGAGCAAGCTGCATATTGCTGCCCATGAGAAAAATATAGATTTTTCAAATTAAATTCGGCTACACTTAACGATTCGCTTGAATTTAGAATATGATATGAAAATTTTTTTATTTTAGCGGTTTTTGATTGTGCGAGTTTTGATTTTTGAAAATTTTTGTTTTTGACGATTTTTGTTTTACGCGATTTCCAGTTTTGCCGATTTTTTATTATGGAAATTTTCGAATTTATATTTTCCGTGACTACTCACATCTTATATATTAAAAGAATTTATGAATAAACTTTGCATTCAAGATTTTTCTTCAATATTTTTCTTCTCTCAAACCTCTATAACTAGAGTTCTAATTAACGTAGGCGGTTGACATAGGTCTAAGAACACTCAGTGGATCAAGGTCCTTCTTTTGAGCTCTTAACTGCTTAACTGCTCGTTGGGTTTGAGGAAAGTTATGCGTGGAGAATCAACTTTACTTTTACTGTACGTTAACTTCTTTTGGCATATTTTGGCATTACTGTACGTTAACTTCTCTTGGCAAATTTTGGTATTATATTATAAAAATTAATATAATATAATATAATATAATGCTGCGGAGCAGCAAGGGGTCCTCTAGTTGTTAATTGATGTATTTGTGAAATTTTCATAGCACTTCAAATTTTCAGATAAGAGATACCACATCCACTGATCTTATACCGTCACTAACCCTTCGATTAGTGAGTCTACCGTTGGACTTAAAATGTGAAAAGGTCCTTAGGGACCTATAACAAATTGTATGTTATTTTGCCTTATAGGGTGTCCTTTGATGGTTGTGATTGTTAATTTCAGACTATACAAAGTAATAACAAGTAAGATAATTATAGTCGGTCTTGACCGACTATACGATACCCTATACCATGGTTTAGAGACCCTATCTCTTCGGTCCAACTAATTGCATATGGAAAATAAACATAAACCAAATTTGAGTGACATTGTTATTAATTTTTTGGCTGCAGATATGAAAAAGTTCATATCGGGTGCTATATTTATATGGGGACTAGATCGAAAAATGGACCGATCCTGAGCATATTTGGTAAAGTTACTTATATTTTGAAAAAATATATACAAAGAAAATTTGGAAAAAATCTGTGCAATATTTTTGTTTTTTGATAGATCGGGAAGCAGTTCTATATGGGGCCTATGACTAAGAATTGTCCTGTAGGGATTATTTTTGGACTAGTGATTAATGGATATAATAAACATATACAAACCCAATTTGATTGAGATCTATGTGATAATTTCTATCTTATGGCAATTTATGTCGATTTTATTGGGGTCATTTGTATGGGCACTAGGTCTGAACATGGAGCGAATTTCACAAATAGCGTTCATCATATGGCCGGTAAAAGCTTATATACCAAATTTCATCAATATATATTCATATTTGCTACCTGTAGATTGATTACAAGGTTTACATGTACACACAGACGGACGGACAAAGTGATTCTGAGTCGATCGGTATAATAAAAGATGGGTCTAGGTCAAATATTTTTGGTAGTTACGAACAGCAGCATAAAATCATTATACCCAAACCACATAGTGGTAGAGGGGTGGGTACATAAAGGCGCAAGAAATAGTTTTTTGACAATTTTAGTTTTATTTAACATTATTAATGGGCCAGGCGATTTCTTGTGACCGATTTTAAACGTTCATTTATCAACCGATTTTGACAAAAATTAGACAACCTACTTGACGATGCACTTACAGAATTAAAAAATAAAAGTATTCACATAAAACACATATCGAAATATGTAGTTGATATTCTAGCCGTAATCAGATTAGACGAAAAAGATGAAATCTTAAAAACTTTAAACATTCAACATCCAAAAATTCAATTTACTGTTGAAATTGAATCAAAAGGGGAAATCGCATATTTGGACATGAAACTTCGACGAACTACCGACAATATTTCTTTTGATTGGTACACCAAAGAAACGTGTTCAGGCAGAATAATGAATTATAACGCAACTCAGCCGAAAAATCAAATAATAAATACCGCAAAAAACCTTATTTATAGAGTACTAAATATTAGCGACAAAAAATATCACACAAATAATATACAAAAAATCACCAAAACATTAATAAACAACAGCTTCCCGAGGAAAATTACAAATACTATTTTAAATGATACACAAAAAAACTATTAAACCACAACTCTAATCTTGAACATCAAAACATTAAAGAAAAAGACACAAAGAGTTTTTACAGTGTACAATTTATCCCGGGTTTGACAGATAATAAAAGTATTAGAACAACAATGGAAACAAAAACATCAAATTTGCATACAAACCACACACAACAATAAATACAATTTTTTCAAAAACAAAAACTCCAATAGAAAAGCTACAAAATAGTAATGTTGTATACGAAGTCAAGTGTGAGGGTGATCAAAACAACAGCTGTGATCTTATTTATATAGGAACAACTAAAAGAACATTAGAAAAGAGATTAGGAGAACATCAAATGGACATCATAGAAGAGAGAGAAAGCACAGCGTTGTCAAAACATGTAATTACAACTGGACACAAAATAAATTTCAACAACACGAAAATACTGGATGTAGAAAAAATAGAAAAAAAGCGGTACACAATTGAAAGCTTACGAATTCAAAAGAATATAAATACAACCATGAACCACAAAGAGGACACCCAAAATATTAGTACTAGTTACAGAGTCGCAATAGTTTAGAAACATTCTGTGATATTAATTTTAAGCTAAATGTAATTATACAATTTTGTGTTTTTATGTTTGCTGTGATTTATATTAATAATGTTGTAATGTGATAAAGTTTAAAATTCTTATTATTGTAAGTTTTTATTGTTCATATTTGTGCAATTATTGTGTGTTAATGTTGTGCTTTTATTTTATTTTATTTAAATAGACGACCCTTGAAAAAGTAACCAAAATAGTTACGAAACGTCGGGGAAATATGTGATAAAACTGAGTTTTATTTTACATTTACGAAGTTAGGCCCAATTAGCTTAAAATAGTAAATTATTAAAAAAAAATTATCCCATTTGAAAGGTATTTCTTTTTAGCAGTCCACCATATTTAGAGATTTGGTACATTTTTTTTTTTTTTTTTTGAGTAAAATACATTTAAAGTTGTAAGTTTTAGTAACACATACATAATCTTCAAATAAAAGATTATACAATGCTGTGTATGTGTTTATTAAATTTTTGTTGCATTGTGATTTGGCTATTCAAAATTATTTTTTAACAAACCCAGTTAAACGCCTTCTGTGTGTTCAACATATATTTTCAATTGTATGAAAAAATAAAGTTTCCTTGAATTTGCACTCGAATTTCGAGGGCTTGGCTCTGCTAGTTTAATATTAAAATACATGAGAAAATTAAATACAACACAGTTGTGATGATTGTTGCTTATTTTCCAATTGATACACAACATTTTACCCTTGACTTACAACAATCTTGACAATGCAACTTCCGAGAGTAAATCATTCCTTTGAGGGGATAAAATGATGTCGAGTCGACCAGCCACCATTCTTTTATACCGTACTTGGCTGGCTTAGACGGAATGTATTGTGTAAACCGTGTGCGGCCTCTGTATGGAAATAATTACTCGTCCACGGTCAGCGAATCGTGAGGGATGTAAGCTGCTACCAAATTGGGCTGCAACATTTGCCAAGCCGCCAAAAGCAGCAATTTTACTGCTGTCGCCTTTTTCGTTTATCAAAGCAAATGATTTTTTGATGACCTTAAATGTCTTTATGCTGATGTTTGTAACTACCAAAAATATTCCATCCGTCCGTCTGTCTGGGTGTCAATGTAAACCTTGTGATCAAACTACAGCTCGTAAATATGGATATATGTTGATAAAATTTAGTATATGAGCTACCCTCGGCCATAGGATGAACGCTATTGAAATTTGTGAAATTCCATCCATGTTCAGACCTAGTCCCCATACAAATGACCCCTATGAAATCGACTTAAATTGCCATCTGAATCAAATTATCATATAGATCTCGGTCAAATAGGGTTTGTGTGTATTTATTACACCCATTAATCTGTAGTTTAAAAATAAAACCTATACGACAATTCTTAGTTATAGCCCCATATAAAGCGGCTTCCCGTTCTTCGCTTAAGTCTATCAAAAAGCAAAAATATTCCACAGATTTTTCTAAAATTTTGTATTTATATATTTTTGCAAAACATGAGTGACCAACCCAAATTGGCCAGGATCGGTCCATTTTTCGACCTAGTCTCCATAAAAATATAGCAGCCGATATGAACTTTTTCATATCTGAAGGCAAAAAATTTAATAACGTTGCCACTCAAATTTGGTTTATGCTTGTTTTCTATATCCGAGAAAGGGTCTCTAAACAAATGGTATAGGGCATTGTATAGTTGGTACAGACCGACTATAATTATCTTACTTGTTATTAGTACTAATGTATTTATTTCCATCAAATTTGTTTTAGAATTTTTGCATTAATTTTTTATTATGTTGTTATTGAAACCGATTTTTTCATTAATTACAACTTCTATTAAAACAACGAATTTGTTACAATAAATTATTGAGTATTATTCATTAAATTGATGAAATTTGTGAGTGTAATTTAATTATTAATTTTTTTTTCATAATATTATTTTGATAATTACATTACTGAAAATATTTAGTTCAATTTTTTCACTTAATTACAAATTACAAACAAAAAAGTAACTTTCATTAAATTATAGAATATCTTTCGTAAAGTTAATGAAAACTGTTCATTAAATTAATAAATATCTTTCTTTAATAAATATTCTGTAGTAAATCGGTGAATATCTTTCGCTACATCAATGAATATCTTTCATTAAATCAATATATTCCAATTATTAATGAATATATTTCATTGAATTAATGAATATCGTTCATAAAATTGATGAATATTTGTCATTAAATTAATAAACACATTTCATTAAATAAGTGTATATCTTTCATTAAATAAGTGAATATCTTGTATTAAATTAATGAATATCATTCGTTACATTAATGAATATATTTCATTAAATCAATGCATATATTTCACTTCTTAATGAATATCTTTCATGAAATAATTGAATATCTTTCATTAACTTAATACAAGATATTCATTAATTTAATGAAAGATGTTCATTAAATGTTTCATTAAATTAATGAATATTTGTCACTAAATTAATAACATGTTTCAGTAAATTAGTGAATATCTTGTATTAAATTAATGAATATCTTTCACTATGTAAGGGAATATTTTTCATTAAATTAATGAATATCTTGTATTAAATTAATGAATATCATTCGTTACATTAATGAATATATTTCATTAAATCAATGCATATATTTCACTTCTTAATGAATATCTTTCATGAAATAATTGAATATCTTTCATTAACTTAATACAAGATATTCATTAATTTAATGAAAGATGTTCATTAAATCTTTCATTAAATTAATGAATATTTGTCACTAAATTAATAACATGTTTCAGTAACTTAGTGAATATCTTGTATTAAATTAATGAATATCTTTCACTATGTAAGGGAATATTTTACATTAAATTAATGAATATCTTGTATTACATTAATGAATATATTTCATTAAATCAATGCATATATTTCACCTGTCAATGAAGAATATCTTTCATGGAATTAATGAATATCTTTCATTAATTTAATACAAGATATTCATTACTTTCATGAAAGATGTTCATTAAATCTTTTGATGCATCAATGAATATCTTTCATTAAATCAAATCCTTTCAATTATTAATGAATATATTTCATTGAATTAATGAATATCGTTCATTAAATTTATGAATATTTGTCATTAAATTAATAAACACATTTCATTAAATTAGCGAATATCTTTCATTAGATTAATTAATATCTTTTATTAAATTAATGAATATCTTGTAATAAATTCGAAATGAATTTCCGAAACTTCCGAAAATTGGGAAAAATCCAGTAAGAATATACAAAATAGTGTTGATTTTTTCATAAAATGTGAAGTAAAAATATAGTTTCCTTTACTACAATATGCAAATTGCAAAACAATTTTTCTTATAAAATATAACGCGAAGTTACGGCCAAGCTTCACCGCCACAAGCAAAAAAAAAAAACGACCTCAATTTGGTTACGAATTCACAACGAATGCCAAAACACGACAAAATTCTTTCGTTAAATATAATATTATAAAGTAATATATAATGAAGGTGGAGGCCTCTATGTGTCAGCTTCAAAATAAGCATCAGGGTGACCATCCCAACTTGAACATCTTGCGTTACATTAATGAATATCTTTCATTTAATCAATATCTCTGACTTTTAGTGGGTATCTTTCATGGAATTAATGAATATAGTTCATTAATTTAATACAAGATATTCATTAATTTAATGAAAGTTGTTCATTAAATCTTGTTCATTAAATCTTTCATTAAATTAATGAATATTTGTCACTTAATTAATAAACATGTTTCATTAAAATAGTGAATATCTTTTATTAAATTACTGAATATCTTTCATTAAATTAATGAAAATCTTTCATTAAATTAATGAATATCTTTCAGTAAATAAATGAATATCTTTCATTAAATTAATGAATAACTTTCATTGAATTAATGAATATCATTCATTAAATTAATTAACATATTTCATTAAATTAATGAATATCTATTACAAAATGAATGAATAATGTCTTTCAATAAATATATGATTTTTTTTTTATTAAATAAATGGTTTTTATAAATAAATCTTTTTATACAATTTTTTTTTTCTAATTTGTACTAAAATTCCATAAAATTAATGAATATCTTTCATTAAATTAATGAATTTTTCATTTAATAATTTTTTATTTTTCATTAAATATTTTTTTTTTTAATTCTGTTGCCACGAAAAAAATCTATTTTCTTAAGGAGTAAGAAATATAGCGTTTTAGATAAAGACTCCAGCAACACATAAAAGAACTAACATTGTCATTTACTTAAACAACTATTTACAAATTCTATTATTTTTTAGAAACAAATTCTACAGCATATTCTGAATGAAGTCCAGAAATATTTTAGACCAAAATAATATTAAAACTAATATTATTTTTCGAGCTACGGGAACAGCCGGAGTAACATCAACATATTTGGTGGTGTTAAATCATAATTTTTGGTTAGAAAATATTGTTGTTGTTATCGTGTTTTTTTTTTCAGGGAAAAATTTATGCAACGTAAGTCGGGCAATAATTTATTATTTATTTGAAGCTGAAAGTACATGACATGTTGTACGTGTTTCTGTAATTTTGTTGTTTGCGCATTATGAAAAGTGTCCTCCATCGTTTGCTCCTCAATATATATTTTTGTTTAGCCTTTTGGTGTTTCCAACAGCTGTGTAATGAATCGCGGTTTTTCTGGCTTTTCATTTAATGCTTAAAAATTGAATACTTTTTTTTTTATTATTATCTACCTTTTCCCCCCCTTCATAGCAATATAATTACGTCAAATATAAATTTTTTGGTTTAAGTATTCATTTAATTTTAATAAGTTGACTTTTTTCATTAGTTTACATCCCGTTTTGCACTTATTACTTTGGGGGCTACATGCAGTTTGGTGTTGTTGTTATTCCGTTGTTTTTCTGCTCACTATTGTTTTGGGATTTTGTTAATGTACAGACAGCATGGTTGAAAATAAAATTAAAAGTTCTGCTCATCCTAAATGGTTATGATAACCACTTCATGTTGCAACAAAAACAATTTGCATATTAAACCTTTGCAGCCAAACTAAACAGCGATAAAAATCGGGGAAATTTGAGAAAACATTGACGAATTTGAGGTTCCCTTTAAGAGGTACTTCAGCCGAAAGAAGGTACTTGCCAAAAATTTTAATTCAGATAAACTAGACCTATTGATGTAGACCTTTTCACAATAAATACAAATACAAACTCATTTGCTATTAAAAACTAATAAATATTTGTATTTCCTCAATAAGGTGGGTTAAATCTTAGGCTTCCATACAGGTGTTTCATGCGAACTGAAAAACTCAACATATCTCGTCAACGGCTTAAAAAAGGAACAACCACATTTTCTATAACTAAAGTGAAATAAATGAACAAAAACAACAAACTCTCATCATGTTTGTTTTGGAGGCCGCAGGGAAAAGAATTGTAGGCATTATCTGTTATGGTAGAATAGGTGTTTTTTTTTTGCTGTGGTTCAGTTTTTCATAACCGAAACGATTAACAGTGGTAAGACAAGAAAATAGAAAAAAAATACACATTTATCCATTAATTTGCCATTTTTGTTGAGGAGGCAATTTAATACTTTTAGGTTTTATAACAAATTTTCATGAAGAATATTAAACTAGCGAAAGTTTATCTTATTGAAAATAAACTTAAGTTTAGATTAGAGAAGACAACATCCTTCGACCTCTTCAATAGCAGCCAATAAAAACTCATTAAATTAACCATTTTTGGTGTGTAAAGATCTATACGCGCAGGGGGGTAAATTTCTATTTCACAATACAATCACAAAAACAGTGTAACATATGAACCGTGTGACATAATTGTATTGGTGAAAAAATTATGATATGTAATCCTGGGGGCCAAATGAAAAATAAAAAATAAAAATGGAAAATGAAAAATAAAAAATTTTAAATAAAAAAAGAAAAAATTAAAAAATAAAAAATAAAAAATGAAAAATGAAAAACGAAAAATAAAAAAAAACAAGTAAGAAAATTATAGTCGGTCTAGACCGACTATACGATACCCTATACCATGCGTTTAGAAACCCTATCTCTTAGGCCCAACTAACTGGACATTGAAAATAAGCAAAAACCAAATTTGAGTGGGATTTTTATTAATTTTTTTGGCTGCAGATATGAAAAAGTTCATATCGGATGCTATATCTATAAAGGGACTAGGTCCGAAAATGGACCGATCCTGATCATGTTTGGTAAAGTCTCTTGTATTTTGCAAAAATATATACAAACAAAATTTGAGAAGAATCAGTGCAATATTTTTGTTTTTAATATATTTAAGTGAAGATCGGGAAGCAGCTCTATATGGGGTCAAAGGGAGCATTTTTGGAATACTCATTAGTGGATGTAATGAAGGCATACAAACCCAATTTGAGTAAGATCTATATGACAATTTGGATATTATGGCAATTTATGTCGATTTCATATGGGTAATTTGTATGGGGGCTAGGTCTGAACATGGACCGATTCTCACCAATTTCAATAGCGTTCATCCCATGGCTGATAAAAGCTTATATACCAAATTTCATCAAAACATATTCATATTTGCGACCTGCAGTTTGATTACAAGCTTTACATGGACACACAGACGGACGGACGGACATTGTTAAATCAACTCAGAAAGTGATTCTGATTCGATCGGTATAATTAAAGATGGGTCTAGGTCAAATATTTTTGGTTGTTACAAACAGCAGCACAAAGTCATTATACCCAAACCACATAGTGGTATAGGGTATAAAAAATGAAAAATTCAAATAAAAAATTAAAACTAAAAATGAAAAATAAAAAATGAAAAATAAAAATTAAAAAATAAAAAATGAAAAATAAAGCGAAAAATTCAAAATTAAAAATTATAAATAAAAAATGAAAAATGAAAAATAAAAAATTAAAAATTAAAATTAAAAAATAAAAAAAAATAAAAATTAAAAATGAAAAATTAAAAATAAAAATAAAAAAAAAAATAAAAATGAAAAATAAAAAATTAAAAATTAAAAATAAAAAATGTAAAATAAAAAATGTAAAACAAAAAATGAAAAATTAAAAATTATAAATAAAAAATAAAAAATGAAAAATAAAAAATTAAAAATAAAAATTAAAAAATGAAAAATAAAAAATGATTAATAAAAAATTTAAAATAAAAAAAGAAAAAATAAAAAATAAAAATAAAAAATGAAAAATAAAAAATTAAGATAAAAATAAAAATGCAAATAAAAATAAAAATGAAAAATAAAAAATAAAAAATTATCAATAAAAAATGAAAAATAAAAAATTAATAATGAAAAATGAAAAATAAAAAATAAAAAACGAAAAATAAAAAATGAAAAAGAAAAATAAAAATTAAAAAATTAAAAATAAAATATGCAAAATAAAAAATGAAAAATAAAAAATGAAAAATAAAAAATAAAAATAAAAAATTAAAAGTAAAATAAAAAAATGAAAAATGAAAAATAAAAAATGAAAAATGAAAAATAAAATTTAAAAAATGAAAAATAAAAAATGCAAAACAAAAAATGAAAAACAAAAAATGAAAAATAAAAAATTAAAAGTTAAAAATTAAAAATTGAAAATTAAAAATTGAAAATTAAAAATTAAAAATTAAAAATTAAAAATTAAAAATTAAAAATAAAAAATTAAAAATAAAAAATTAAAAATTAAAAATTAAAAATTAAACATTAAACATTAAAAATTAAACATTAAAAATTAAAAATTAAAAATTAAAATTAAAAATTAAAAATTAAAAATTAAAAATTAAAAATTAAAAATTAAAAATTAAAAATTAAAAATTAAAACTTAAAAATTAAAAATTAAAAATTAAAAATTAAAAATTAAAAATTAAAAATTAAAAATTAAAAATTAAAAATTAAAAATTAAAAATTAAAAATTAAAAATTAAAAATTAAAAATTAAAAATTAAAAATTAAAAATTAAAAATTAAAAATTAAAAATTAAAAATTAAAAATTAAAAATTAAAAATTAAAAATTAAAAATTAAAAATTAAAAATTAAAAATTAAAAATTAAAAATTAAAAATTAAAAATTAAAAATTAAAAATTAAAAATTAAAAATTAAAAATTAAAAATTAAAAATTAAAAATTAAAAATTAAAAATTAAAAATGATATGTATCCTGGGGGCAAAATGAAAAATAAAAAATAAAAATGGAAAATGAAAAATAAAAAAATTTAAATAAAAAAAGAAAATAATGAAAAATGAAATATAAAAAATGAACAATGAAAAACGAAAAATAAAAAATAAAAAAAAATAAAAAATTAAAAATAAAAAAATGGAAAATGAAAAATAAAAAATTTAAAATAATAAAGAAACAATGAAAAATAAAAAATAAAAAATGAAAAATAAAAAATAAAAATAAAAATGAAAAATAAAAAATAAAAATGAAAAATAAAAAATGAAAAATAAAAAATAAAAATAAAATATGAAAATTAAAAATGAAAAAAAAAAAATTAAAAATAAAAAATTAAAAAGTCAAAATTAAAAATTATAAATAAAAAATGAAAAATAAAAAATAAAAAATGAAGAATGAAAAATAAAAAATGAAAAATAAAAAATTAAAAATAAAAAAATAAAAAAAAAATTAAAAATCAAAAATGAAAAATAAAAAATAAAAAATGAGAAACAAAAAATTAAAAATTAAAAATGAAAAATAAAAAAAAAAAATAATAAATGAGAAACAAAAAATGAAAAATGAAAAATAAAAAATGAAAAATAAAAAATTAAAAATAAAAATTAAGAATTGATAGTTAAAAATGAAAAATGGAAAATGAAAAATTAAAAATGAAAAATAAAAATAGAAAATAAAAATGAAAAATGAAAAATGAAAAATGAAAAATGAAAAATAAGAAATAAAAATGAAAAAGAAAATAAAAATGAAAATAAAATTAAAAATGAAAATAAAAATAGAAATAAAAATAAAAATAAAAATTAAAAATGAAAAACAAAAAATGAAAAATAAAAAATAAAAAGGAAAAATGAAAAATAAAAAATGAAAAATAAAATTTTAAAAATGAAAAATAAAAATAGAAAATAAAAATGAAAAATGAAAAATGAAAAATGAAAAATAAGAAATAAAAATGAGAAAGAAAATAAAAATGAAAAAAATAAAATAAAATGAAAAATAAAAATTTAAAATAAAAAAGAAAAAATAACAATGAAAAATAAAAAATGAAAAATGAAAATTGAAAAATGAAAAATAAATATGAAAAATTAATAATAAAAAATTAAAAACAAAAACGAAAAATTAAAAATTAAAAATGAAAAATAAAAACTAAAAATTAAAAATGAAAAATGAAAAATAAAAAATTAAAAATTAAAAATTAAAAATAAAAGAAAAAATAAATAAAAACTTTAAAATTTTTCTACCTTGGTTTTTTTGTGTTAGTTTCTATTATATTATCACCACAACGACTACAAAACCAACAAGTATAGCTATGACAAAAATACAAAATTTAGAATAATAACAAGAACAACATAGAAATATATACTTTAAATTTTTTTTTTTAATTTTTCAGTGATTTCTCGGTACCTATTAGACCGATTTTCATAATTTTTTAAACAGAAACCTTCTCATTGTGTTAGTGAATCACACTAACTAAAAATGAGCACCCTAGCTATCCAATTGAAGGTGTGATAGTAACAAGAACAACATAGACAAATCACTTGATTTCAAGACTTCTTTTACTTCTTCATTCAATTCTCAGGACCTAATCAACCGATTTGGACGATTTTAAATAAAAAACTTCTCAGGATATTAGCGAATCAGTTTTTATATCAATGAGCACCCTAGCTCTCCGATTGGTTTCGTGATCGTGATTTCCACAGACGGACAGACGGACATCGCTTTATCAACTCCGCTTGTTATAAGGATCATAAATATATATATTTTATGGGGTGTAGAATTTTTTTTTCCAATTACTACAAACGGAATGATAAACTTATATACATATACCCTCTTCACACTGGGGTGGAGGGTATAATAATTACTTGGACATATTTACTCCACTTTGTAGTGGTTATTTTAATGTTTGTTTTCTAAACTGCATCTTCCGAAAGTTCTCTTAAGACCAATATATTGTTCTGTTGACACCATTAAGTGCACGTTTCAAAGCCTTTGATTACATAAATATGACTTATTTTGGTTGCAGTAGCCGTTGTTTCGTCTAGAATTATATTCTCGTCATATTCGTAAACTTCTTCGTCATCTATGACATTTTAAACGATATCACCTTTATTGCAGTTATGTAAATCATCGATAATAAGAGATGTCAAGGTTGAAAAGCATAAAACAAATTTAAAAGTATTTTAAATATTGCTTAAGTTTGGAAAAACTTAAAATAGGAGTCTTATGCAGCGTCCAATGAACAAAATTACACCTTGTTGCATTAAATTATGCCTCATTAATATTATATATTATAATATTTTGAAATTTTTGTTAATCGTCATATACGTCGTAACCTTGATCATAGAACTTGTTTTGTATTTCTATAGCTTTTCAATTTTATGTCATTTCATTAATTTTTTGGACACCCACCTTCTTTAAGTGATCGACGATATATTAAGCCAGAATTGAGATAAATTTTCTTCCCTAAAATTTTCTTTGTGGCATATGTATATTGTAGATTTTGGGTTCCCATCTTCTTGTGAAATTACACTCTACGCTTATCCGTTTTATAGAATCATCCAAAATTTTTATTTTTCATTTAGAGAAATTCACTTTGTATTTACCAAGCAAATTATAACACTCACGCAACATATTGATATAAATGTATATCAAGCGCATACCCAAATCCAAAATTATTGTTCATTGAAAAACTAACGGTATTGTAACGAATTTATGCTCTTTTCTATTATATTTCAATTCTTCATTTACTTTTTGTTATTTTTCGTGTGTTCTTTACCCCATACCACTATGTTGTCAGGATATAATGACTTTGTCCTGATGTTTGTAATAAAAAAAATATCTTTTGTTATACCGATCGACTCAGGATCACTTTTTGAGTCAATTTAGCGATATCCGTCTACCCGTCCATCTTCTGTGTGTCCCATGTAAACCACCTAATCAAACCGCAGGTCGCAAATATAAATATATTTTTATGAAATTTAGTGTATAAGCTTCTATCGGCCATAGGATGGACGCAATTGAAATTGGTGAAAATCGGTGCGGTTCCTCATAAAAATGACCCTTATGAGATCGACTTAAATTGCCATAATATACAAATTTGATATAGATCTCGGTCAAATTGTTCTATTTATCAGTAGCTTAAAAAAAGCCTATAGAAAAATTCTAATTCTCGATCATCCCTTAAATCTATCAAAAAACAAAAATATTACAAATTCAAATTCGGATTGTATACGTTTTTGCAAAAAAAAAAAAAAAAAAAAAATCATGTGAGTCCGATCGCAGGGGAGATGTGTAAACATCTAGTAATTAAAGATTTTTTTATAGCACTTTCTTAAAATCAAACAGAAAGCGTATCACTTATAGCAAACAACTCTGCTAATATAAAAATATTTATTATTATTTATTATTTTAACCGGTTAATTTTTAATTTTTCGTTTTTCATTTTTCGTTTTTCATTTTTAATTTTTTTTTAATTTTTAATTTTTTAATTTTAATTTTAATTTTAATTTTAATTTTAATTTTAATTTTAATTTTAATTTTAATTTTAATTTTAATTTTAATTTTAATTTTAATTTTAATTTTAATTTTAATTTTAATTTTAATTTTAATTTTAATTTTAATTTTAATTTTAATTTTAATTTTAATTTTAATTTTAATTTTAATTTTAATTTTAATTTTAATTTTAATTTTAATTTTAATTTTAATTTTAATTTTAATTTTAATTTTAATTTTAATTTTAATTTTAATTTTAATTTTAATTTTAATTTTAATTTTAATTTTAATTTTAATTTTAATTTTAATTTTAATTTTAATTTTAATTTTAATTTTAATTTTAATTTTAATTTTAATTTTAATTTTAATTTTAATTTTAATTTTAATTTTAATTTTAATTTTAATTTTAATTTTAATTTTAATTTTAATTTTAATTTTAATTTTAATTTTAATTTTAATTTTAATTTTAATTTTAATTTTAATTTTAATTTTAATTTTAATTTTAATTTTAATTTTAATTTTAATTTTAATTTTAATTTTAATGTTAATTTTAATTTTAATTTTAATTTTAATTTTAATTTTAATTTTAATTTTAATTTTTTATTTTTCATTTTTCATTTTTTATTTTTCATTTTTAATTTTTAATTTTTTTCTTCATTTTTCATTTTCCAATTTTTATTTTTCTTTTTTCATTTTATATTTTTTATTTTTAATTTTTTTTTTCAATTTTCACTTTTTTTTCATTTTTTATTTTTCATGTTTCATTTTTTATTTTTCATTTTTTATTTTTAATTTTTTAGTTTAAATTTTTTATTATTCATTTTTTTATTATTTATTTTTCCTTTTTATTTTTTTTTAATTTTTTATTTTTTAATTTTAATTTTTCATTTTTTGTTTTTCATTTTTCATTTTTCATTTTTAATTTTTTTTTCATTTTCTTAGTTTTCATTTTGATTTTTCTTTTTTCATTTTATATTTCTTATTTTTAATTTTTTTTTTCAATATTCATTTTTTTTTTCATTTTTTATTTTTCATGTTTCATTTTTTATTTTTCATTTTTTATTTTTAATTTTTTAGTTTAAATTTTTTATTATTCATTTTTTTATTTATTTTTCCTTTTTATTTTTTTTAATTTTTTATTTTTCATTTTTCATTTTTTATTTTTAATTTTTATTCTAAATTTTTTATTTTTCATTTTTAATTTTTTTTTCATTTTTCATTTTTTATTTTCATATTTCATTTTTTATTTTTAATTTTTTATTTTTTATTTTTCATTTTTCATTTTTCATTTTTCATTTTTGATTTTTAATTTTTTATTTTTTATTTTTAATTTTTAATTTTTAATTTTTAATTTTTAATTTTTAATTTTTAATTTTTAATTTTTAATTTTTAATTTTTAATTTTTAATTTTTAATTTTTAATTTTTAATTTTTAATTTTTAATTTTTAATTTTTAATTTTTAATTTTTAATTTTTAATTTTTAATTTTTAATTTTTAATTTTTAATTTTTAATTTTTAATTTTTAATTTTTAATTTTTAATTTTTAATTTTTAATTTTTAATTTTTAATTTTTAATTTTTAATTTTTAATTTTTAATTTTTAATTTTTAATTTTTAATTTTTAATTTTTAATTTTTAATTTTTAATTTTTAATTTTTAATTTTTAATTTTTAATTTTTAGTTTTTAATTTTTAATTTTTAATTTTTAATTTTTAATTTTTAATTTTTAATTTTTAATTTTTAATTTTTAATTTTTAATTTTTAATTTTAATTTTTAATTTTTAATTTTTAATTTTTAATTTTTAATTTTTAATTTTTAATTTTTAATTTTTAATTTTTAATTTTTAATTTTTAATTTTTAATTTTTAATTTTTAATTTTTAATTTTTAATTTTTAATTTTTAATTTTTAATTTTTAATTTTTAATTTTTAATTTTTAATTTTTAATTTTTAATTTTAAATTTTAAATTTTTAATTTTTAATTTTTAATTTTTAATTTTTAATTTTTAATTTTTAATTTTTAATTTTTAATTTTTAATTTTTAATTTTTAATTTTTAATTTTTAATTTTTAATTTTTAATTTTTAATTTTTAATTTTTAATTTTTAATTTTTAATTTTTAATTTTTAATTTTTAATTTTTAATTTTTAATTTTTAATTTTTAATTTTTAATTTTTAATTTTTAATTTTTAATTTTTAATTTTCAATTTTCAATTTTTAATTTTTAATATTTAATTTTTAATTTTTAATTTTTAATTTTTAATTTTTAATTTTTAATTTTTAATTTTTAATTTTTAATTTTTAATTTTTAATTTTTAATTTTTAATTTTTAATTTTTAATTTTTAATTTTCAATTTTTAATTTTTAATTTTTAATTTTTAATTTTTAATTTTTAATTTTTAATTTTTAATTTTTAAGTTTTAATTTTTAATTTTTAATTTTTAATTTTTAATTTTTAATTTTTAATTTTTAATTTTTAATTTTTAATTTTTAAATTTTTAATTTTTAATTTTTAATTTTTAATTTTTAATTTTTAATTTTTAATTTTTAATTTTTAATTTTTAATTTTTATTTTTAATTTTTAATTTTTAATTTTTAATTTTTAATTTTTAATTTTTAATTTTTAATTTTTAATTTTTAATTTTTAATTTTTAATTTTTAATTTTTAATTTTTAATTTTTAATTTTTCCTTTTTAATTTTTCGTTTTTCATTTTTAATTTTTTATTTTTCATTTTTCATTTTTAATTTTTCGTTTTTCATTTTTAATTTTTCATTTTTCTTTCATTTTTTATTTTTAATTTTTTTTTTCATTTTTTATTATTCATTTTTTATTTTTAATTTTTCATTTTTCATTTTCAATTTTTCGTTTTTCATTTTTAATTTTTCATTTTTCTTTCATTTTTAATTTTGGAATTTTCATTTTTAATTTTTCATCTTTCATTTTTTATTTTTCAATTTTTATTTTTAATTTTTAATTTTCAAAAAGATTATCATAATATTTTTAGATATAAATAATTAAGCTTGAGGCCATTATAAGAACAACAATGGCCTCAAGCTTAATTATTTATATCTAAAAATTACAACAAACAGGTCGAAATAACAATCAAGTTTATGATTATCATAATATCATTATTTTTTCACCAATACAATCTCATTTTGTCTTACGCTAACATGTTACGCTTACATGTTATGCTTACATGTTACGCTGTTTTTGAAATTTAGCCCCCTGCGCATATAGGTGTTTACACATCAATAATTGACCCTACCAAATATGGTCAGGAGTGGTCCTGATCCGATATGAACTTTTTCCTATTCGAAGGCAAAAAACAATTAATAACAATGCCTCTCAAATTTGGTTTACGCTCATTTTCTATATCAAATTAGTTGGCCCAAAGAGATAAACGCATGGTATATATCGCATAGTTGGTCTAGACTGACTATAATTTTCTTACTTGTTTTTTTTTTAAATTTTTTTACTAAGGTTCTTTATATCGTGAAATAAATTTAAATCGATTATTCCTTATACCGTGCTTTGACTGTTCATTATTAAAGTTGGTTAATGATAGCGAACATAAGCTTTTAAAATTTAAGTTTCGTCCTAAAATGTTGATTTTTCATGATGCGTCCTTAATATATAAATCATTTGAACATATAATTTCTAAAACTTTGCAATTTCCTAATTTTGTATAATTTAATTAGTATGTTTCCCAATTTTAAAACCACTAATAAAACTCTCTTCTAAATTTTGAGGTAACATCCTCGTAAACAACAACAACAAAAATGAAATAACATTAACAAACCATGCGATTTTGCTGTTTGGCTTAACGCGTTTTAATACACTATTACAACCTTGGTAATATTTCAACTTGTAGCCCTAGAGATGTTTGCTGTATAAAAAAAAACCGAGCGTTGGAAAAATAATCAGTTTAATTTGATTAAATGTATATAAAAAATTTACCTGTAACAAAAAAAATATATTCTCGTATATATATTAAAAATCCCCCCAAAAAAAGTAAAAACGTTTCTTCCCTGCAAAGTTTAAATGGAAAAAATATAAAAAAAAAGCTGAAGAGTAAAACCTATAAGCATTTTAACCACAAAAATCAGGAAGAGTAGTAAAAATTTTTAACATTGCCACACAGTTATGCAAACCGGTGTGTTGTTCGTTGTACATGTTCCGTTGTCTTGACTGCCAGCCAGCCAGCTTTCTCCCAGCAAAAAAATAGGGCATTCGAAGAAGACAAGATGCTATTTTTGAAAGCTCGGTTTGATGAAAATGAAAAGATGAAAATTATGTTTTTCTGGCTCCCGTGAAGTAAATTTTCTTTGGTATATTTAAATTGTCAATTTTTTTTTTCAAGAACTTCTTGGCACTTTATGCAATTATGACTTTTCGTGTTCTGTATAAACTTTTATTTAATGAATGTCAGATTATCTTTTCTAACTATTACTTACACTAGGCAAAAGCCAAACTGCAATTTACGTATGGTGTCTTTGGATCAAGTAAATATTTAGTAGTAATACATACGTTGCGCTAAAACACGTAGAATTAAAGTATCAAGAAAATATGTTATAAATCTAAGTATGCTTAGAATCGTTGTTTTGCTAAAAGACCCAAGTCGATCCTAAGCATAATTTGGCAACACTCGGCTAAAAATTTGCTTTTAAAATGTTAAGATAATCTATGCTATTCATAGTACAATCTATGAATACAAGATTTCCAAAAACACTTGCAGCCAAACACCCCCAAACCATAACTGAACCACCACCGTGCTTTACGGTCTTAGTAACATTAGTTTCTCCGTTTACTTTATTATTCCCTCTCCATATTTTTTGTAACTTTTTCTTACAAAAATTTTAATTTTGCACTCATCGCTGAATAAGCACTAACCCCAAAAAGAATTATCTTTGTATTGGCGCGTAGATAAGGTTTGAAATTATTAAATAAAATCAGGGTCTTACAAACATCCATCATTTATAGTTGTTTATTTGAGTTTAGCTCTAAAAATAATTGTACATTAACGAGCATTCACACAAAGTGTTTACAATTATGAATAAACAATTGAATTATTATAAAATTTTAAACTGACTAGTAGCTCAGTTCAAATTTTTTTTACATGGTCCTTCGAACCGGATTGCACCAGTGATTTATAAATAATTTATAAATGGTCCTTCGAAGAAAATAAAATCAGTGTCTTACAAACATTCATCATTCGTAGTTGTTTACTTGAGTTTAGCTCTAAAAATAATTGTACATTAACGAGTGTCTCACAAGCATTCGCGCAAATTGTTTACAATTATAAATAAACAATTGAATTATTATAAAATTTTAAACTGACTAGTAGCTCAGTTTAATTTTTTGTACACACTCAAAAAAAATTTTTTCACTAAAAAAAAAGTAAAATCAACTGCAACTTTTGCTATTACTGCTGAAAAATAAAAAAATTTGTTTACACTCAAAGAATATTTCCACTCAAAAACACGTTAGTAATATTGGTGGTATGAATATGGGCCCCAGGAAAATGGGCCCCAAAAAAAAAAATGAAAATGAGCCCCAAAAAATGTATGGAAAACAACAACACGAAATTTGGGGCCTGTTTTCCCATTTTGGGGTCGTTTTTCATTTCTTCATGTGGGGTGCATTTTCGTAATGAAAATGGACCCCAAAAAAGAAAATGAAAAAGGGCCCCAAATAATTTTTGGGGCTCAATATCATATATTGGTGGGGCCTTACTTCATATTTTGGGGTTCATTTTCATTTTCTTTTTTTTTTTTTTAATAAACTTTTATAAACTTCCATGATGTAAAAAAATCGAATATTTTCTTTTTGAATTCAGTTTTATTTAGTAACGTCAGTCAAATTGGGTTTAAATGTGTTTATTACATCCAATAATCAGTAGTCCAAAAATAATCTCTATTGGACAATTCTTTGTCATAGGCCCAATATAGAGCTGCTTCCCGATCTTCACTTAAATCTATCGAAAAACAAAAATATTGCACAGATTTTTCTCAAATTTGGTTTGTATATATTTTTTCAAAATATAAGTGACCTTACCAAATATGGTTACCATATATATATAGCATCCCATATGAACTTTTTCATATCCGAAGGCAACACAACTAATAACAATGCCACTCAAATTTGGTTTATGCTTATTTTCTTTTCCTATTAGTTGGACTTAAGAGATACGGTCTCTAAATGCATGGTATAGGGTATCGTATAGTCGGGCTTGACCGACTATAACGTTCTTACTTGTTTAAAAAATGTAACAAAAAATATATTTATAAAAAATATTTTGTTTGCAAAAAAAGAAAAATTAATTCCTTAATTAAATTTTTTAAGACTTTCTTTTAAATTTTATAAAAATGATTCAATTCCTGTATAATTTTAGTGAACCGGACTACTTTTTTACGGTGGCGTGATATAACGTCTAAGGACATAATGTCTATAGACACTATGACACTCAGAATTCTAAAATATTGATTTGATGCAATGGAAATAATAACAATTCATTTTGTTATGGATGGAATACAAATAATAACAATTTATTGAAATTTTTTAAACTTTAATACATTTTAGAGCAAATAATAACAATTTAGGAGAATATTTTTATAAATGGAATACAAATAATAGCAATTTATTGAAATATTTTTAAATTTGTTTCAACAATTTGCTTGCAATAAGGACAAAGCAAAGGCGAATTTTTACTTTGAGATTTTTTATCCAAAATATCCAAACAGCTTGAGCAAATTTTGAAATGTTTGCAGGGAAAAGACATTTTTTTATTATTGTGACAAACGCAGGAAAACTTTATTCAGCGAAGCCACCTGCCGCGTCCTACTGGAGGAGAAAACCCTTAAGCGCGGCCGCAGGCCGCCACACAGAAAAACTTTTGTATGCGAAGCCAGATTTCAATACTTAACTTTAGTGTCTCCGGGAAGACATTACAGAATGTTATTATTATTATTAATATTATTCCCTTTTGCGGAATGTTTACATCTAATTTAAACATTTTGTAAAAGGGAAAATAACGGCACTTTTACCACGTTTACAAGATTTGAAATGCTTTAGACATTATGTCACTCGTAAAAGTGCCATAATGTCTGTAGACGTTATGTCATGCCACCGTTTTTTAATATTTCCTGAATCATTTAAGTCAAGCGGTTAAATTTTTAAAACCACATTACGACATCTCATTGCAATTTTTTCGTTTAAAAATTAAAAAAAATATTTTTGTATAACAAATGTCACATTGTTTTACAAATCTTTATTTTCAATTTAAATACTACTTCCAAGCATATAAAAAAAATTTGAAGAAATGCAATTCTTTTATATTTAAGTGAGCCGACCTAATTTTTCACTAATTCTTCAGACAAAAAGAGTTAATCAACAAAACAAGTGAAAAAAAATTGGGGTCCGTTTTCACATTTTGGGGCCAATTTTCATATACTTCATCGTACCGCATCCTTTAAATGAAAATGAGCCCCAAATAGTGTTTATGCAAATGAGCCCTAGAATAGTTTAGGGCCCGTTTTCATTCGTGGTTTGGGGCCCTAGTTCATTTTTTGGGGCTCATTTTCATTTCTAGAAATGGGGTCGACTTTCATTATGAAAATGAACCCCAAATTTGGGGCCCACTTTCATTTTTTACTTTGGGTACCATTTTCCTGGGGCCCATATTCATAGCGCCAGTAATATTATGTAAAAGTTTTGCCATTACTAAAGAAAAATTTATCATAATTTTGCTGTCAAAGTTTTAAGTTTTAGCAAAATAAATCTACTGACTATTACCGCAATGATTCTGATTTTTTTTTAATTTTTATATGAAATTATGGGTATTTATTTTTTGAAACCTTATTTATTAAAGCATTTCATACATATGTGGGTAAAAAAGCCTTTTAAAAATAAAAACTGCAATAGATTTGCAGATGTACCAATGGGTGTTTTTCATACTTAAATAATAATGAAAGGCAATTATAATGAATGACTCATTTGACTCAAATATTGTTTGCAAATATTCCATATTTTGACTTCTTCATCTAAATCCCGATGTTCCACTTTCCATTGATTTCGACTACTGGAGATGAATGGATCTCATGTTGCCAATAATATATTAAATACATCTTAATTTATGGAATTTCGTAAAATTTTTCTAATATTGTGCTCTATATTAAATCTGTAATCCTTATTCCTTTTCTCCTGAGCCTCCACTGATAGATCTTGTAAACTGTTGCAGACATATTTCTTCATGGGTACTTGGCTGTATATATTTTTGAAGTTTCCTTAGCATAATCTCCAAATTTTTTGGGGTCAATTTCTTCATTGCACGCAAGTACTGCTAGGATTATTTTAATTCTGGAAATAAGGTTTAAATGCGCTCCATTATTTAAGGTGCTCTTCCTGGATCTAAAAGGAATCTGGTTGAGGTTGATCTATAATCTATCAAAATTTGCCATATTCATCTTGAACATGTTTCTTTTTAGTACTTCTTAACTTTTTGCTGGTTTCGTTGTTTCTTATTGATCCTGAAGGCCCGAAATCCTAATCATAACCGATTTTTAGTATGTGTTCCATAAATCGTATTCTTGCATGTGGTGGTGATAATCCAAATTCATATGCATCGGTATTATCTAATGATTTTGTCGGGATTTGGTTTAATTGGCTCGATGTTTCTTAGCATATAATGCAGCTAGATGCAGCCTTCGTGTTAGTCAAAGCCTGCTTGCTGTAGTGCATTGTTAGGTAAAATAAAAAAATCATATGAGCCCGATCATAGGGGAGATGTGTAAACATCTAGTGATTAAAGATTTTTTATGGCATCTTTTTTTAAATCAAAAAGAAAGCGTCATCTATGTATCACTTATAGCAATCAACTGCAGGGGCTCTGTAAATATTAAATATTATTATTTCAACCGGTTAATTTTTCGTTTTTATTTTTTATTTTTCGTTTTTTATTTTTTATTTTTCATTTTTTATTTTTAATTTTTCACTTCTTATTTTTCATTTTTCGTTTTTAATTTTTATTTTTCACTTTTTATTTGTCATTTTTTATTTTTCATTTTTTATTTTTCGTTTTTTTATTTATCATTTTTTATTTTTCATTTTTTGTTTTTCATTTTTTATTTTTCATTTTTTATTTTTCATTTTTCATTTTTCATTTTTCATTTGCATTTTTCATTTTTAATTTTTTATTTTTCGTTTTTAATTTTTAATTTTTTATTTTCGTTTTTTATTTTTCAATTTTTTTGGTTTTTATTTTTAATATTTCATTTTCTATTTCGCGTTTTTCATTTTTTATTTTTAATTTTTCAATTTTCATTTTTTACTTTTAATTTTACTTTTCATTATTAATTTTTATTTATCATTTTTTATTTTTAATTTTTTATTTTTCATATTTTATTTTTCGTTTTTTATTTTTCATCTTTTATTTAGATTTTTTTTTTTTTTTAGTTTTTCACTTTTCATTTTTTATTTTTTATATTTCATTGTTAATTTTCTATTCTTCATGTTTCATTTTCTATTTTCTATTTTTCGTTTTTTATTTTTTATTTTTAATTTTTTATTTTCTATATTTCATTTTTTATTTTTAATTGTTTATTTTTCATTTTTTATTTATATTTTTTATTTTACATTTTTTAGTTTTCATTTTTATTTTTGTATTTTTCAATTTTCATTTTTTGTTTATATTTTTTATTTTATTATACCCTATACCACTATGTGGTTTGGGTATAATAACTTTGTGCTGCTGTTTGTAACAACCATCTTTAATTATGCCGATCGAATCAGAATCAAAATTTGGTATTTAATCTTTTATCGGCCATGGGATGAACGCCATTGAAATTGGTGAGAATCGATCCATGTTCAGACCTAGTCCCCATACAAATGACCACTATGAAATCAACATATATTGCCATAAGATCCAAATTATCATACAAATCTTAGTCAAATTGGGTTTGTATGTATATATTACATCCATTAATCAGTAGTCCAAATTATCCCTATTGGACAACTCATAGTCATAGGCCCCATATAGAGCTGCTTCCCGATCTTCACTTAAATCTATCAAAAGACAAAAATATTCCACTGATTCTTCTCAAATTTTGTTTGTATATATTGTTGCAAAATACAAGAAACTTTACCAAACATGGCCAGGATCGGTCCATTTTTGGGCCTAGTCCCCATATAGATATAGCATCCGATATGAACTTTTTCATATCTGCAGCCAAAAAAATTAATAAAAATCCCACTCAAATTTGGTTAATGCTTATTTTCTATATCCAGTTAGTTGGTCTAGACCGACTATAATTTTCTCACTTGTTTATTTTTCATTTTCTTTTTCATTTTTACTTTTCATTTATTAATTTTACTTTTCATTTTTCATTTTTATTTTTAATATTTTATTTTCAATTTTTAATTTTTTTTATTTATTTTTCATTTTTTATTAATTTTTTTTTATTTTTAATTTTTCATTTTTCATTTTTTTTTCGTTTTTTATTTTTCATTTTTAATTTTTTATTTTTCATTTTTCATTTTTAATTTTACTTGTTTTATTTTTAATTTTTTATATTTCATTGTTGATTTTTTATTTTTCATGTTTCATTTTCTATTTTTCATTTTTCAATTTTCATTTTTCATTTTTCGTTTTTTATTTTTCATTTTATTTTTTTATTTTTAATTGTTTATTTTTCATTTTTTATTTTCCATTTTTAATTTTGTATTTTTCAATTTTCTTTGTTTAGTTTTCATTTTTAATTTTTGGTTTTTTATTTTTTGTTTTTAATTTTTCGTTTCTCATTTTTCTTTTCCGACTATAATTTTCTCACTTGTTTATTTTTCATTTTCTTTTTTCATTTTTACTTTTCATTTATTAATTTTACTTTTCATTTTTCATTTTTATTTTTAATATTTTATTTTCAATTTTTAATTTTTTTATTCATTTTTCATTTTTTATTATTAATTTTTTTTTTATTTTTCATTTTTCATTTTTCATTTTTTTTTTCGTTTTTTATTTTTCATTTTTAATTTTTTATTTTTCATTTTTCATTTTTAATTTTACTTGTTTTATTTTTATTTTTTTATATTTCATTGTTAATTTTTTATTTTTCATATTTCATTTTCTATTTTTCATTTTTCAATTTTCATTTTTCATTTTTCGTTTTTTATTTTTCATTTTATTTTTTTATTTTTAATTGTTTATTTTTCATTTATTATTTTCCATTTTTAATTTTGTATTTTTCAATTTTCTTTGTTTAGTTTTCATTTTTAATTTTTGGTTTTTTATTTTTTATTTTTAATTTTTCGTTTCTCATTTTTCTTTTTTTATTTTTCATTTTTCGTTTTTCATTTTCCATTTTTTATATTTCACTATCATTTTTCGTTTTTCATTTTTAATTTTTAATATTTCAGTTTTCGTTTTTCATTTTTCGTTTTTCATATTTAGTTTCTCATTTTTCATTTTTCGTTTTTCATTTTTTATTTTTTATTTTTTATTTTTCATTTTTATTTTTAATTTTTTTTTAATTTTTATTTTTTTTTATTTTCGTTTTTTTTGTTTTTCGTTTTTTATTTTTCATTTTTTATTTTTCATTTTTATTTTTAATTTTTTATTTTTAATTTTTTATTTTTTATTTTTCATTTTCGTTTTTTTGTTTTTCATTTTTCATTTTCAAACAGGTTATTATATATTATAATTTTTTCACCAATACAATCACAAGTAACACCGATTTTGTCTTACGTCTCACATGTTACGCTGTTTTTGTGATTGTATTATGAAATAGAATATAGATGTTTACACATCAAAAGTATAAAAAAATCATGATAATAAATAAACCCAGGTTACAAATCAATTACATCCATTGTGTATTGATATTCTTACTTACAATATCACGCCCGCAATTAGCAATAGTTTTATTTGGATATATTAGCTACAAAATGGCGTTAAAATTGTAAAAATCGGTGACAAAATAAAATTAGACTTTTGGCCAATGAAATCAAGATTTCAGCCACAGTGCGTTGTTCCTCGGATATTTGGCCTAGAGACTCGAAAGTTAATACCAACATGCTCGAAATAATGGCAAACAATTGTGTTCTAAGGGTTTCTAGGTACATGCTTTGTTTTGTGAATACGAGTGTTTTAACCAGAAAGATGGACAAACGGACACGCTATATCGATTAAAGTTGTTATAAATATCATTCAGCGGACGCCAATAAATTTTGCTATAACAAATTTATATTTACTATCTGGAAAGTTATGTGGAGGGTATAAAAAAAATAAAAATCGTTTTTGAGTTTAGCAGATCACAACAAAAAAAAAAAAAATTGCACTTGAAGTGGTTTTTTTTTTTGTTTTTTTTTTTTTGCTTTAGAATTTTTAATCTTTTTCTATAATTTTTCATATTTATTTTTAAATACATAATTCCTAATATTTATTTCTGTTTGATTTTTTAAGATTTTAAGTTTTTTCTTAATAAATTTATCTGACCATCGTTGAAAGTTGTTTCCTTTGGAAGCTGTGACAATTTTTATATACTTATGGTTATTTTTTGCTGGGTATGTTGGGTCGCCTCAACAGTGATGCTGTGATGATGGTTTTGTTGCTACTGATAGTTGAGAATTTTACTCTGCTGTATTTTATTTTATCTTGTGGTGGGGTTTTTTTTGTATTCGCTGTGTATTTTTTTTTTTTTTTTTTGGTGCTTAAAGCAGTTATAGTCAGTCGGTGAAGATAAATTCTTATTTCTTTTTTTTTTTTTTTTTGCAAAAGTGAGATTTTTAACTTCGTAGTAGTTGGTACCATTTTTGGTAGTGTAATTATTTTTTTTTCACTCAGATTTCCCACTGTCTGTTGTCTGGAGTCGACAACATGCAAAAGTATTATTTTTTTGCCACTTGTATGAGCTTATGATTATGATAGTTGTTGGTTTTGTTTAAGCTGTTTCTGGTTTATTTTTAACGTGTTTTGCAGTGATGTTGTGCTTGCTGCTGATGATGATAATGTGGTCGGTTGTTGTTGTTGATATATATTTTTTTTTTATTTACATGTTTATCTATTTTTAGCAGTAAAGATGATCTTGTTGCTTTAACTGTTTTAGTTGTTAAAGTTTTTTCTTTATTGTTTTTTATCTCTATACCGGCGTTCTTCACTTTCGTGTTTTTTCTTTGTTTTTTGATGAAAGAAGAATCGTTTTCTTTTTCGTCTGTTTTGTGAGTAATTTTTGTTTTTTCGTTATTATTATTTAGTTAGCTACTTGCATGTGTGTGTTTTGTGTTTGTTTGCTTGATTTCAGCTATGATGGGTTTCCGTGGTTTAGATACGATTTCTTGTACATTTCCTTTGAATTCGTTTTTGGTTGTTTGTAATTTTTTTTTACTGTATATGAAAAAAAAATTTTTTTGGTCGAATTTTGAGGTGTGCGGGTCGGATTATTGTGACAATGGATCTAAAACTTTAGTGCACAAATTTTGAGCCAAATCAGGCAATGATTTCTGGACGCGCATTGAGTTCAAAGTTCAAATATCAGTTTAGATGTAAAAATTAAAAAAAAAAAAAAAATCATTTTGCACAAAAAATTTGATATTAGTAATAGCGTTTCAATTAAACAAATTAATAAACCATAATCTGGAGTCAATTATCTTGCTAATAAAATAACAAAATCCATTATCGGTTGAAAAACAGCCAAGTTATATCAAGTTCCCCAGGCAATAAATGCGCCGCAGACCACTTGATTAAGAAAATCGAGCTCACATTTTTAAAGACATTGAAATAATTTACAACAACAATATTTTTGCATTCTCCTGATCCCAAATTGATCTTATGTAAAGTATTTTGCATCTAGTCTATTGTTATGCCGTTCTAAATTAATGTCAAAGTGGTACGTATTTTTTAGCACTATTTCAAAATTTCCAATTTTACTTTTTCAAAAATTTTGTTCAAGAAATTTTCCAAAATCAACGATTGGACCTTAAGGTCTTATTAACAAAATACACGAGATTAAAAATGTCAAATATTGTAGGTATCGTTTTCTTAATTTGGCGAGGGCAGCGTTTTTATTTCAGCAGATTTGAAGAAAAATGTGATTTTTCATAATTTTTCAACTTTTAGTGTACATCTTTTTGGGGTTTTCACATTTAAAATATCTTTTATCAAAATATTATACTACTAGATATAAGTTCTCAATCTTGTAAATTAAGGTTAAATTGAAACACTGTAAACTGTCCCTCTTTAAGATCAAAAGTCAAATTTAAGGAGATTTAGATTTTTTTAAAACAATATATCGAAATAATATATATTTGTGGAAGGATTTCGATAAAACTTGTTGATAATATTTTAATAATTTTAACAAATAATATTGTGGACTTATTTTCTGATATTTATTTTTTAAAATGATATTTAGGAGAAGAAAAATCGAATTTCCAACAATTCCTACGATATACATATATATTATTATTTTGAAAATTATATTTCAAAAATCACTTTTCACTTATCACTTCATGTTCTAACTCGATTTGAGAACATAACACATTTGGTTTGGTATTTGTTTTCTCCGTCAATTCTAGAGAAAGTTTGCTTAGCTTTATTTTCCTTCAGTCACTCAGACATGTGCGTGATATATGCCTGCGAAACCATAACTGACCAACAAGATCATCAGGGTTTGCAATGCAGTATAATCTCCATGCATTTAAAATAGTCATGTTCACTGTGGAAGTAAACAATACCCACCACCACTTCTTTGCTTTCACTGCAGTTCGATACATTCCTATAGACTCGTCCATTTTACCCCTCCCATGCCTTTATAATAACTCTGAAAAACGTAAGATACGTCTACATTAGCTTTTTCGTTTTTCATAGAATACCATCTTCTAACTTTCCCTTTAGGCTCTAAAGTATCGAAATTTGTTCCAGTCGTGCAAATATTATTATCTTTTGTAAGAAACCTCGGGTTGGTCTGGGTTTGAAGCTCGGATAGCTCAGCTGTCCCAAGGTTCTTTCACTATAATTTATATAAATTGGAAGCACTTCACTTTTTTTTAGATGTATTTTTATTAATTTTTGATATATTATTGTAAATGAACACTTCACAAAGTTATTTTATGTTGTGGTCTGTTGCTGTTGTTGTTGTTGGTGCAGCGGGTACTGGGGTTGCCGGTGCCGTGGGTGCTGATGGGCTGCTGGTGCTGACGGGCTGTAGGTGTCGAAGGTGTTGCCACTGCTGGTGTCTGTTTTCCCTAGCCTAACGACCCTATACTCATGTCTGGTTTAGGTTTGGGCGAATATAAACTTTAAACTCTACTGAATGTAGTTCAGCCCTTGGTAACTGCTCTTGGTAACTCCTGCCTTCTATACTGGGGACGGATATAGTCCCTCCACTTAAAAATGTAATTCGCCATTACTCTGAACTCGATATAATCCACACTTACGAATTATGCCTTCTAATCTTGCGACGGATGTAATCCCCCCAACTAATCTTATGAATTGGGATTGTTCCCAATTCCCTGGCTTCAAAAAATATCCTAGTTTTACTAATCGATCGCCTCTGTGTGTCGTCTTTCCTTGCTGTCTAGCTTAGCGTACCCTTTTCCCGTTATGGAAGTAAGAGCCTCTGAGCTCGTTGCACGCCCTTTATATGGCGTTCTCCTACAACCATGGTGCTTTGTCGCGACCGCAAGCTCTCAATTGTCGATCACTGCTTGCGTCAAGCCATACGCTCCAACCCTATGGTTTGAGAAGAGAGCCCCACATTATATATGACAAGAAACGTGTTTGATTTTTTTTGTGTGTGTGGCATGCTCTTTTGATGCTCGTTTGTTTGGTGGGTTTGGTGGTTGATGGTAGGTGTGTATATGGTGTGCTCTTTTGTTTTCCCGTGGTTCGTTGGTTTGATGCTTGATGGTTCGTGTGTATAGCCTGTGTGTGTGGTGTTCTCTATTGTTTGCCCATGGTTCGTTTGTTTGATGGTTCGTTGGTTTGGGGGTTCGTTGGTTTGGGGATTCGTATGTGTAAGCTGTGTGTGCGGTGCGTTCTTTGTTTGGGTGAATGTAATTCACTATCAGTCGTGGTGAATGTAAATCACCGGTCTGTGCATTGGTGAATGTAATTCACTGTTTGGTCTGGACCTTTGTTGTGTGGCCAATTTTGCTCCGTCCAAAATTGGGTCTTCACACTTTCCATCTAACCATAATAATTCTGTTTATCTTATCAAAGGTATACTCGTATTCAGTCCTGCGCTTTTTACACATATCGTTTGATGAAATCAATGGACACTGTTTAATTCTCTTTGCGCACAAGATACCAGTAGCTCTGTATCCAAGGATATTCAGCTATACAAGTAGGTCATAATTCCTCTGGTTTTGTTGGCGCTTTTATTAGAAAATTCTTCACAACACGAGAGCCAAGAGGATCAGTGTGGAAGTTTTTCCACAATATATGTTAAGTGGCTTAGAATGAACATTGAAGGTGACAAATGCCCAATTAATATATTCCTACTGCACAGCGTTAGCTATTATAAATTGTTTGGTTATATGGTGGCCAAAGTACTTAACAATTAATTAGTCAATCGATAAATTTTCATGACACATTCCGAATTGACAAAACTGTCTTTGTCAACCATAACAAAGTGGGTGCATTTTGAACATCTTATCAGTAGATGTCATAGTCAAAGCATTATCTGAAAAATGCAGGTTTCTTTTACTTTCTAAGAATCTATTTCTTGACATGTTCTCTAAAACAAATGGCACACCTACGTCGTCAAGACTTTACGGATTTCCTCTTTGGTAAAAACGCTATCGTGCCTTTTGTTTTATTCTTCATATATTGTAGTTTGCGTTGCGATAAGGTCTAGCATTTCATTATCAAAAAGATGCTCAACCGCTTTCACTGGAGTCATAGCATGTAAGATTTCCGTAATATTGGCACGTCATTCTTCAATTTATTTATTTTGATCTGGAGTAGATGGAAAAACTGTATAAAAATGGAAAGATTTTCTCCCGGTTGGTGACGCAGTACCACTCTCAATTCTTTTTCACTTTGGCACATTCCGCGAAGTAATTAGATGACGCGAATCTTTCGAGGGGTTCGTCATCATCGCTACTCGATTGATCTTCAACGGTAGTGATATGTCTGTGAGTACTAACTTCTACATTACCGGGAATATCTCGAGGTAATTTGTTGCCATACACGTCGTCGAGTCCACCTTTCTCTTCATCGGTGTTAACACCTGGATTATAAATATATCGTAAGAAGCATCATCTCCACTAACTTGGTTAATAATGTCCTAAATAAGTACTCACTTGGCAACACGAAATAAATCACTACCACTAAACGGGGATTACCCTTATTCTTAATTCATAAATATGATTTATTATAGATTCATGATTATTTTATGTATCCTTATTGATGCTGAACAGGCATCAGCAGTGGGTAATACGCGTTGTGTGCGTAATGCTATCAGACAATTAACTGGTAAGCAAGCACGTACTACAGACGTCATCAAGGACGGTACCGGCAATGATCTCACCACCACCAATGATCAACTACGCTGGCGTAATTTCTTCTCTACACCAAGTTCCCTAGTCGCCACCACTCAAACATCGCAGTACTCCTGGCATGAAAACAGACGCCTCCCGTGAAGAGATATTTCCACCATACACCACCTACTTTTGCTGAAGTACTGCACGCACTATCAAACTTGAAGAACTCGAAAGCGCCCGGGCCTGATAGCATACCTACAGAACTACTTAGATATGGTGCTGAAACCATCTCCGAAGTTCTGACACCCATAATCCGGAAAATATGGGAACAAGAGTCCATCCCGAACAGCTGGAAGGAGGACGTAGTAGTAACACTGCCGAAGAAGGGTGATCTGAAGCAATGCAGTAACTGGAGATGCATCACTTTATTGAATGAGTCAACAAATTGCTAACTTCCCCGATTCTACAGCGAATGCCAGCAGATGTAGAAACCATCCTACGGTTTTACGCCGGCAAGCTCATGTGTTGACCATATTAACACAACCCGCATTATCATCGAGCTATCGATCGAATACACCAGCAGCCTTTATCTATTATTTGTATATTTCGAACGTGCTTTCGACACGGTATCTAGACCGGCACTCTGGGACGCTCTGAGTAGCAAGGAAATCCTACCGAAAATAATCCACCTTATCCGCGAGCTATATATTGATATCAAATGCAAAGTACGATACAAAGGCGAAGAAAGCCAACCATTCGAGCTCAACTCAGGAGTTAAACAAGGCTGTGTTTTGTCTCCCACATTATTTCTACTACTGTTGGATGGCGTGCTTTAGCAAACAAACTCTGCAACTCCATATGGCATCCGCTGGAACATGAGTGAGTTCCTGCACGATATAGATTATGCGGACGATATTTGCCTTTTCGCACCACCGCTTCGATGATGTAGCTCAGAAGATTCACCACCTATCCATCAATGACAATAAAGGTGGCCTTGCTGCGGATTGGCACTAGCAATACGACACCCCTAATACTCCAAGGACAGCTGATTGAGGATGTACCTCGGCAGTACAGTTTGCAAAGACGGAGGCACGAGTGCCGATATTACCGATAGAATCAACAAAGCCCGGACCGCATTCCGCTCCCTGCACAGAATATGGAGAGCGACCAATATAACCACTACCACAAAACTAAAAACCTTTAACTGTAGTGTCAAATCGGTACTGTTGTAGGACCTGGAGTACAGTGCAATCTACACGCAGGAAATTGCAATCCCTCTGCAATAAGTGCCTGAAACAACTTCTGCAAATTTTCTGGCCGCACTGGGTAATCAATGAAGAACTGCTCTTGATGGCTAACTGCAAACCAATTGAATCAGAAATCTGCAGGCGCAAATGGACGTGGATAGGTCACATCCTGAGAAGGCCATCTGACGAAATCGCAAGATATGCATTGGACTGGAATCCCCAGGGCCACAGAAATCCTAGTATGCCCCGAAACTCATGGATAAGAATGATGAAAAATTAATGCAAATCTCGTAATTTGACTTGGAACCAAGCAAAGATCTTACCTAATGATCGTGTTAAATGGAGAGAATTTGTTAATACCCTCTATTCTTCGTTAACTTTTATCTAATTTGCAATTTTTTTTACTATGTAAATTTTATAAATAAAGGAAATATATTGATAGGTTAAAAGCGAACCAGACTTAAAAATTTAAATCGATAATTTTTATTTCGGCTGGGAGTTGTGTACCATTTATAGTACAGCGACCGTTGATGGGTTAATATATTAGGCTTTTATTTACTTAGTAATGATAGTGCTCAGTTGTATTGACCTTTGGTATTATATTGTTTACGGAAAAAATAATGCCCTCTACTGACATATTTTACCTAAAAAAAAATTATCTACCTTTTTTTCGATTTTATATATTTATTTATGCATCAATCTATTTGAAAATTCTTCCCCTTCTTCAGCATATAGCGTCAGATAAAATAAAAAAACACTGTGAACCTATTATAATAACAATAAAAATAAATGAAATTTCATGCTCTGAGTTATTGAACATAGAAAAGGCATGCAAAATCATGTTTACATTAACAATAAATACACAACAGAAAACAGCACAGTAGAATATTTATGTATGCGTCTGCATGTTGTTTGACAACAGAAGAACAATACAAAACAATAAAATTAAAATAGACTTCTTAGCATGATGTTGCAAAAAGCCAAATATCAAGTTACAACAACTTGCTATTGTTACATTGCAAATAGTATGGCTGAGAAGTCGATCAAGAAGAAGAAGATGAAGAAACAATCATTTTGACAGGATTTTGTAAATTAATTCCAATCATTTAAATTACAACACCAAACAGGCTACATACACTAGTTTCAGTTTTTACGTATTTATGTACATATGTATGTGTTCAAACAACAATATGAACTATAACATCCACAGATTACTGATTTACTTCATTAGCAACGTCATCATGATCATTGTTCTCATTATCATCATGATGTTCATCTTAACGATGTTAGTGTAGATGTTGATATAGAATCACATGAAACATTACCAACACAATTCAACTGCGATACAACAAAACAAAACAATACGAAGTTACAATTTGAAACTATAAAGAATACAATACAACTAGAAGAGACAACTAAACGGAAACGGAACAAGCAAGTAAGCAAAGCTAGCTGTAGAGTGCAGAGTAAGCCAACCAACCAACCAACCAACCCTCCATTTAGCCATCCATCCATCCATTCATCCATTCAATTCATTCTAAGTAGTAACTCTAAGCAATAAAAAAAAAAACTACAGATTTTGTTGTATTTCTTTATCAAATATGTACAAGCAGAGCAACGATACACAAATACATTTAAATCTTCTCCTACATACACTCACGCATACAAAGAAATTTTATTTACATACTACCGTTGTTTAATCTGTAATACAAAAAAAAAAAAAATATGAATAGGAATATCCCAGCATACCATTTTCATTGATTAATTTTAATTTTGAAATGAGAAAAAGTAAGGGTTTTTTTTCAGCAACCATTTCGGTCATAGAATTCACAAAATAAAAGCTGTTTTCTGATTTATAATTTTTCGAGCGTATACAGGGCAAAAAGTAAGAAATCCCCAAAGTGAGCTCCTCTGGAATTTTTTATTGTCATTAATAGAAAACTAGTAGATCCCAGCCCTCGAAATTCGAATGGAAATTCAAGAAATTTTTATTTCTCCATTTAATAAAAACCATAAATTTATGCTAATTAATTTTAGCCAATTCACAATACAGTAAATTTTATTGTCGTTAATGGTTTATGTCCAAAATTAATTTTATTATCGTTAATGGTTTATGACCAAAATTATTTTTCAATTCAACACAGGGCTTTTTACAAACACACTAACAAATTTAATAAACACACACACAGCATTGTATAATTTTATGTATCTATTAGTAAAAACTTTAAATGCATTTTACTTTAAAAAAAATGTAAAAATTTGAAAATCTGTTAATCTGGTGGAGAACTAAAAATAAATACTTTTCAAATAAGATACCTTTGGTCAAAATCGGGAGAAAACTTTTTAACACATCATCGGTCACAAGACACCGCCCTACCTATAAATATTATAGATGCCAACACATTTTTAGTTGAGTTCTTCTAACATTTTTCATAACACTGTGGTACCCTCACCAGTTTGTTATTCTGTATTTATATCGTATCGAAAAATGAATTTGCGACCCCATAAATTATATATATTCTTGATCCTTATAACAACTCGAGTCGATATAGTAACATCCGTACGTCTGTCCGTCCGTCCATCTGTCTATTGAAATCAAGCCCATTCACAAAATAAACTATCTACCTCGGCAAACTTAAAATAATATTGTTTGCCATTACTTCGAGCAGATTGGTATTTAAAATGTAGTCAATCAGGCATAAATGTGCCAAGATATGACCTAACATATGGAAACACCTCTAAAAAAAATTTTAAAAATTCAGTGTATTTGTATTTGTATTTTGGAAAATGCTTAAAAAAAAGCGAAAAAATTGAAAAAAAATTCGTTCTTTTCACTTTCATTCACATATAACTTTTGAAGTAGGAATGTAATCTTCAATCACCACCGCAGAATTTTACATATTATAGTCATCAACAACTGTGTTGACTTTCAGGGCATAATATTCAGCCCAATTTGTGCCGTACAAAAAAACATTAAAGCCTATTTTTGGCATATATAAATAGAGTTAATATTTAAAAAAACGGGTTAAGTAAATATACCTGTATTTCATTTACTATTGTGAGAAGGCAGCAGTAGATATTCTAGCCGACACCCTATGCATCTTTATTAATTACCAATCTATTATTATCTGTTCTCAAATGATTTACTAAATAAAAAACAAACGAAAAAATAAAGGTCAACAGTCGTTTACTTGACTTTCAATTAATCAATAAAATAGATAATATGCAAAAGTTGTCATCACCTTGTACTCCCCAAATTAATTCATTGTTTTTTAATTTTTTTCCTCTGCATTTTATTTAAAAAACCGTTTAAAAATGTATCAAATTTGTAAAGATTCTAACAGTCGTTTAAAATGGAAAAACGATTTAAACAATTGTAATGTGTTTGACTTTTTTTAAACTAGTTATGGTTCAAAATATTAATGGGCAGTGTACTTACGATAAAGATAAAATTTTTGAATTTTTAAACGAAGTAGAAGGACCTCTCGAAAGAGGATCAATGGTGTGGAAATTTGATTACTTTAAATTGCAATGCACCAAAAAGTCTAAAGAGGTCTTTTTAAACCTTCAATTCGATGGTATATGCAAAAAAGTCGGTTGGTTTAAAAACCGTTTTAGCAATCCCGAATTCATATTAAAACTAAAGGAAAAATACACATTACGGCTAAAGAGTCAGCTAAAATTTTGTAAAGCAAACAATAATATCATTGAATAAAAACAAAATGATATTGCTATCTACAAGATGTAGGAAATGCCAGTCAGTATACTAAAATCGTGGAAGTAATGCGGCTTGTTAACAGACGTACTTCCCTTAGAACAATTTTTCGATTAAAAGATAAGTTTAATTATTTGGTTGAATTATCAACAGCTAAAATGCTAGAGCCAATACTGAAAACATGGTAATAACTTTCCATCATGGGAGTGCATAAACTTCAAGCTTTTGCTTTAAAAGCCATAATGGAGAACGAATTCCATGAAATCTTAATCGGAATTGAAAAAGTACCTACGAAAGGAACACATTATCAGCTGCAGGTGTTGCTGAGCTGTTTAAATAGAATGGACAAACTCTTGCATTCTGCAGGAAATTAAAAAAAAAACAATTTCTGATGAAAATAGAGACATGCCTTGCTGACAGTGCTGCAACATCTGCTGCCTTCAATAAATTGCTTAGTGCAGAGAGACTGAAAATCGCAAACGAAAGTGAATTAGCAGTGCTTAAAGAATTGCAATTAAAGGATTGCTTTGTACATGCTTCTAACAATATTTCCAGACACTATTGAAGCACTCAGTAATACTTGCAATGAGTTCGTTTTGCCATTTCACTGTACACAGATGCGAAAATGGTTCATGATTATATTACAGAGAACAATTTTCTGTACCAACTTGAAGTCTGTGTACTTATCCAAGCAGCTTGCATTGAACCACTGAAACATATTAGCACTTGTAAATCAATTGTTGCTCGTGATCATCTTACTTTCAAGGATGTGCTATATCAAATATTCGAATATTTAGAGTTCGAAAATATAAATAAAACATAAGATATAAATAAAAAGATATATCGATAGACCTGTAGATGATGTATATTCATTCCACAGTATTGTCAATGTGGAGAGAGTGTTTGCGATGGCGAAGAGGAACGAGGATATGGCACCTCACAAAGAAATATACACCAGATGCCAGCAAGTAAAAGCCCGGCAAAACAAATGCATTCATTCACTTCCTTTTCGATATTCTGTAATTCCATCCAACGAAGCAAGATATGGAAAATGGTGTAAAAATAATGAAAAATGTTTTTCAGGAAAATCGAAAATGGAATGTGAGGAACGAATAAAGAGATTGGAAGAGATGGGGAGCAAACAACAAGTAAAAAACGACGTACGGAGAGTAAAGTCCTATTTCTAAGTTTGCTTGATATGGATGAGCCTATGGAATTATTTAATTAATTTACATGATGTACAGAGTAATCGGATAAAAATTCTTAAAAATAACACAACAACAAATTCGGATTTAGAGTTCCAACTCAAAGGAAAACTAAAAAATGTACACTCTTATGTAGACCTCTAAACATTTAAAGAATAAAAATAACTTGATGTTTTTAAAATTATAAATAATAAAGATTATGTTAAATCAAGGTTCAGAAAATACACACATGAAACACACAATGTTCTGTTCAAAAGCAGCCAACACATATCTTTATTTTCATATCAATTATGTGCGTTTCTAAATTTTCTACGGTGCCCAACACAACCATGACTGTGTTCGTTTTAATATTTCGTTATTTACACGAACATTTTTGTATCACATACTTTTTGTTTCAATCACACATAAAGCACACATTTTTGAGTGTTGCTTTATTTGAATTTCATGTTCTGGTACGTGTACTGAAAAAAAACACAGAACATGTACAATAAACAGGTTCGAGTTCAGTTATATTTTAAGTCGTGTTCTGGCTCGTGTACTAAGAAAAAATAGAACATGTACAATAAACAGGTTCGAGTTCAGTTATATTTTAAATTCGTGTTCTGGTTCTTGTACTACGAAAAATTGAAACATCAATTCCCGATCTGATACACCCCGATAAAAACGACAACAATTTTTATTGGCCATTTTTTTGTGATTTACGTTGAAATTATTTACAATTGTTTTTATTGACTGGTTTTTATTTTAATAAAATATGGTAATAAAATTCTTATATTATATCTTATATCTCATATTTTTTTGTCCCTTTTTTATGACTTACGTTACAATTGCTTGCAAGTGTTACAATTTCACGCAATTGATTTTGCAATAAATAGCGAGTGCGTGCGTCATTTGTCATTTATTCATTAAAAGTGGTTCAGTTTTCATTAGATCGTGATCTATAAGTGTACTGTGTTATTGTGTAAACTGCAAATATTTTGTGAAAATTAAAAAAATTTGAAAGCAATAACAGAAATAAGTTTTGCTATAAAAAATACGCAACTTTTAATAGCGAAACAAAAAAATTTACACGTCTGATTGAAACCTGCAAGAAAGATTTAAGTGCAGTGTGCAGTTTTTGTGTCTTAAGTATTTTATTACCATCTTTTATTAAAATAAAAACCAGTCAATAAAAACAATTGTAAATAATTTCAACGTAAATCACAAAAAATGGCCATTAAAATTTTAAAATATTTGACAATTGTAAACAATTTGCAATGTAAGTCATAAAAAAGGGTCAATAAAATTTTAATAAATTTGGTTGAAACAATTGTTGTCGTTTTTATCGGGGTGTATCAGATCGCGAATTGATGTTTCAATTTTTAGTAGTACAAGAACCAGAACACGAATTTAAAATATAACTGAACTCGAACCTGTTTATTGTACATGTTCTGTTTTTTCTTAGTACACGAGCCTGAACACGACTTAAAATATAACTGAACTCGAACCTGTTTATTGTACATGTTCTGTTTTTTCTTACTACACGAGCCACAACATTTAAACACGACTTAAAATATAACTGAACTCGAACCTGTTTATTGTACATGTTCTGTTTTTTCTTACTACACGAGCCACAACATGACTTAAAATATAACTGAACTCGAACCTGTTTATTGTACATGTTCTGTGTTTTTTTTTTTCAGTACACGTACCAGAACATGAACTTCAAATAAAGCAACACTCAAAAATGTGTGCTTTATGTGTGATTGAAACAAAAAGTATGTGATACAAAAATGTTCGTGTAAATAACGAAATATTAAAACGAACACAGTCATGGTTGTGTTGGGCACCGAAGAAAATTTAAAAACAAACATAATTGGTATGAAAATAAAAATATGTGTGTGTTGGTCTAAGTTATGTTTGTTTACATATATGTACGAGTTTTTTATTCAGTGTGTGTTTTTTTCTGAACTCTGTGTTAAATACAATTCTATAAAAATAACTAAAATTTTATTCGCAAAACTAAAAATGTAAGTATGTACAAAGCTTTAATGATGAATTTAAGTTACATTTTAATATCTGTGGTCACAAGCAATAACCGCCTAACTCGAAAATCATGCTTTTGAGAAAAATAGCTTTTTATATAAATGTAATGAGGCTGCATTACGACTTAGGTCAGAATATTTGTATTAATATGTTTTTAAAAAGCAGTGTTAGAAAAATGGGGATTTCACGTAAATATAAAGATTTTTTAGCAGAATATGATAGTATACATAACTCAAATCGGCGAAAATCATGCTTTCGAGAAAAATAACTGTTTATATAAATGTAATGGGGCTTTATTACGACTTAGGTCAGTATGTTTTCATTAATAACTTTTTAATAAAAAGTGCTAGAGAAATGGGGATTTCACGTAATTATAAAGCGTTTTTAGTAGAATATGACAGCATACATAACTCAAATCGTTCTTAAGTCGATTTAGGCGGTTATCGCTTCTGACCACAGATATTTTAATATAAATTTGAAACTATTTCATTATCTTATAGCACTTTTCTTCCTCATTCGTTTATTTTTCAACCGATTTACAAAAAAAATTTTTTTTGAAAAGGTATTCAAATTACCTTTCTAATTGCTTGATATATGCAGTACAAATTATTGACCTTAGATGGCGCAAAATTCATTTTTATTGAAAAATGCATCAAAACACCCTGTATTTGCAAATATTATGAGTTCACATGTTCAGCAAAAATACTCGCCAAAGGATTTTGTACAAATTTGCCAGACATCATTTGGTCGAATTCTGAAAATTTAAAGGTCAAAATTTTGATTTTCTTCAATAACCTAAAAATAACGGTAATTTTGTAAATAACGGAATTATGAAAAAGTCGCAGAACAAAAGTTGCTGCTGAAGCCATAAAGAATCAGTTTCAAAAATAAAAAAATTCTTTTTCGCAAAAAGTCGATTTTTGCATATTGCTAAATTTATTATTAAATTTATTACATTTTTTGCTTTTTCAAATATTTTTGATAACCCAGTTAAATGTGAAACCCAGGTAGAGGGTGTCAAATCAAATCAAACAATCGACCAATCAATACTTCGGGATTGTTATCTGGGGGGGTGAGAAATTCTAAGTCATAGTGAAAATACCAACCAGTATAATAAAACTTACAAAGGATTTGATAGTCTCAGGCCAAACTTTTTTTTTAGCAACATCGAAACTAAGGCTTAAATCAATAATTTTTATTTATATATCCTTGTAAGAGTTATAATAAAAATACTGATCTAATATTAGAAATTCCACTCATCTCTAATATTAATAGGCAAGGCGAATTCTTGTGACCAATAGAACTTTGTCAGTTTTAAACCGATTTTGACCAAACATACTTCATTTGAAAGGTATTTCTTTTTGGCTGCCTACCAGATTTACAGATTTGCACTGTCCCGAACATTTTTTTAAAATAAAATTAATTTAAATTGGCTACTAAAACATACATAAACTTATACAATGAATGTTGTGTATGTGTTTATGAAATGTGTTAATGTGTTTGCAAGAATTGTATATGAAAAGCCCTGTGTTGAATTTTTGGACATAAACCAATAACGACAATAACGCAATCGAATTTCATTTTAATAATTGCATATAAAACGCCCTGTGTTGAGTTGTGAATTGCTTAAAATTAGCACACCTTTAGGTGGCATACAATGTGATGCAATTACCTTTAGTTTCTTATATCTGTTTGTTCAACAAATATTAATAATGAAATAAATTTATTGAATAAAATGAATTTAAAAAAACTTTGAAAGAAATAAATTGAATGAAAAAATAAAATTTCCTAGAATTTGCATTTGATTTTGGAGGGCTGGGCTCTGCTAGTATGAATAAATTTCTACTATTAAATAACAATTATAGGCCCCGAATATGTTATGTTATTCAAAAAATTTATTTAAAAAATCCGAAAAATTTAAATTTTTGAATATTTGATCAGATGAAGTTAGCCGAACTTTATTTGCTGAAGTTATTTTCTGAAGAATGATATGAGAAATCACCAATTGTTCCTGAGTTTTTGCTGAAAAACTAAACCAAAAAAGACTAAGATAAGGAAAAAATATAAAAGTTTGGTCTGACTTGGAATTTCGGGTGGTATTTATGTAAAATAATTTATTATAATTTTTTAGTATGACTTATATTATTTCTATCTTAGTTAATTGTCTGTTCAAATTTATTTCTCAATTTGCATTTTTGAGTTTTTATTACATGTTGAAATATTTTCATATAATCTAAGCTTAAGTTAATAAATGTGACCTACTTTCTATTAATGGTTAAAAATAACATTAATAAATAATAAATTGAAATAATGAATAATTTAACGTCATTTATGGTATAGTGCATTTCATTACGATAGATACACTTCATATTTATTGTGGCTTCTAGCTATGCACTAAGCTTAAAAGTCCACTCTATTTTGAATCGATCGAGGACATAAAAGTCAAGTTTTGCGTGCTTTAAAGGTAATGCCGGAAATCGAATTTTAGAACTGTTTCAATGATTGGAAAAATGCCATAAGTATATTATATTAAAGGGGGATTACGTTGATTTCGAAGATGAAAGTTATGTGGAGGAATAATATGAATAATTAATTTTAGAACAAAAGTCACCTTTATATTTGAACACAGTAGTATACGTTTATGCTCGCTTCTTTCCAGCACATGATCTTTCCTCCTTAAAGGCATGCCTACCTATATATATATTATAAAATATTGTATTGTTCAAAAATTTTTTGCTGGGTCATCTATATCTATAGTCTACAGATAAGCAATATGTTCAGTGTGAATTATGGCTGCCATTATATTTATATTGGGGCCTCTGAGCTTCATTCGTTTTTATGCACAACACTAACATTTTTTTTTTTCAAATCTCAGGTTCAGTTAGTTCATCATGATTTTTGTAACATCTTTGTAAATTAGATTAACTAACAAAATTAAATGAAAATTATTTTTATGATGTGCAAAAGGAGGCCAAATAATACTTCCAAAAATTTATTTAACATATTGAATCCGAATATGACCTCCAAATTGCTCCACAATCATGTTTTTAATCTTAAAAATATTTTTTTTTTTCATAAACTTTCAGCTGTTCGTTAACACTCAAATTTACTTATACCGATTATTGTTTACAGTGAAAATTAGTTGTTATTAGGACACTTTGTATTTCATTGTTATGACTTTAACACCTTTGCACGGTTTCAAGATTCTCTCCTTATCCTAGAATTCTAAAAGTATGATCGATTACTTCCATTAATTAATTTTTGCATAACATTACAAGGCTTTTACTACCAGCATAGTCCAAATAATTAATACTAGCAGATTCCAGCACTGGAAATTCGAGTGCAATTTCTAGCAATTTTATTTTTTCATTTAATAAAGATCCCAAAGGTATGCTTCACAATTCAACTCATATTAAATGAAGATAACAAATTCAACACATTAACACAAACACATTAACAAATTTAACAAAAACACACATAGCATTGTATATTTTATGTATTTTATAGTAGCAACTTTAAACGACCATAACTCCAAAAAAATATTCCAGACGATGAAAATCTGTAAATCTGGGTAGCAGCTAAAAAGAAATACCTTTCAAATGATAAATTTTTCGTCAAAATCGTGGTAAAACTGTGAAACTTACATCGGTCACAAGAAATTGCCTTGCCTATTAATATTATAGATAACGAAATTGGTATTCCTTCCTTGGTTCTCCTTCTAATTTTCTCACAAATTTTCAAGATTTTCTAGAGGTGCCAACCATATTTAGTTCGACTTATCAAATTTGAGTATCAAATCAGAGTATAAAACTTTATATCGAAGGTTCTATGCCCTTTTGCTACATCATGCCCATTTTTGACTCTACTATTCATAGTAGATATATTTAGAACCACAAAATGTTTCGAGACTCTAGCTTTTAAGCTAGACCCAGAATTTTACTGTGTTTGGGAGCCACTACTCCTAATCCCTCCATTTTTCCATTACTACTCATATTAACACTCAATCAATTCACACAAAGTTTAACACCACTTGGTATCATGATAAATGTATGGGAGGTGCCACACCCACTGGTCTGATCCCGGCCATTTTTGGTACGACTACTAGGATTAGTAACAACTAAACTCACAAAAAATTTCGTTACTATGGTTTTCATACTACGCTTGATAATTTTTACTCAAAACTTACTTCATATGGGAGGTGGGCAAGTCCACTTAATATATCGATCGTGTTTTCCTCTATAAACAACAAACAAAACATCAAACTTTAATTTTTGAATTGATTAAAATTTTTTTTAATCAAAAAAGTTTTGTATAAATTGTAAAAAATTTTTTTTTTTATAAATTAAAAAAATTTATCAAAAAAATTAAAAAAATTTTTTTTTATATTTTAAATAAAAAAAAATCATGTGAGTCCGATCGCGGGGGAGATGTGCAAACATCTAGTAATTAAAGATTTTTTTATAAGACTTTCTTAAAATCAAACAGAAAGGGAATCACTTATAGCAATCAACTGCAGAGGCTCTGTTAATATAAAAATATTTATTATTATTTATTATTTTAACCGGTTAATTTTTAATTTTTCGTTTTTTATTTTTAATTTTTCATTTCTCGTTTTTAATTTTTATTTTTTTTTTAATTTTTTATTTTTCATTTTTTATTTTTCATTTTTTAATTTTAATTTTTCATTTTTTATTTTTCATTTTTCAATTTTTATTTTTTAATTTTTTTCTTCATATTCATTTTTCATTTTCCAATTTTTATATTTTTCTTTTCTTTTTTCATTTTTTATTTTTCATTTTTTACTTATCATTTTTTATTTTTCATTTTTTATATTTAATTTTTTATTTTTAGTTTTTCATTTTTCATTATTCGTTTTTAATTTAAGTTTTTCATTTTTCATTTCTTATTTTTCATGGTTAATTTTTTATTTTTCATTTTTTATTTTTAATTTTTTAGCTTTAGTTTTTAATTATTAATTTTTTATTTTTTATTTTTCATTTTCTTTTTTATTTTTTTTTTAATTTTTTAGTTTTTATTTTTCATTTTTAATTTTTTATTTTTAAGAATAAAAATTCTTAATTTTTTATTTATAATTTTTTTTCATGTTTCATTTTTCGTTTTTCATTTTTTATTTTTCGTTTTTCATTTTTCTTTTTTCATTTTTAATTTTTCATTTTTTATTTTTCGTTTTTCATTTTTCGTTTTTCATTTTTCATTTTTCATTTTTTATTTTTTATTTTCCATTTTTCATTTTTCATTTTTCATTTTTCATTTTTCATATTTCATTTTTCATTTTTCATTTTTCATTTTTCATTTTTCATTTTTCATTTTTCATTTTTCATTTTTCATTTTTCATTTTTCATTTTTCATTTTTCATTTTTCATTTTTCATTTTTCATTTTTCATTTTTTATTTTTTATTTTTCATTTTTCGTTTTTCATTTTTTATTTAGTTTTTAATTTTTTATTTTTCTTTTTTTATTTTTAATTTTTTATTTTTCATTTTTCATTACTCATTTTTAATTTTTCGTTTTTCATTTTTATTTTTCATTTTTTTTCATGTTTCGTTTTTTATTTTTCATTTTTTAGTTTTCATTTTTCATTTTTCATGTTTAATTTTTCATTTTTCATTTTTTATTTTTCGTTTTTAATTTTTTATTTTTCATTTCTTATTTTTCATTTTTAATTTTTCGTTTTTCATTTTTAATTTTTAATTTTTTTTCATTTTTCATTTTTTTTTTAATTTTTTATTTTTCATTTTTAATTTTCAAACACGTTATCATAATATCATAATTTTTTCACCAATACATTCACATTTTGTCTTACATGTTACGCTTACATGTTACGCTGTTTTTGAAATTTTCTCCCCTGCACATCAAAAATCTTTTTTTATTAATTAAATTTTTTTTTATAAACAAAATAAAAAAAATTTTTTATAAATTTTTATAAATTAATTAGCATAAAAAAATTAATTTATTTTTCAAATATCGAAAAACAACAAACATTTTACTCAAAATAACGTTTATACTCGAAAAAAAAATTTTTGCTATTAAATTTTCCACTTTATTTTTTATTACTCGTAACAAACTAAATATTTAAAAAACGTTGCCGTCAGAACTCGTTGTGTGTCGTTTCAGCTTTATGTACGGCTCCATCAAACTCTTCTTATCCAGCTATAACTTTCACCCCTACAAATTCTCATTGCTCTGCTGTTATTGCTTTTGGTCCTGTTCAGCCTCAATTACAGACATTGACAGGATTTAGTGTATTCCTTTTTTTTTCGCTGTTGTTCCTTATTTTATTTAACATGTTTTGTTGCAAACGGCATAGTTAAACGTGGGTTTATTGTTAACTGAAATTGGCGCCTTTCACATTGTATTGTAAAATTCTGTGATTTGTTGTTTGCCAATATTGAGGCTAATGCTGTTGGTGGTGTTGTTGTTGTTGTTGCTCGTTTTACTGTAAGTTTTCTGTACTGTGCTTCATAGTAACAGCAACAGCAGCTCAACTTCCATCAGTATAATATGGATGAATGGTCAGAGAGCTCGAACAGACATTGTATACAGGATGGTAAATATGGAAAAACAAAAGCAAACGTAATTAGGGCAAAACTGTAGCACTTCCCGTTACTTTTTTTTTTTTTAAATATACTTTTGTTGCTTTCTTTTATTTTCTAAAGAAAGCAAATGTTACACAAACACGGTGACGTAAAAACAGTTCTACATGAATTATAAAGAAATTGCTAAAAGAAAACTTTATTGCAAATATTGTTGTTGTTGTAGCCCATGATTTTAATATCACAGAAAGGAAGACAAATGGGGATGGATACACCATAGAAGTAGTTAAGGGATGAAATTTAACGCAATCAAAGACTGATTTTAAGGAGAACTTGTAAGATTTGTAACATTATTTATTATAGATATTTATTAGGCGCCCGGGTATGGAAGCGCATACGAAACGTTATGGCTGTAAAGCGTTTATTTAAACTATGGAAAATTTTAAAATATAAACAGTTCCATAAGAGATGGTAGTTTAAGACAAATGTCAAGGTAATAAAAAAAAAATCAATAATATTTTCAGTTGCATCGGAATGTAATTTTAAGAAAAAATCCACCGATCCTAAGAAAATTATAGGAAAACTAAGAAAATAACTTAAAACTAAAAATACTAAATAAGGTTATTTTGAACCTCTAGACAAGTCTTAAATAATTGTAAAAACATATCGCAAAAAACATCTTTGATTTGCAAGATACTCTCCATGCAAGATCAATACCCTTTTGCAAAATTTTCAAACACGTTTAAAAGCATTTTTTGCGGTCTGAATGAGTCAATGCCGAAACATAGTTATAAACGCATTAACTGTTTCTTCAGGCAGAGAAACCCGTTTTGTTAATGTGCGGAAATAAGAAAACGTCATTCGATGTCAAATTGGTAGGTTGGAGTGCTCAAAACGTCAACCCTTTGAGTCGATCTGAGACAACGTGTTTTGTTCAATTGAAATCTTTTCGTTGTTAATATGTTTCTGTGATACTAATTGTATGGCAGTGGAACTAAAGTTCAAGAATTCGATATCAGTTCCCGCACAAACACAGCTTTGAAGTTTTCTGCCATTAAACCCGATTTTGGGTGACCTTCATGAAATTCATTCTTAAGCCAACGAAGATCAAGGCTGAATTTGGAAAACCATCGAAACATGGTTACCGGGGATGGGTCTTCATCACCAAAAATTGAAGTGCTTTGATAGGCCTACTGTGGTTAGTTAATTCGTGTTGAAACTCGTAAAAATAATCCCACGAAAATGGTAATTTTTTTATGTCTCTATAAAAAACGCAAATAGCTCTTGCTTGAAAAAATGCTTTGAGCATGTGCCAGATTAAAAAAATGACACATTTAATTACAGCGATGTTGCCATATCTCTAAACATAAATGATAAATGAGCCTCGTATTAAGATATACTAGCAGATTCCAGCTCTCGAAATCCGAATGCAATTTCTAGGCAGCTTTATTTTTCAACTTAGCCAATTCACAAACCAACACTATTTATGGTTTATTATTATTGTGAATGAAGATTACAAGCTCATTAACAAACACATTAACAAACTTAGTAAGCACACACATAGCATATGTATAATTTTATGTATGTGTTAGTAGCAACTTTAAAAGCAATTTACTCAAAATAAAGGAAAATATTTATAAATTTGTAAATTTGATGAACAGCTAAAAAGAAATACCTCTCAAATAATATACGTTTGGTCAAAATCCGGATAAAACGGTAGAACAAAACATCAGTCACAACAAATCGCCTAGCCTATTAATATTATAGATGCTCAACGACTGGTCTTATTTTGTGTGTTCTGTTGCTTACTGGTGATTTACAATCTTTATAATTAGTGCAAATTTTGCCGTATATGTTCAAATCTTGTCCTAGACATAACGTTAGCAATAAAAGCGAAACCCATATCTTAATCTGTAGACCAGTTATTTCGTAAAGTCGACAAAACGTGGTAACTCTTTACAAAATTCATTCCTAAGAACTCTGATTTCATCTTGTTCAATACTATACGATTTTCCATTTTGGTCCGCATATCTTACGCTTTCCGGTATGATGCTGGCAGATATTAGCGTATACAGTTTGGCGAATTCCAGAAAAATCTCCATTGGAGTCAACATATCATGTCTAATAGAAAAAAATGTTTGTACGACCGAATTCATAACCACTTTCATGGAGGAACTGGACTGATGTCCAAAGCTATATTTTCTTTATCTTCTTGAACTGCATTTTCGATTTCAACAACACCTGTATCATTTTGAATATCTCCTTCTAAAAAATTTTTATCTTCTTCATCCAGAAGAAGTTCGTCCCCTCTATCACTATTATCTGCCATGCCCATTTTCACGTAAATGGAATTCTCTACGCCCTTTTCTAGCCATAACTGTTTATTATTAAAAACTAAAATCGTGAACATGTACAGTAGGGCGGTTCATAAAATAATAAATTGGATTTTGTAATGGGCCAACCGGAATTTATATTAACCACCGTGAAAAAATAACACATAATTTTTTTCAAAATTTTTAAGAAAGATTTAGGGGTCGCTACCGGATCCAAAACATTGGAATTTTTGATAAAAATCGTCGCCTCTATTCCTTTTTTCATATGTATGTATAAAAAAAATATATATATATTTATATATTTTTATGATCACTTTTATTGAATGATATTTGTAAAACAGAACGTATAAAATTTTTTTCTGAATCGTTTTCTGAAACGATTTAGCAACTCTTGTCCGTCTGTCCGTCTGTTCTTACAGGAAACTTGATGAAAATTTTAAAATATTGAATACTAAGATATCTGTTTACATTTGTCTTTTAAATTAAGAAAATTATTTAAATAAAAAAAAATGCCGCAATCCCCTCCCCAACCCTCCTTTAAGTTTTGTATATATGTTTTTCGGTCTCTATTTATACAATGGTACTAAAACCCCTCGAATAAAAGTTTAGAAAACCTATATTCAAAAGTTGTATTTATTCATTACAAATGTATTAGGAAAGTAAAAACAAACATTAATTAAAAAAAAGTTTTTAATTAAAAAAAAAAAGGAATCAATTTATGAAACTTATACTGATAGACATAAAATATTTATATTTTGCCTTTAAATATTAAGCATATTAAGCTATTTAAAATAGTTATTTGAGCAAAGTTGATTTATTTGAGTCTGGGTAATTTTGTCTATATTCTTTCACCAATAACAATAAATACTGCTTTTGTTCTTCATTGTTGGTATGTAGTTTATTATATTCTTCCATCAGTGCCACTCCTCGTTCTGCTATATCGTTAACAACTTTCATAGAACGAGCTACGCGTCTACCATTTATGTAATCCTCATCTTCTTCCCACGCTTCAACGTTTTTCGTTATGAAATTGGTTGAAATGCCGGTTTTGCTAAAAAATCTTAAAGTATTTTTGGAAACAAAGTCTTCTAGTTGTTTTTTATTTATTAGACTGGCATCTAATGTTATTCATTTCGACGGGTTCTCAGGTCCTTCAACATCTAAAGCGTCCACCATTTTCTTTTTTGTATCCACAGAAACTTGGTCGTCAAAAAAAGCGAGTGCGACGAGCTCTTCTGATAAATACCAAAGATGACCAAGGAATTTTTTAATGGCTACAGTTCCAATTAACGCATTTACTTCATCATAATTTTGTAGGTCCTTTAATAGCTATAGATCATTTCTTGGAGCATAAGTCGCTGAAGGGGCTACAAACCAATACTTGACGTAAATTTCAACAACAAATATACAAACATCTCTTATTGATCCTGCTTCACTTTCATTAAGCCTGAATTCATTTCTAAATAAATAAATCTTCAAACAATAAATGGCTTTAGCCATCCATCTTGCTAGGTGAAGACCTCCAGGTGCTCTGAAAGAAATTCCATTTTCGGGAACACCTCCTAGAAATATTAGAGTTAGCTTCAATTGCTCTTTATAGTCGTCTCGAGGCTGAAACTGTTTTAACTGAATTTGAACGAACGAAATTATCTCATCTGTAATATATGTTACTTGTTTTAAAACAAAAAGATCAGAAATTCCCGATTGAAAGTTTTTCCGATTAATTTTGCTCCAGGCCAACTTAAATTTTTTAAAGGTCAATGTTTCAGGCCCGGTTGAAGTACCAAGTGCCTGGCGAAACACAGCTTCAAGCATTATATCCAGAATGTGATGACGACATGCCAGCCAAAGCATATCTTTATTCATCGTTTGTTCTAACAAAAAGCATGCACCATTTCTTCTTCCAGTATTTGTTGCAGTTGTGTCAAAGCTCATGCATTTGATTTTTTCGCTTAGGTTCTATTCTAGCAGCTTATCAATTCCCATTCCAGATACCAGGATTGGAAGACGTTCAACGATTTTATTTCGGCTGATATCTTCTATCATTTTTCCATCCCAGTGAATTGTGAATGGAACGTCAGGGTTAAACTTACTTTTTAATGACTCGGCCATGATTTCTCGGAAGTCAGTTCGCTGTCGACGAATAGAAGAAGTGCTTATATTATAGTTTGAAGGATCGCCACCAATGTGTTTAACTGTTCCTGTCAAAACTATAGCTGCCTTTCGGTTACTTAGCTTTGCAACGTCAAGACTCACAGCTAAATTTTCATTTAAAATTTTCTTTCTGCCTCTGCATATCTTTTTCTTTTCCGCTGGTTCAGAAGCTTTTAAAGTAGATAAAGTTTGGTCATCAGCACTTGAGGAAGACAATAGTTCAATTCGACCCCTCTTATGAATACGATCGATAGACTTGCTCTCACACTCCAGCATTTTTTTTTTTTTTGGGAATCTCTTTTATATTGGACCATTTTTCGTATTTAGCATTCCTTCTTAAAAGTGTTGAGTCTACTTTACCTATTTTTCCATGCCGACTGACCTTTCGCTGAGCATTTAAAAAATTAGTATCCTCCTGTATTACAATCATGTTTAAGGCATTAGCGTGAGCAATATCGAAAATACCTTCCAAACTAGTTGACCAGTCTTGTTCTTTTTTGTTCAAGCCTCCTGAACGCTTTGCTTTGTTTTCCTTATTTTTCTTTAATTTTTGCCAAGAATGAAACATTATATCAATTTTATCTATTATGCGCTTTTTTGTTTGGGTCGGTATTGCGGCCATTTCCCAAATCGCTAAGACATCGTTTGCAGCAGTTGAAGAGCAACAGCCTCTTATGGTTAATTTGACATATATTTTGTAGTAAAAAATACACTTAATACATTTTTTTTTGTAGTAAGTTTGTTCTTGCATATCTGTGGTGATACCTGTCCGGCTTATCGGACAGGTTCTATTGCGCGTAGCCGATGCTGTTGAACTTGAAGCCATTATAAAAAATTATCCACAAGCTGGTCTAATAAAGTAGAAGTATATGTTGTTACACTATTTTATATATTGTTTTAAATATATGTTTTTTTTTATAACTCACCAGCTTAGGATTAAAATCAATTGTAAGATTCGTTAAACCAACTTATTTGTGTCACCGATTTAAAAAATATTATATATATAATGTACCTATTTTAACTTATTACAATGCACATAACATAATGCTTATTTCACAACACTCCATTAAAAAACGATTTTATCGAACAGCGTACAATATTTTAATGGTAAACTATAACCGCGTATAAACAAAATGTTTGAAGACACAATCATTATTTGTAACGATCCACGTGCTGCAGCGTGTGGAAGCTGCGTATATCCTACTTATTTAACATTAAAAAACAAACCGTAACGGAAAATTACATGCTTGAAGTAGTAGTCAAATAAAAAACTTTTGATATTGGTTTTAAATGATGAATTATTAAATATATATTTTTCTATCAAATTTGGTTTTTAGAAAAAGAACATTACAAACAATTTCGTGACAAGGGCTAAAAACAGCTAAAATATTTACTACTTGGGAAAATTATATGGGGCTATTTCTTGCGTGATCTTGAATAAAGTTATTTTTTTAAAATTTATTGTATAAAAATTATATCTTTTCTTAAATTTGAATTTAAATGTACAAACGGAAGGACGGACGGACAAAAGTTTCTAAATCGTCTCAGAAAAAAATTCTGAAAACAAATTGTGCTCTATTTATTTAAAATGCCTTATGCAATAACGGTGTACATAATTTGTTTTGTTTTATTATTTTTAAGACACGCACACATGGAACAAATTTTAAAGATAGCAATTTATCTCAAAACCACTGAAGTTTGGGGTCCGGTAGCGACCCCTAAACATTGATGAAAAAATTTAAAAAAATCATGTGCTATTTTTTCACTGTGCTTAATATATATTCGGGTTGGCCGATAAAAAAATCGACAAAACAAAAAAAAGTGTCATATATGAACCAGCCTAATGTACAGCCAACCAAGATAAATATAATAGTAATGCGAAAGACTTCCCTTGTGGCCCATAGGGGAAAGGATTTTCTCATGGAATAGAAATACAAAATTGAAGCTTTTTGTGTTACATATTATTTTTTTTTAATTTTTTATCCTTCTATACTCAGCATGTCGTACTTATCAGTAATAAAACTTTAACAGCGTTAAAACTAAACAAATCAAAAAAGCACGCAATGGGAAAATATTTTAAGATTCCCCGTCAATGATTTGAACCAGAGCCTCCGGTCAAGCTCGAGTACTCGAGCTACTCGAGTAGTAAATGAGCTACTCGAGCACAACGACATGGTAAAAATTAATACATATTGTAGTTCCTCATATGAACGGATTATTTTCCTCAAATATTGGAGCACTCGGATGAAAGGTTTGGGGTGGACGAACTACTACTCGAAAAAGATCGGTAATGAAAAAAAAAAACAAAATTAAAAAAAAAAAATTTTTTTTCTGTTTTTCATTTCAACAATTGCAACTGGCTATATGCTTAGATCACTCATTTAAATTTTTAAGCCATTCAGACTAATAATGTGCTATTGGCAACCTCCCAGCATACCATTGTCAGAGCGCTCTTTTATATGAGCTCATATATGATCTATTTTACTAGTTTCTATGAGTGTTTCCTGCGCACATAATTCTGTGCTCACATATGATCGATTTTATGAGTCTTTTACGAGGTATTTCTGCGCGTATATTTGAAAGCTCAAAAACTTGATTGATTTTATGAGTCTTTTCCGAGTGTTTTCTGCGCGTGTATTTCAGAGCTCATAAATTAACGATTTTGTGAGTCTTTTACGAGTTTTTCTGCGCGTATGTTTCAGAGCTCATAAATGATCGGTTTTATGAATCTTTTGTGAGTGATTTCTGCATTCTCTGCTGACAAATAACGGTAAATTCTTGCTAAGCAGCATTTGTTATACTTAGAAGTTAAAGAAGTTAAACAAATTGGTTCAGTTGTGAAAATTTTATATAAGAACAAAATTGAAGAATTTGTAATTATTTTGATAATAAATAAAAAAATAAAATAATTAATAAATATAATGAAACGAGCAAGTTGTAAAGAAAGCAAATTAATAATAAATGCGCTTCGTTCAAAGAAATTAAGTGAATGAATTGTAATATCAAATACTAATAAAATTAAGAGTTCTGTTGAAGAAAATATTCAATGTGAACCTATTTTAGAAAGTGGACTCTTTATAACCAAGGAACCCTTCCAAACGGTAGTTAAGTTGGAGGAGTTTGAATTGAAATTACAACGCTCACCAGATTTGTGCATCAAGCTGGTAAGTTGTTTTTATTATTTATTTATTATTATTTATTATTTTATCTATTATTTTATTTATAATTTATTAAATTATTTAATGTTTTATTTTATTTTAAGGAGAACGAAGTATATAGCTTCTGCCCCTCAGATCCTACCAAGTTCCTTCGTGGAATATGAAAACCAATTTTCTGTGATGAAGTCGCGATGAAATATTCCTGGAAAGGAACATGTGAAAAAAATGTTTACTAACAATGACAATCACATCAGTTATTAGAGGAGCATTCATAAGGAAATTTAGTTTGGATGAAAAAATTTTCAGCAATTGCTGTCTTAGGTGGTTCCAGACTGCAAAAGATAGAACGAATTACGCTCAGAAAAGAATTGCATTGAAAATATAGTTAATTAATTTTTTCTATTTTTTTTTTAATTTAACTATCATTTAATTTATTTAACTATTATTTAATTTATTTATTTAATTAAAATTGATCTGAAAATATTTGTTATTAATTACTAAATTATTATTATTAGTTACTATTATTACTAATTATTATTATTAATTATTATTATTTTTAATTATTATTATTATTAATGTATAAATGTAAGTAAAAATGTTATATATATTATATAATAAAAAATTATATTTTGAATTATCTGTTTTTTTTTTTGTAATATTCAGGAAGCTATTTATAGTTCTTAATATGTGCTAAATTAGGCTCATAAAAGGCTCTTTTATTCACTGTAACAAGAGCTCTTAATGCGTGCAAAAAACATTCAAAAAAAGGTTCTTTTATGCACTGGAACAGGAGCTCATAATGCGTGCGAAAAAGAGTCATAAAAGAGTCCTTTATGCATAAAATTTAGAGTTCTTTAATGAGTGAGCTCTTAATGCGTTTAAAAAAAGTCATAAAAGAGTCTTTTATGCATAAAATTTTGAGCTCTTTAATGAATGACCAGTTTCATATGAAAACACGCTCATATTGAGTGTTTTATGAGTGTTCGTGAGTATTTTATGAGCTCTTTATGAGTGTTAGCGCTCAGAAAAAAGAGTCATAAAGTGTTCATTTAGAGCTCATATGGTATGAAAAAATATATATGAAAAAATTAACTTCATACAATTTGAAATCTATTTACAAAAAATATTTCAGACGCACATGGTATGAATTTATACACTATAAAATTGCAAATAAGAGGACATCACGTCCTTAAAATTTCAAAGCATTCCGACAATTTTGAGGTGTTGACGAACTATTACTACTTGATAAAGATTTGCTCTTATTTTAAGTTTGATGTAATTTTTCTGCAAATTTTCCTTCACGAATTTATAAAAATATATATGTTGTGAAGTTATAGATTTCAGGACATTATATCCTTAAAATTTCAAACTATTCCAGGGAAAATTTTGGAGACGGAGAACTTTTACTCGAAAAAAATCAGCCACTTTCAAATCTTTTCACCGAAAATGATCATTTCATTTCCTATACAAATGTACGAAAATATGCACTCTATGAATTTTTATCAATTAGCTAGTTTAAGAACAGTACCTGTGCGAATATTCTCTATATTATTTTCTGATTTCTTTTTAGGTACATATACTCCTATTTTTAAAAATATTGAAAATCCAAAACACATAAAAATTTTTTTTTTAATTGTTGTTTTTTCGTTAGTGATCTTTTTCGAGTAGTAGTTCTTAGACGCAACACCTTTCATCCGAGTGCTCCAATATTTGAGGAAAATAATCGGTTGATATGAGGGATTACAATATGTATGAATTTTTACCATGTATTTTTGGAAAATATCTTTTAAAATGATGTCAAACTTCCATTGAGTGAAAGTGGTTGAGCTTTTTCGAGTAGTAATTCGTCCATCCCACAATTATTATCGGAAACTTCTGAAATTTAAGAGAAATACTCTCCTTACATTTTTAATTCTAAAAAATGTAACTCTTGGCTGAGTCGTTATGAAAAATTTTCTGTAAAATTATCTCAAACATGAAATAAAATCAAATTTTCAAACTTTTGTATGGGAAGAGTCTGATCTTTTTCGAGTAGTAGTTCGTCCGAGCCACAATTCTGGCCAGCATACTTTGAAATTGGGTGTGCGTAATGTACTCATATTTCTAACTTTAAGAAGCATAAACTTGTACCATGTGTGCCTTAAATATTTTTTGTAAATCGATGTCAAACTTGCATGAAGTGAATTTCTTCATATATTTATTTGTATGGAAAGCAGTCTATTTATTTCAAGTAGTAGTTCGCCAACAGCACAATTATTGTTGGAATACTTTGAAATTTTAAGAAGATTATCTAGATATATTTAAAACTGTAAATAGTAAAAAATTTTAGCAAGTCGTGATGGAATTTTTTTTTTTAAGTTACATCAAACTTGAAATACGAGCAAATTTTCACACATTTGTAGAGAAAGTGGCTGATTTTTTTCGAGAAGTTGTTCGCCCAGAGCACAATTTTATTCGGAATGAGTTATTTTTTTATATGAGTCACCTGTGAATAAGGTCAATTACGGGCAGTGAAAAAAAAATATTTTTTTTTTTGGAAAAAAAATTTTTTTTTTTAGTTTATGTTTTTTGTCGAGTAGTAGTTCCTCCAAGCTTCAATCTTTGGCGGAATGCTTTGAAACTTGAAGGTAGTATTCTCTTTGTACCCGTGGCTCTAACGAATATAATTTTTTGTTACGTCATTGTGGAAAATTTTCTGGAAAATATCATCAAACTTCAAACAAGAGCATAAATTTCACACATTTGTATAGAAAGTGACCAATATTAGTCCAGTAGTGCTATACCGACGCCACAATTTTGGTCGGAATGGTTTAAAATTTTTTTTTGAGTAATCTATGAACATAGTCAATTACAGACAGTGTAAAAATTTCTTTTTTTTTACACTATTTGCAAAATTTCCGATCTTTTTCGAGTAGTTGTTCCCACACGCCAACGTTTTTGTCGAAATGCTTTGACATTTTGAAAACGTATTCTCTACATATATCCAGATTAAAATACGAAGAGCTTTTTCCAAGTGTTCTTGAAACTTTTTTTGTAAATAGGCATCAAACATATACGTAGATCAAATTTTCATACATTTGAGTGGAAAGTGGATGATCTTTTTCGAGTAGTAGTTAGCCCACTCCATAGTTTTTATCAGAATGGTTTAATATTTCAGGAGGGTAATCTATCAGTGCAATTGACTTCAAAATATATGTATAAAATCATACCATGTGTTTTGGGAAAAGTCTGTTTAAAATGAAGCCAAACATCTATGAAGTGAATATTTTCATACATTTGTATGGAAAGGCGTCGAGCTTTTTCGAGTAGTAGTTTGCCCACGCCAGTACGACAGTCCGATTTAAGTGAAATTTAAGGACGATATTCCTTATACTTGTACGATTCCAAAAAGTATATATTTGTTGTACTAAATACCTATAGTTATCGTTTTACATGATTTCAAACATGAAAAATGTTAATTTGTACTACTCGAGCAGCTCGAGTAGCTCGAAGCTCGAGTAATGGGGGGCTCTGATTTGAACAACTATTTTTTCAATGTTGTCAACTCTTAGCTTTTATTATAATATTAATCAATATTTATTAATGCTATCTAACTGTCAAGTTGAATAGGAAGTAAAAATGAGTTACTTTTATTATTACTTTAAGATTTGGGAAAAATGTTTCCCATTCACGTGAAAGGATTAAACAAACAGAGACCTATTTCAAAAATATTTTATTTAGGCGAGATGATTTTCAAAAAATATTTCAAAATTACTTTATATTGGGTTTAACAATTCCACTTATTCACACTTCCCTTGTTTTATAGAGGTATATATATATATAAATAAACATTATTTCTTCGTCTTACATCAGTGATTGTTTTAAAACTTGATTGATAAACGACCACATTAAATTAAGTATTTGCAGAAAGAAACACAATCATTGTTCCGATAAAACAATGTTCGACCAGTTACCGAACAGAACCGGATACAATTTACAATTTTTCTTTTGGCTTAACTTTGTTATTGAAGATAATGAACAATTATTTTATTTATAAACAATTGAATACGAAAACCACCCATAAACCCTCCACATTTAACAGGATGTTTTTTTTTTCCAACAATAAGATTGACTTTTAAGATTAGATAGATGATTCATAATATAAGCTTAACAACATGATAAAGATGATATTTTAATGAAAATGAAGGATAAATGTTGAACAAAAAAAAAAAAAAATATGTTTTTAATTGCAACCAGGTGTCAGACACATGACAACAACAAGAAAGACTCCTTTCGATTTGGTGAAATTAAAAGATTTTATTATTTTTTTTCTTTTTTTGAAAAGCAAAATAAACAAGTACACAACACAGCAGGTATTCTTATGCCCTTAAACGTATCTTAGGCACACACGCACACATACATACAAACACTTAGTTGTCAGTTGTATAAAACGAAACGAAACGAAACGAACAATAACCACAGCCAACATTAACGAAAACGAAAACACCTTACATGACTCTTCCTGTTACTTTAGTATGTATTTTCCTTTTATGTGCCGGTGTGCGGTTGTTGGTTGATTTATTATGTGGTGCGTGTGTGTATGTGTGCTATTCATAATGTAAACTTCTATGAGCCAAGTATGTGTTTCATTCTTTGTTGTGTTGTGTGTGTTTGGTACACAACAATTAATATTCTTCAGATGCTTATGAAGCTTATGATGATGATTGTAATGTCGTCAATTCTTTGCATTTTTTTTTTTTTTGTATTTGCCTTTATGCCATCAGAAGTACAAATACTAGTACAATAAGTGGTAGTATGTATAAGTTTACGAACAAGTGACAATGATGATGATGCTGATGATGCTGATGATGATATTGAAAGATCATTTTAAGTCTCATTGTGCACTTCCGCATACAAATGAATCGAATTGTATGCAGTTTTGTATGTTTAATCTGTGTACAATTTGTATAGGAGCAATTCACATAAGACCCGCTGACTGGTTTGATGATGATGGTGAATTGACAATAATAACCATAAATACCAAACTCACACAAAATTATCCCAGTTGGTAAGTTTTACTAATCTTGGATTCAGGTAAAAGCAATTTCGTTTAAATTTAGCAAGGACTTAACTATTATAAGTTTTAAGACGAATTCCTTAAGTCATAATTATTCCAAGCAATTTCTATAGATTTTCTTAATTCATAACTATTATTTTATAAGTAACACGTTGACACTTACTAAAAAATAATTTGACCCGCTCAGAAACAAGCTACATGTAACTTCATTGTTATACCCTATACCACTATGTGGTTTGGGTATAATGACTTTGTGCTGCTGTTTGTAACAACCAAAAATATTTGACCTAGACCCATCTTTAATTATACCGATCGAATCAGAATCACTTTCTGAGTTGATTTAACAATGTCCGTCCGTCCGTCCGTCCGTCCGTCTGTGTGTCCATGTAAAGCTTGTAATCAAACTGCAGGTCGCAAATATGAATATATTTTGATGAAATTTGGTATATAAGCTTCGATCGGCCATGGGATGAACGCAATTGAAATTGGTGAGAATCGGTCCATGTTCAGACCTAGCCCCCATACAAATTACCCATATGAAATCGACATAAATTGCCATAAGATCCAAATTGTCATACAGATCTTACTCAAATTGGGTTTGTATGCGTTCATTACATCCACTAATGGGTAGTCCATAAATGATCCCTTTGACCCCCTATAGAGCTGCTTCCCGATCTTCACTTAAATCTATTAAAAAACAAAAATATTGCACTGATTCTTCTCAAATTTTGTTTGTATATATATTTCCAAAATACAAGAGACTTTACCAAACATGATCAGGATCGGTCCATTTTTGGACCTAGCCCTTTATAGATATAGCATCCGATATGAACTTTTTCATATCTGCAGCCAAAAAAATTAATAAAATTCCCACTCAAATTTGGTTTTTGCTTATTTTCAATGTCCAGTTAGTTGGGCCTAAGAGATAGGGTTTCTAAACGCATGGTATAGGGTATCGTATAGTCGGTCTAGACCGACTATAATTTTCTTACTTGTTTTTTAAATTAAATTGATGCCGTAAACACCAACCCCCGTATTCATAATGAAAAGTTAGTTGCTGCTTACATGTCGCGCTCAACTAGGTTCTTACTAGTCAACCGATTAGCCTTAGTTTTTAGTTAGCACATAGTTTATTCACAATCAATTTTTTGTTGTAATCTAATGGCTTTAAGACCAACTCTGAAATTTGTAATGCCACCATATTTTCTGCATTAATGCCACCTGATATAGTGAAAATCAATTCTGTTTACATATAAATTTGTGTGATTTCAATCCTTCATTTTTTAAAATTAATATTTACAAGTGTTAAGTTTACGAGAGAATTATTTTAATTTGAAAATTATTTAAAAAAAACTGTTTAAAAGATCCGCAAAGAAAATATATTTATTTCAATTCAATTCAATTCAATTTATTATTAACATTTCATTTATATACAACTGTTTTTACAGAGATCAAGATGCTTCTTTTTCAACTTAAAAATTAGTTTTAATTTACAAAATTTTAAAACATACATAATTTTTTTGGAGGAAAAACTTATGAAAAACACACTAATACTACTTAAACTACCTCATATGATGCTAAATCATTAATATGAACATATTCAGAATTTAAGTATCTGATATTATTTTTCTTTATTTTCCTGAGACCAATTCTAAACCCGCAAGAGCATGAAGTCTTTCAGTAGAAAAGAACCATTGGAGGTTGTAAATTAATTTTAATAATTTGTTGTGGGATATTTGAAGTTTCTTGATATGACAACTTGCACTAGTGGACCATACTGGAGCCGCATGGAACATGACATCATGGAAAATTGATTTTAAAATTAATTTTTTGTTATCAATACTAAGACGAGAGTTCCGATATAAAAACGGATGTAGGATTCGGATTAAAATGTTTACCTTATTTATTATATAAGGTATGTTGTCTTTAAATTTTAGTTTGGGGTCGAGTAGTACGCCTAAATATTTGACATTTTTATCCCACTGTATGGAGTAGTTATCAAAATTAATATTTGTTTGTGGCAGATAACATGCTTTAATTTTTCTAGTAAAATATATTGCCTTTGTTTTATCGCCATTTAAGATAATAGCTCAGTTAACGCTCTTTGTATATTAGCTATAATATCTGCGGAATGTATTTCAGAGCTTAGGACCGCTGTATCATCAGCAAAGATTGACATCATGCAATAATCTAACTGCGGAATGTCAGCTGTATACAAGTTGTACAATATAGGTGATAAACATGAACCTTAGCCAAAACCTGCGGTAATAACAGTACGCTCGGAACATGTTGAACCAATATGTACTTTAAAATTACGACATGAAAGGAAACTATGAATTATCTTTATTAAGTGTATATGGAAATTAAGATTCACCATTTTAAAAATGAGGCCGTCATGCCATACTGAATCAAAAGCAGCTTTGACGTCAAGTAATACCATGCCGGTGGATTTTTGGTGGTTAAAGTTCGTTTTAACTAAGTTCCTAAACCTAATAATTTTTTCTGACAAAAAATGTCGCCCTTTTTTTGACCTTTTTTCGAAAAGTGTATTTTTTTTATATATTCTGAATTAAGAGCAACCTTATCTTATATATCAATCGAAAGGTCTCAAAGTCGAGCCCTCATAAATCACAAAAAATTCGAGCCATTGACTTCTTTCAGGTCATAGTGGGAGAATATTTCCCCATTGTTCCCCTTTTTTGAATATTTTCACCGTATGCATTCCAAGAGGATAATAATCAAATTTTTTTTGGTATTTATGAACACAGCACTTTAAGACCTTTCGATTGATATATTATACAAGGTTGCTCTTAATTCAGAATATATAAAAAAAATACATTTTTCCAAAAGAGGGCAAAAAAGGGCGAAAACGGCATAAATTAATGTTTTCTTACCCTGAAATGTTATTAGTGTCTCCCGAATGGCAAAATTTTTTAAATGTAAATATTTTTATTGAATTTAAAGAACAAAATTTATGTTTTAAAAATTCAATTGATGTCTTCTAAATTTCAAGTTATTATTTCCGACGTTTTAATATGATTTTCTGAAATACAATTGATATTTTCTAATTTATAATTGGAAATCTGATTTCCATTTTTTACAATTGATATTTCCTTAAATTTGAATGAAAAATTTAAAAGTTGCAATTTTGTATATACACTTATGCTCACAAAATTAAGTCATGGGTATGCAATGAAATGTTTTTCTAGTTTTTCTCTTAAGCCTATTTCTTCCGGTTCTAACCTTACTATTTTGTGCAACCCTGCTATGCGAGCAGTTGTTTACATTGATTAAAGCAAAACTAAAAATTTGGGTATTCCCCGAAATATATGGAAAGCCTCAAAAAGGTCATATGCGCTGTGCTCACATAATTAAGTCACCACGCGTATCGTGAGGAAATTAGTGCTTTGAAGATTTTTTTTGCGGTTTAAATAATTAATAAATTAAAAACAACTAAATTAAAAACAAATAACATCAGCTGAAATGCTACGGGTAAACAAAAAAGTTCAAATTCGGCTGAAGAGAAAATAATATGGGATTGTTTCCAAAGATACAATAATATTGGAAAAGTAGTGGAGATTTTGAACTTTTCTCGGGGTAAAATTACAAATGCCATTACGCATTACAAAAAATATGAAACTTTTGAAAATATTCCGCGCCAAAAACCGAGAAAAACGACTTTAAATGATGACAGACGCATTGCAAACATGAGTAAAACTGATCCCTTTTTAACTTCGTCGCTAATCAGAGCTCAAATGGAAACGGATTATGGCGTAAAGTTTCGTTGCAGAACTTAAGGCGACATTTGCAAGAAAACAATTTGCATGGACGAATGGCCAGGAAGAAACCGTTGGTTTCCTTGAAGAACACTTAGAAGCGGCTCCGATTTGCGACTGACCATCTTGCTAAAGGCCTAAATTTTTGGAATTTAATTGTTTGGAGCGACGAATCCAAGTTTAATGTTTTTGGAAATGATGGTAGAATATATGTGCGATGCCCTCCACTTAAGGAATTGGATCCAAAATACACCAAAAAAAAAACTGTGAAACACGGTGGATCATCAGTCATGGTGTGGGGTTGCTTTACCGCATTCGGTGTGGGTCCTATAGTCAAGATTGACGGTATAATGAATGGGCATATTATAAGAATATAGTAAAGGAAAACTTGTGTGACGGTGATCTGTTTTGCTCTGCATTGTAGCAAAAGAATTTCTGTTACAAGCAGAATAAGAAAGAAGAAAAAAAAAATAATAACCTTGATCTTGAAATTATTTTCAAGTACATATAAACAACACCTTATATGGTAATATGTTGATGGCATTTTTTTTTTGGCAAACTGATTTATGTGTTTTTTCTCTTCATTGTGTTGTATTAAATCATGAACACATTCATATGCAATCATGCTGGTCAAACCACGTATTTTCTTGTATTGATCTCACTTGCTCTCATAGTCATACATGAGTGGGAGTGTTATAAATACTAGAGAATACTATGAATGCATATGAATGTTCTCAATGAATTGGTGGTGATTTTGTTTTTTTTAATAAACAGGTTTTTATCTGCAGATGAATGAATGAAGATGAGAAGGTTAATGTAATAAAGTTAAATTTAAATCGACGAGTTGAAGTTTTGTTTTTGAAAGAAAAGGTTGAGGAAAGACCTCCGAAAAATTAATAAAATGTAGAGTTTAAGAAAGTTAAATAATTTTAATTTAGAATTTAAGAAATAAGAAAAGACATAAAGTAAATTTAAGAGAGTTAAGTGAAATTTAAAATTAGTGAAAAGTTAAATTAAAACAAATAAAATAAATTAAATATTAAAATTAAAAATTAATGTTTTTAAAGTTTAAAAAAAATATAAAATTAAATTTAAGAACAGAAACGGAGTTGAAATTTGATAGTTGCAATGAAAGGTTGAGGAAAAACCTCCGAAAAATTAAAATTAATGTAGTGTTTAAGAATTAAAGAAATAAAGTAAAGTTAAGAAAATTAGTAAAAATTAAAAGTGAAGTTAAAAATTAAAGTTTATTAATATTTAAGAAAATTAAAAATTACAAATATTAAAATTTATGAACGGAGTTGAATTTTGAGTCGTGAAGAATAAGGTTGAGGAAAAATCTTTTAAGAATATAAAATGTAGTTTTAAGAAAAAAAAAGAAGGTTGAGGAAAAACCTCTTAAAATTAAAATGTAGATTAAGTGAACTAAAAAATAGTGTAAAAGTTTAGAAATAAAAACAAATAAAGATTAAATAAACTTTAAGAAAAAAAAAAAAACTAGATTTTAATGACGTGAATAAATAAAAAATTTTTGTATTAATTAATAAAATTTCTGTTTGTGCTAAAGAAAGTTAATTTAAAAAAAAAGACCATAATGTTAAGAAAAGAACAGAATGTTTAAGAAAAAAATTATTAATGTTTAAGAACTAAAGAAATTGTGGAAGAACATTTTTAAAGAAACTTAAAATTAAATTATATTTAAGAACTTAAATACTGTTAAGAAAAGAAATGAAGTTTACAGACATTCGAAGGAATTAATTAATTAACAGACAAAAATAAGACAAACCACGCGTGCAAGAACAATAAAGAAATTTAAAACAAAGAAAATTTAAATTCAGTATTTCAAAGCAAAAGTTTCAAAATAAAAGTTGTACTACCGAATATGCTAACAAAATTCAAAGAAAATGAATTTTATACTACTTATAAGTGAATGTAAAATCACATTAAATTGAAAAGCATATTAACACTTTAGAACTCAAAAAAAAAAAAACTATTAAAACACCATTAAATATAATAAATTTAAAACAACAAAAAAAGATGATATCGTCAAAGAACCAACTGTACCAATTACTTATGGCAAGCGACACCCACAATAGTACCTTTTTCAACAGTAGCAAAGTACAGTCATCACTTACCTGCATCACATGCTGAGAATGGCTTCAACATTGCATCACACACCAGCAATAAGGCGGTAAATCTACTTTTTATATATATAAATTAAAAAAAATTTTCCTATATATAAATTAAAAATTTTTGCTAAATAAAACTTAAAATTTTTCCTATATATAAATTAAAATTTTATAACATATATATGTAAGTAAAATACAGTGAAACATACAAATTTGTCACCACTACCTTAAATTAAAATAAAATATCTTGGAAATGAGATTTTTTTTTTTTTTTTTAACTTACCTTTAAGTAAAATTACTTTAAAATTCAACTATACATTTTTACTATGAAATTAAAAATTTTATAAATCTACAAATTAAAATCTCGCTAAGATTTAATTTTTATTTAACCAAAATTTCTTTTAGAGGTTAAACAAAAATTTTTCCAAAATGTAAATAAATTTTCTAAAATTTAAATGCAATATTTTTATTATATAAGATTTGACTAAAATGTAAATAAAAAAAAAAAAATTTTTTTTTGTCTAGATATGAAATTGTCTACAATTTAAATTTTCTTACATTTAAAAATTATCCTAAAATTGAATTTTTCTAATCCTAAAATTTTTAATTATAAAATTTAAACTAAAATTTTTGTAAGGCCAAAATTAAAGCTAAAATTAAGCTTAAATTAAATAGTGCTAAAATTCAATTGTGCTTAAATTAAATAGTGCTAAAATTCAATCGCGCTAAAATTAAATAATGCTAAAATTCAAAATGCTAAAATTAAAATTTTTTTCTACTATTAAAAATTTTCCTAAAATTAAAAATTTTCCTAAAAGTAAAATTTTGCTAGAGTTATAAATAAAAAAAAAAAAAAACAAATAAAATAAATGTTGATAAAATTAATTTAAAATTTAAAAACCCTTAAAATGAAGGGTAAATAAAAAAGTTTTTAAACCCAATGTAGAAAACCAAAGCCAAACCAAATCTTATCATTGCCGTGGGTTACCTCCAAGTAAGATGGAGTCGAGGTAACATAGTAGGGAGGGCAAAAGGGGCAGAACACCTCGTCCCCAATCCCAAGGTAAGTATGGCCATCCGTCCCATTTAGCGTCCGTGTTTTTGACAGTTGTTTTTTTTAATCGCACGTGAAAATCTGTAGTGCGGTTTCCCTGGGCCTGAGCAAGACCCCACTCATCCGGCGAGCTAGGCCCCTACGCCAGCACGTGCGACCACCAAAGGCTCAGGGAAACGGAAGCGGATCTTCTACCAACGCCGCACCATTACACTTGGCCACCGAATATGCTGACAATTTGCCGCTTGCATGGATTTTCCAACACGACAATGACCCGAAGCATTGTTCGAAGGTAGTTAAGTCGTGGTTGGCAACGCAGTCCATCAAGCTTCCGGAATGGCCGCCGTAGAGTCCCGACTGAAACCCTATCGAGAACTTGTGGGGCTTAATAAAATGAGTCATTGCAGCACGAAAACCGGCAAATAAGGACATGTTATGGAAAGTTATCCAAGAGGAGTGGCACAAAATCATTCCAGGCCAGTGCGCTTCTCTGGTAGCCAGCATGCCATAGCGATGCACCACAGTATTGAAGCAAAAAGGTTGTCCTACTCAATATTGAGGTAAGCTAATGAAAAAATGGGACTCCCGACAAAATTTATTACTTATTTCTACAATTTCAACCATTTTTTTTTCAGATGACTTAATTATGTGGGCAGCTGTTTTTGGCTAATTTCCAAGTTTTTTAATTTTTTTGGAATGAACCAAAATTTTGTAATTTTTAACTTCACTGTAAATTTATTGCTAACGTATAAGATAATAAAAAAAAATTATATTAGAATTTAAAAAAAGGGTTTACGAAATTTTGACAATAATGTCGAGTAGCACACTAGTGACTTAATTATGTGAGCACAAGTGTATGTGAATAGGAATGCTTTAGTAATTGTAAAAAATTTTTGAAAATTATATGTAATCGCAATCAGATATTTTGTAGGTAAAGCAGAATAATAATTTTATATAACTATATAGAACTCTTTTCAAAGCAAAAAACTCATTGCTTCTTCTTTACTCAGCTCTGTGTATTCCTTTAAAATTGTTGTGTTTGATATCTAATTGAAAATGTTGACATTCATGTTAAAATAGAAATAATTATTGCAAAGCTAACTAGAACAAGAATTGTGGCGCCATCTACTGTGGCATAGTCACACTGAGCAAAATGAAGTCACACTCTGTTTGTTAATACAAAAGGAAATGTATTTTCCCTATAATAAAATATTGCAGAATTTTATATAAATAAAATAATTTACCGGTTTTTTTCTAACATGCGGTAATTATGGATATACACATATAAAATATATGTATATTATATTATATATGTAAATATTACACACAAAAAAATACAACATCAGAAGTTATTGTTGTGTTTTCTTTAAATAAATTAATACATAACAATTTTTTTCGGTTAATATACATTGTTTTTTTTTTTTAACAACATGGAGTTTAGCATTATTTGCTTTAGATGTTGGTGAATTTTTATTCCCTTTATATTAACTCGTAGTGTCTGCTTGTCGAAGAAAATTTGGATTGATTTTTAACCCCTTTTCTGTGACCCAATCGATCTGCAACTTTACAGGCTCGTGGCGATGACAAAAATATTCTAATTTTTTTACAGATGACAAATCAATGGAAACTTAAAAATTTTTCTACCAGAGCTGATAAAAAAATTTACAAAGGGTTAGTTTTTATAATATTTTTACCACAACGACCACAAAAACAACAAGTCCAGCTATGACAACAATACAGCATTTAGAATAACAACAAGAACAATATAGAAACATCATATTTTTAATTTTTTAATTATTTTTTCAGAGATTACCCTGGATCTGCTCCACCAATTTTCAAAATTTTTGAAACAGAAAACTTCCCATGATTTTGGTGAATCATACTCACTAAAAATGATCACTGTAGCTGCACTATTCAGGGCGTGATCGTGACAAGAACAACATAGAAAATTATATTTTTTCAAGACTTTTTTTTACTTCTTCATTCAATACTCGGGACGTTTTCTCAGGATGTTAATGAATCATTTTCTATGCAAACGAGCACTCTTGCTACCCGATTGAAGCCGTCATCGTGATTTCCACAGACGGACAGAAGGACAGACGGATATCGCTATATCAAGTCCGCTTGTTATAAGGATCGCAAATATATATATTTTATGGGGTCCAAAATTTTTTCTAATTATTGCAAACGGAATGACAAACTGATATATACCCTCTGCATTAGAGTGGTTTTAGCGTATATGGGCAAATTTTTTTTTTTGAAATTTGAAGGTGCTCAGGTCTAGGATTGTGTCACTTGGTGTAAAAATGCTATTGTAAAAGTTTTAGCTCAATCGGACTATGCCTTCCCGACCCCATTCGGCCCTAAAGTTTAGAAAACGGAATACAAGGCGAAAAAGTCACTTTTTTTTGTTTTTGTAAAAATTTTTAAATGTCGTAAAAGTTTTTACTCAAGAAGGTAAATTAATCAAAATGAAGATATAATTATGTTTCCAAAAAGGTATAAAAACACAAAATCGGTTAAAAACTAGCCCAGTAATAAATAATACCCCAGCCCACTAAGGTGGCAATTATTACTTGACCGAGAAATTCGAGCACACATTTTAAAAATTTTTTTAAATTGATTACTGAAATATATTTTTTTTACTTAAGACTCTCAAGTTTGTGAGATGTAGAAAAAGTTTTTTTTTTTGGATTGCGTTAACCTGTCCTAATGTGATGCCAAAGACGGACAAAATTTTTGGGGTGTTTTTCAAATCTCCAATTTCAAATTTTAAAAAAATTTCTTCAACAAAATCGCAAAAATTGAGATTTGGACTCCAGTGGCTTGTTTAAAATATGTTAGAGATCGAAAATAAAAAAATTTAAAAATATCCCCTGGCACACTTGGGTAGGGCAACGATTTAATTTTTGCAAATTTCGAGGAAATTGTGTTTTTTGGTAATTTTTGCCTTATTTGTTGTCGTAAAATATTTAAAATAGAAAATTAGCTACTTTTGTACCGTTTGTTGTTTTTGTTTATCACCATGACTTAAGGTTGAAAAAAACATTTTTTGGTCATCATTAACCCATGTGGACCAGAGGCCCCAAGAGACCCCACACTTATATATTTCAATTTACAAAAAACGTTGAAGATTTTCTTGCTACTTTTTAATTTTAATAAAGGCGATGTAAAATATAATAACACAATATTTGAAGATTCTGTGCCAAAAGTTTTGGATGTATTAAACAACGTTAACCCTTGCCGAGCCGCATTAAGGTCAAAGAAGTTACTGCGAGAATTTATATATATTTGAACAAAAAGTATTTAAATTCTTTTTTTTTACAAACCTGGCTTAGACCAGTATTTTTATCATTTAATATTAATTTTGAAATAAATTAACCCTTAGATGCTCTTGGTGTCAAAAAGACCCATAGTTGAAAAAACTTTAAAAATATGTTGTGTTATGTTAACAATAGCATAATAATATTAAAAACAACAGAAAAATTGATTTTGTATTGAATTTTATTGTTTTTAATATTATTATGCTTGTGTTAACATAACACAACATATTTTTAAAGTTTTTTCAACTATGGGTCTTTTTGACACCAAGAGCATCAAAGGGTTAATTTATTTAAAAATTTATATTAAATGATAAAAATACTGGTCTAAGCCAGGTTTGTAAAAAAAAAGAATTTAAATACTTTTTGTTCAAATATATATAAATTCTCGCAGTAACTTCTTTGACCTTAATGCGGCTCGGCAAGGGTTAACGTTGTTTAATACATCCAAAACTTTTGGCACAGAATCTTCAAATATTGTGTTATTATATTTTACATCGCCTTTATTAAAATTAAAAAGTAGCAAGAAAATCTTCAACGTTTTTTGTAAATTGAAATATATAAGTGTGGGGTCTCTTGGGGCCTCTGGTCCACATGGGTTAATGATGACCAAAAAATGTTTTTTTCAACCTTAAGTCATGGTGATAAACAAAAACAACAAACGGTACAAAAGTAGCTAATTTTCTATTTTAAATATTTTATGACAACAAATAAGGCAAAAATTACCAAAAAACACAATTTCCTCGAAATTTGCAAAAATTAAATCGTTGCCCTACCCAAGTGTGCCAGGGGATATTTTTAAATTTTTTTATTTTCGATCTCTAACATGTTTTAAACAAGCCACTGGAGTCCAAATCTCAATTTTTGCGATTTTGTTGAAGAAATTTTTTTAAAATTTGAAATTGGAGATTTGAAAAACACCCCAAAAATTTTGTCCGTCTTTGGCATCACATTAGGACAGGTTAACGCCATCCAAAAAAAAAAAACTTTTTCTACATCTCACAAACTTGAGAGTCTTAAGTAAAAAAAAATATATTTCAGTAATCAATTTAAAAAAATTTTAAAATGTGTGCTCGAATTTCTCGGTCAAGTAATAATTGCCACCTTAGTGGTCTGGGGTATTATCTATTACTGGGCTAGTTTTTAACCGATTTTGTGTTTTTATACCTTTTTGGAAACATAATTATATCTTCATTTCGATTAATATACCTTCTTGAGTAAAAACTTTTACGACATTTAAAAATTTTTACAAAAACTAAAAAAAAGTGACTTTTTCGCCTTATATTCCGTTTTCTAAACTTTAGGGCCGAATGGGGTCGGGAAGGCATAGTCCGATTGAGCTAAAACTTTTACAATAGCATTTTTACACTAAGTGACACAATCCTAGACCTGAGCACCTATAAAAATTGAAGATTGATTTTATAAAACCACTCTACTCTGCATACTGGGGTGGAGGGTATAATAGTAGTTATACTTAAGATTTTATCTATTTAGTTATTCATAACTATTACAAAACAATCAAAAATGTATTAATTGGATAATAATGGTTATGCTCCAATTATTATTTTTTAACTTGTTTATAATAATGAATCAATTTTTATTAATAATTTTTAAAAATGGCCAATTTTTTCGGATATCTAAATTTTGATAATAGTTATTTTGGGTCCGTAAAGTTTAGGTTTTTGTTAAAAAAAAATTTTTTTTTATAAATTTTTGCAATTTTTAAATTATGCGACAAAAAATATATATAAATATTATTTAAATACTTATACTCGTTTTACGATACTGCGATCTGTATTAAATGAAAGTGGAGAGTCTTCAGCATTTTTTTAATTTTTTGAATGTCAATAAAATCCTCTTAAAAACTTTTGATATTTTAAGTCGTGTTTAAAATATAACTGAACTCGAACCTGTTTATTGTACATGTTGTGTTTTTTCTCACTACACGAGCCACAACACGACTTAAAATATAACTGAACTCGAACCTGTTTATTGTACATGTTCTGTGTTTTTTTCAGTACACGTACCAGAACATGAACTTCAAATAAAGCAACACTCAAAAATGTGTGCTTTATGTGTGATTGAAACAAAAAGTATGTGATACAAAAATGTTCGTGTAAATAACGAAATATTAAAACGAACACAGTCATGGTTGTGTTGGGCACCGTAGAAAATTTAGAAACGCACATAATTGATATGAAAATAAAGATATGTGTTGGCTGCTTTTGAACAGAACATTGTGTGTTTCATGTGTATATTTTCTGAACCTTGAATTTATCACATGCAACTCTGATTCAAAATGATTTGATATCACTGGATAATTGGTGCCTTTTAAATAAAATTGTATTTAATATTAGAAAATGTTGTAGAATTTCTTTCACAAATTGTCATTGTCCAATTGTATAAAATAACACTATCTGCTGAACATTAGCGCAATGATTCTCATTTTGATATCAAAATAAGGGTTTTTATTTTTTAAATCTTTCTTAATTATTAAAACATTTCATACGGGTGGAGTGAAATCCGCACTTCTGTATGGAAGCGCAACATGGCTTATGACGAATACTATAGCGAGAAGATTGCAAGTTTTCATAAACAAATATTTGCGCATAATATGCAGCATTTTTTGGCCTAATCTTGCAACCAATTTTGAACTCTGGCGACTAACAAACGAAGAGCCCACAATTCACCAAATAGCAGACGAAAATGGAAATAGATAGGCCATACATTGCGAAGGCCCATTGGCAGCATCACAAGGACTGCACTGGAATGGAATCCCCAAGGTAGCCGACGCCCAGGCCGCCCTAGGAACACCTGGCGTAGAACAGTCCTACAAGAACTCAATCTCCAAAACAAACCATTTGTATGTAATGATAGAATAAGTGGGAATTTTCTTGTAAAAGCCCTCTGTTACCAATCGGAATGAATAAACTGAAGTTAATTGACTTGGAATGAGGTATTTAAATGTCAGGGGCCGTAAATTGATTTTATTGCCAAACGATTTTTTGATGTCATTACGATTTTTGATACGTTGGTGCTGAAATTTGTCAAGAGGTGTCATTAATTTTATTTTTTTTTTTTTGTAAGCTAGTATTAAAGAATTTTTACATTTGGGGTAGGTAAATTAAGAATTTTTTTTTTATTCCAAAAAAAAAAAAAAAAAATCAAAATTTTTTTATTTAAAAATTTACTTCTTTCTATTGCTAAAGTATTTTGTTTATGTTTGTAAGTGGATTTCTGTTTGTTTCATGAACTCATATCTAAAGTTGTTCATCTTGCTCCAGTCCCAATATATATGTGTGTATGTGTTGGAGTGTGTATGTGAGTGTGTGTCCGTCTGTGTATGCATAGAGTAATGTGTGGCAGGTTAGTTGCCTGCTATTATGCATTTTGTGTTGATGAGCCGGAAATGTCGAAACTTTTGTTCAAAACGCAAATTGATTTAACAATTGCTTCCGTTTTACAAACTACAATATAAAGAGGGGGGATGGGGTATTCATACAGACAGATACAGATACAGATTATTGTATGAACAAACAGACAATGAGACAAAGATATATACGTGCATACATAGATGATGTAAATACAAATCTTGTGCAAGTTCACATCTTACCTACTCAAACATAATGGGTGTCCCATAACATTGTGGAACAAATTCAGGTTAGCAAAAGTTAGATCGATTCTGAGAGTGAGGGGTGAAAATAGAGGCTAAATTAGAAGACCCGTATCGCGGAGTTTGTTTATGTTAGTTCGAATTTTTTTTTTTAATCAACCTTCGAACTTTGCAGTCAAATGCCGATTTTCAGCATATTGTTTATATGGTGTTTTGGCTATAACTCGTCGACTAATTGATATTTTTTTTAATCTGTAAAAGCTAAATTATTGCTAGAGACCTGTGCAACAATTAAAATTTTTAAAAAAAATTGATTTAGAAAATTTTTGTGGTTCTTATGAAGCAGGTTAGGTTAGGTTAGGTTGAAAATGACTGCTAAACCAAAGGAAAAGCACACTTTGACTCTGGGGTCCATTGTGACGAATACGTGTTCCCCTCAGTCCCCACCGTAGAACCAGTTTGAGCTCCTGATGAAGCCCCTGATATGTGAAATGTCCACATTTGAGAGATCAGAGAGATCGTGAAGAAACGGCGATCCCAATGTTCGAAGTCTCGTTCTGGAGAGCGCCGGGCAATAGCAAAGGAAGTGCTCTATGCTCTCCACCTCCTCCACATCCATGCAGCTACGACAGAAGTAATTTGACGAGACCCTGAGGCGTTCAGCGTGTCTCCCTATGAGGCAGTGCCCAGTAATAACAGCAACTACTGTTGAAATCTCCCCACGGGGGAGTGATAGTAGCGCGCTGGTGCGCTTAAGATTTAGAGCCGGCCAGATCTGTCTCGTGATCCTGCACGTTGATACATTAGCCCATCTGTTGTCGGTTATGCCGGTGGTGTGAAGCCGAAGTTCCAGCCTGCAAGATTCCGTGGGTATACCAACACATTCCAAGTCCGCTGGAACTAGTAAGGTAGTGCTCTGTCTTGCCAACTCGTCAGCTTTTAAGTTTCCCGGTATATTCCTGTGCCAGTCAGCAGCTTCCTTTATTGCCAGTACCTCTGCCTGATAAACACTGCAATGGTCTGGCAACCTGCGAGCCAGATTTAATCCAAGCTCCTTTGAATAGACTCCGAAACCAACTTGACCACACAATTTCGATCCGTCAGTATAGAAATTTATCGAATGCCTGCTACCTGGAACCCCGCTGACCAGGCTTCCCTGGTCGGTATCAGAGTTTGGTAGTGTCGTTCGAATACACTCCTCGGAGTGGTGTAATCCACGTTCGATGGTAAGTTCCTGTTATTCAGGATCACTCCATGGCCACAATTATGACCACGCCATTGCATTGTGCTTCTTAGTCGAATGGCGGATGAGGCCGCCGACTGCTTTCCTAAGATGTCCAACGGTATTAGGTGTAAGAGGTTGTTCAAGGCATCCGTAGGTGTGGTACGAAGGGCACCAGTGATACACATGCAAGCCATTCTCTGTACCCTTGCAAGAAGGTTGGTATTAGAGGCCTTCCCTAGACCAGGCCACCAGACGATGACCCCGTAAAGCAGTATTGGGCGAACCACCGCTGTGTAGATCCAGTAAGCAATTTTCGGGCTGAAGCCCAACCGCTTACCAATGGCCTTTTTGCAGGACTATAAAGCTATAGTCGCCTTCTTCGCCCTTTCCTCCAAGTTCCGTCTGAAGTTCAGCTTCCTGTCCAGGAATACTCCAAGATACATGGCCCCATCAGAGAAGGCGATATCAGCACCGTAAAGAGAAATAGGGTCGAAGGTAGGTATCTTATCCTTCCTCGTGAAAAGAACAAGTTCCGCTTTGGTCGGATTTACCCCCAGACCGCAACTACTTGCCCAGCTGGATAGCGTAGTGAGAGCCCTCTGTATAATGTCTCTAAGTGTGGATAGAAACTTCCCTTATGAAGCAAAATGTTGGAAAAATTATTTTTTTTTCATGCTTTTTGAAAATATTTGCCACAAAACTAAGTCTTTCTTGCTTTCTGTTTGATCTATAATATGCTTCTTAGTTTCTTCAATAAGTTTCATTTGAAAAGAAAACAATCATAATACAAAATTTGCGTTTTCCAGCTTAATATTAATTTACTTCTCATTTTTTATGTACCAATTTTGTTCAGTGTTGGTTTTGAAGAAACATTGAAAAAGAAATTATAAAAATATGGAAAAAAATATATTTTTGAAATGTTAGTTATGAAAAGTTTTAAGTAAAAAAATTAAATAAATTAAATTAATGATTTGGCCAGTTGCCGTTTAGCAGGCGGCTGTGGATCAACATCACTGCTCTCTCTAATATCTTGGTCATCGTCATCATCATCATCAGAAAGATCGATAATTTCGTCCAACAGATATTCTGGAATTTTATCTTTGTCTTCCGCTTCTTCCTCTTCTTCCTCGTCTTCCACTTCTTCAAAGGTGTTTTTATACCACCAACAAACTTCAGCGAGTATTGCATCCGGAGATTTCTTTCCTCTGTACCTGAAACGAAAATAGTTTTCAATCGTTAACATGTTTAAATTGTGCACTCTGACAAAGATATTAGAAAAATCTAGGAATTCAAAATATGCGCACTCTATAGTTACCTTATTTCAAATGGAAGCGCAGTTTGGTGATAACGTTCGTCTTGCTCATCAGATTCAGTTGGCAACTGTTGAGCGAGTTGATCAAGATGCTGATGCAAGAGATGAATTTTGTACGACATATTAACCCCAATATCATCGAAAACTGCCAACAGATTGCCTGTAGTTGTCTTTGCGTTCTTTACCAAAAAGTCCATTAATGACTGCTTTCATTGCGAGCCATGCATTTAATTCTCGGTCTGTCAGAACCCAACCCTATCCTGAATTTTTGCGTTACTTAGTCTTGGGAAAATGTCTTTTAAGCAGTTGAATACTGGTGGTCTTTTTGCGATACATTTCAAAAAACTTTAAGCAATGCCAAGTTTAATGTGGAGCAACGGCAACAAAATTTTCATTTCAGGAACAAGACTTTCGTGTAGCCTGTTGTCTTTAGGCCATTTCTGTCCAATGCGACTATTCCTGTTATGCTGTTTGCACTGGTTTCTTCCTTTAATACCTTCTCCTATCGTGAATCCCAATCGCACAAAAAACACGGATATTTTGGATGGCCAGATGCTGCTAAGCCTGTAATCAATGAAACTATTTTGAGGTCGCAGCAAATACGTCACTGGTGTTCATTATGTTTGACTACTTCCAGAATGTGTTTCAAATTATCGAAATTTTCACTAGTGTCAGTGCTATACGTAACCGAACAGAAGGCATAAATCTTTAACTTCAAATAACACCACAAAAAGAAATCGAATGGCACTGAATAACATGATCTGAGAGTACTTGACCTCTGGCCTCTGTGTCATGACTCGTCCATATCAATAGCCGTCAATTTAGGCAGAAACAGCTTTGTTATCATGTCGCGTTATCGAGCACCAGTAACATTCACTACTTGGCCAGCCTAATTTTCGAAGAAGCAGAGCCTTGCAGCCCAAAATCCAGACCAAACAGTGACACGTTATGGAAGCATTTGATTTTCGACAAATACATGAGATATCTCTAAACCCAATATATGAAAATTTTGGCTACTAGCGAGCTATCGAGGTGTAATATGCTTTATGGCTTAAGATAAGATTTAGGTTATCTAAGATAAGATATATTTGCATCTCTCGGTAATACGGATCACTGCACCATTTCCACATTATTTTCATACCCTGTACTTCAAAGTGTTTCAGGGCCAACTGTGACGTGCTTACTTTTTATTTACGAAAACATTTGTTGGACTGAATTCAACGACTTCTTCAATCTTTTCAACTAGACACTTTATTTCCTGGATAATGTTGTTGATGCTGCTGTGAAAACTGGGGGAAAAATAATAGTGTCCATTTCAGCTAACTCTAGATCTAGATCCACATCCGGAGAGGAAATATTTAGAATTAGTGTGAAAATAAATCTTCTCTTAATGACCTGCTTCGCAAACAATTGAGAACGGAATGTACCAAATTACTAAGAAGCGAAGGGTTTGTTTTACAAACAGTGTCTTCGTGCAAAAGTTACTTCTTCATTTCGGGACAGCAGGAGCTTTTGGTCATTTGTTAAAGGAATACAGAATAATCCTGCTATCCCAACTCTTCTATTGAATGGCCAAATATTCATTGAGCAAAAAAAAAATAAGGTGAATTTTTTCTAATGAATTCATTTTTTCTGGAGAGCGGTGACCAGTTTCCTGAACTCGATAGGGTATCTTGTGCTATGTCTAAAATAATCTTCCGAACTCGTGCGCTTAAAAGAGTTCTCTAGCAGCTCAACGTAAATAAATCTGCGGAACCGGATCGAGCACTGCTGCTGAAACAGTACTCTTTGACGCTTGGTAATCAATTGGCCGACCTTTTCACCTTTTCGTACCTACCGAAATTCTTTTCCTCTTGCCTAAGTAGGTGAAGTTAATAAGCAATTGCATCTGCTCTGCGCTCTGAAAGGTTTTAGAGAGACTGATTATTTTCCATCGTATCAACTAAATATGTAGGTGCCAACCAACTTCTTAATGATCGTCAATATGGCTTCCGTATAACCCGTTTTACGGGAGACCTGTTAGCCTTTTGATTGACCACTGGAGTCGATCCGTTCACTGTTTTTCCAAAGGTAAAGTGCTAGCTCTAAATATTTCCCAGGCATTTGATCATGTGCGGTACGGTGCACTGATTAAAGTTTATAGTAATTGGGGTCGGTACTGACTTATCAAGTTTTCTCATAGATCCCGCAATATATGTTGTTGCTGATGGGGTTTATCCAAAGAGTTTCAGCTTAAATCAGGACTACCCCAAGATTATGTTCTTCCTCCCTCTCTTTTCCTTATCGTAATGACCTTCTTAGTCATACCTTCAATCCTCTTTACTCATTTGCAAATAACAGCAACATTCGACATTCCCTTTTTTCAATTGTAAGCCTTAGTCTCTTTTGAGGTTGGCAGATAATGAATGATACACTCAATCAAGACCTGTAACAAATTTCCAAATGTGTGGTAAAGTGATCAGGCTTGATTTTATTCAACAGAAGTCTCAATATTGTTTGTTGATCCATATAGCTTTGAATTCAACAATGTCATCTGTCTATATGGGTGGTATAGGTATCGAGGAATCGGATATTCTGGTTGTTCTGGGCATGATAATTCGTTGCAATGTCCGTAGTAGCGATCACATTTTTCAAGTGTCGAACAAAGCATTGCAGTGTCCTGGTTTTTTAAAACGAGATTAAAATTATTGCAGGCCTTCTGATCTCCTTAAAATCTATACCACTTACCACCGACCGAAAATGAACTAGAGCTCCCATCTATGGGCAGGAGCTTCAGACTCTATTTTGGAGCCACTGGACAGAGGAGGGCGTTGATGACAGTAGCGTGTCGAACTCTGCCGACCCGTAACATCATCGGCGGAATATAGGATGTGCAACACTGCTCTATAGATAATAGCGATCTCATTTCGAAGGCCCGAGTTTCAGCTCATGCTACCCACATGAGGAAACCCTATGTGACATTGTGCAAAGAGGGTTGAGGATTATATGTCAATGGTGTAAGACAACAGGATTGAACATCAATCCGACAAAGACCACTATTGTACCATTTACCAGAAAAATGAAACTTCCAAGATGGAAACTTCAATGAATGAAACTTCAAATTCTGGTAAAAGTCATCGAACCAAAGATAGAGGTGAAATATATGGGGATAGTACTCGACACCAAGTTAACAGGGAAGGCACATGTCGACCACAGTACTGAGAAAGCCAAGTGTGCTGCAATGATATGCAGAAGGGTAGCGGGTAAAACCTGTGAATGTAAACCTAGCATCTCACACTGGATGTACTCTATGAAGCTCCGCACAATTGTGACCTATGGAGCTATGGCGTGGGCCAAAAGAATAGATCTGAAGTAAACTGAAATGGAGTTAAGTAAAATAGAAAGATTAGCGTGCATTGGGATAACGGCGATCAGAATCAAGGGGGGTAAACCTATAACCAGACTTTATGAAAGGTGAATACGTCAAGATAATGATTACTCCCGCCTAGATTGCTCATGGACAGCACCGAGAAGAAATATGATTTCAGGAAGTACTTTGCTACAGAACTTAGCAATAAGAGAGAATGGAGCGGTTTAAGTACAGCATATTCTCTAAGAGAAGATACCACCAAATGGTACACAGGTGGGTCAAAAATCGAAAGTTGCAATGGGACAGGAGTCTTCGTGCCTAAAAGCAAATACTTCGACTAAATGGGAGTACACACAAGTATTTTCCAAGCAGAAATTTATGCAATCGATAGATGTGCACAGTTTAACTTGAATAGGAAATAAAAAAACGGGATGTAATCATATTATCAGATAGTTGAGCTGCTATTCGAGGACTAGGCTATTTTAAAGTAGACTACAAGTTAGTATGGGACTGTCTGCAGAAACTAAATGAGCTAGGTAAACACAACAAGGTCAGCCTTTGTTGGGTCCCGGAGCATATTGCGATACAAGGTAATGAGCAAGCTGATGAAATTGCCAGAAGGGGAGCTTCCACAAAATAAATAGGACCAGAACCGTTTTGTGGAATGGAAAGAGGAGTCTGGGAAGGCGTACTCAGGGAACATGAGAATTATGTTAGACGGAAACTTATCTCGAGCCACTTGGGCTTAAAGCAATCCAAACTCTTGTTGAGTGGCTTCAACAATAAGAGATTTGGGTCATGTATTGGGTTATGAAAGAACGGACTAAGAATACTAACCGGGATTATAACTGGTCAAGGCTCAAAGAACATCTAAGCAGGTTAGGAATTGTAGCAAACTCCATGTACAGATTCTGTAATGAGGAAGCTGTATCACCAGAGTGCTTGGAGACTGTGGAGCGTTAATGCATAAAAGGAAAAAAAACACCTGGGTTCTTTCCAAATACTAGGAAGCGACAAAAAATTACTACAACCAACTAACTTCCTCGAGTTCCTGAGGGCTTCAGTGTTGGATGAGATTTTATAGGGAGACCTATTAAAAGAGGGCAGTACAATTGATAACTAGGTCGCAGTACTTCTAATACCTATTTATGCAATATAATACAATGTCTGCTTCTCTAGTAAATTACATCTGTTTACAGTCTATTGCTCAGTTAGTGCAATGCATTACAGAGAAAATTCGGTAATCAGTCGAACTAGCTGTATGTGGAAAAAAGTTCCCACACAATTCTTTCCTGACTGTTAGGTTCTTATAAAATTTAAGTCAAATATCCCCAAATACTGCGCCCTCTTTTCTCCTTCTGATAACCTATTCTCCTAAAATCAAAACAATGCACAGCATTGATTTTTTTTTCTCGAAAAATCAGCATCTATTTGTTGATATTCAACAATCCATTCAACGAACTGTCTTTGCTGTCCATAATCATTGAGCTTCAGTTCTTGTATTGATTAAACTTAATGAGAATGGAGACTTAGATTTTCAGTGAATATACACTCAATTTTTTTCACAACACCTGGTATCAAATTGTAAAAGAACGTGTATGACTCGACAATATTATGTTTTCAAAATTGACGCATACGCCAAAATTTTTAGTTTTTGATAACGCATGTTTACAACTTGACAACAAAAGTGTTCAAATTGTCAGCGTTACGTTGTCGAATTCTCGGTTAACGCCGAAATTTTATGATTTTTTCATTGTCTTGGGTTTATTCAGTGCATTAGTATCGTTTTAAATTAATTAATCAAATGGAAAAAGCCACGAAATTGAATTTTCTGAGGACCTAAATGTAGTTGGTGATAATAAATAAAGATATTGTAGTGGTCTCCGATTCATGCTTTTCAAGGAACGATATGGAAGACAGTGACGATGTGGAACTAAAGCAATTTTTAACAAGTAAGAGTGTTAAGTTCGGCTGTGCCGAATCTTTGATACCCTCCACCTCGGTTTGAGTATTGATAATAAATGTAAACAAAATATTGGAAAAAGTAACCAATTTGTTAAACTTAATACCAAATTATTTCAGAAAATTCTTTGGGTTGGTTTTCGTCTTTTCTATTATTTCGGATTTATTTCGGTGTTTGCTTTTTGGTCATAGTGGTTGCTGATCGCCATGCATTTAGGTTATATACCTATATGCATGCGTTTCCGGTTATATGACATAACTTCTCGTTTAATTTAGTTTTTGCTAATTAAATAGCTCGCCCTAACCTCCAATGCAAAGGTAATGGTTGTGTAGAGTGGCTATATGCATTAAATCGTGGTAATTGGAGATGGCTGTATAGTTTCTTTTAACTGGCCAAATATTTCTTCATTGTAACCAAAAAAAAAGCTCTCTCAACTTTTTTTAAAATATTGCCATATTTTGAAAACATAGAGAATAAATTTATAATAATAAATAATCAAATTAGGGATGCCAAACGCAAAAAAACCAAAAGTCCCAAACATTTTAAATAAAATAATTTTCATCCAAAAAAAATTGTGAAAATTTATATATAAAAAATAACATTCTCATCAAATTACGTTTACTTATGTAACAATTTTTATGTTAACAATTCTTAAATATCATTTGAGGTTTTCTTAAATTCATTGAATTTAAATTAATATTTTCTGTAGTGCGATTCTGTAAATTTCAAATTCAACGATCTGACAATCGCAAAATATATCGACAGCTATTGTTGTTTGCACTAAGGATTAAGTGATTCACTAAGTACATACATCTTAACGACAGTCGACAAATCTGTTTTTCTATTTATTTAAATTGTAAAGGAGTGGCATCTCTGTCAAAATAAGCGAAAAACACAAAGAATAGAAAAAAAACAAATTACTTCGTGTTTGACAGGATGATTTTATGTTTATGTTTAATATCTTTATTTTTTTTTTACTAATAAATATTTCTGTTTATTTATTTGAAAATGAAATAATGAATTGAATATGCTATTTAATTTTTTTATTTATATAAAAAAGTTTTTAATAAAAGCAAAATATTTTCACTATTTTATGATTTTTATTTATGTATAACGACATTTCAACCTAAAAGTTTAGATAAGAACAACAGCTGACTTTAACAATAGCGAATATCGTTTAAAAATTTTACTGATAATTTTGCAATTTTCTTTTTTTACGATTGGACTATCGTTAAAAGAAGTTACTGAATGGCGGTACTGAAAAGTTATTAATATCTCCTGAATGGCAATATTTTTTTTTTAATGTAAACATTTTTAAATGTAAACATATTTGGTGTTTTTTTTTTTTTTGTAATTTAAATTTGTGTTTAACGAATAAAATTTATATATTAAAGATGCAATTGATGTCTTCTAAATTTAAAATTATTATTTCCGACGTTTTGATATGATTTTCTGAAATTCAATTAATATTTTCTAATTTATAATTGGAAATTTTAATTTCAGTTTTTATTAGAATTGATATTTTCTTAAATTTGAATGGAAAATTTAAAAAGTGCAATTTTGTATTTATGTGAATAATAATGCTTTATTAATTATAAACAATTTTTAAAAATTAGATCTAATCGCAATCAGATATTTTGTAGGTAAAGCAGAATAATAGTTCTATATAACTATGTAGAACTGTTTTGAAAGCAAAAAACTCATTGATGAACTCGTAACTCTATTTTGTAAAGACAACAAAAAGTTAAAGGTGCTATTACACGATGTGTTTTTTACATATGTAATGTCACTTCTTTCATCCATATGAAATTCCGCATGTCTGTCAAAATTGTCTTTTACATACGATTCATAATTTTTGCTATCACACGTGCATATGTATTTCCGTATGACATAACCTCTAAATGTAAACAACAGCAGATTTAATTTGTGAATTTACAGAAATTTATTGTTAAAAAAAGTTATATATTTTTTAATTGTTAATTAATATTAAGCAATTTATTTTTCTTTCAATACTAATCTTTATAATTTACTCTGTTTTTCTTTCGCCAAAAGCAGTGTTGTATTTTCATATGTTTGTCATGCCAAAATAGAACCTATTCTAATTGAAAAATGTACATGTGACTTTCCACATGTATTCTACATAAAAAAATGTTTCATATGTATCACACAATGTGTACAACTTTTGTTGTGGGAATATTTGACAGAACATATGTAAAAAACACATAACATGCCAAACTTATGTTCATATTTGTAAAAGAATAATGAAAAAACGTATGAAATAATAAAAGACCAGCCCGTGTATACTCTTAACATTGTTATGTATAATATCTATTTGAAAATATTGACATTCATGTTAAAATAGAAATAACTATTGCAAAGCTAATTAGAACAAAAATTGTGGCGCCATCTACTGTGGCATAGTCACGCTGAGAAAATGAAATGACACTCTGTTAATGCAAAAGAAATGTATTTTCCCCACAACAAAATATTGCAGAATTTTATGTAAATAAAATAATATACCGATTTATTTCTAACATGCAGTTACTATGAATATACATATATACATACATATATATAATATATGTATATTATTTGTATTATTTAATATGTGTATGTATGTATATGTAAATATTACACACAAAAAATACAACATCAAACGTTATTTTTGTGCTTTTCTCTTTAAATAAATTAATACATAATTTTTTTTTGCTAAATTTACATTTGGGCAATTCATAACAGGTGTTGTATATTGTATGTTGTATTGAAATACACAATACAATCATTTGTTGTGAATACTCAGTTGTATTTTCATATTGTAAAACGCTTTCTTTAGTAATTTTCGATCCACCGAGGAAAGATCGCTTCGTCGCTTCTGCTATTTTGTATAAGGGAAAACACTTGTCAGTGTTCGCTTTTTGGTCGTGAGATATACCCTGGAGTTTTAGTTACGTACCTCTTGCATTTTAATTTATAATGAAAAAAAAAATGTTAAAATGTTTTGGTTGGTACTGAAAGAGAAAATACATACTAAAAATATAAACATTAATTTTTATATAAATAAACTTATCGGTGTATTTGCGTTATCTGCATTATTTGCCATATTTTACTTTATTATTATTTATGCTGATAAAATTCTATGTATTTGTTTTTTCTTTTTCATAAAAACTGGCATTCACTTGGAACTGATATGTTATGATACAATATACAACATTTACTAAACATAGCAAATGAAGTTGGATCGTGTATCAGATTTTTCAGTGAAAATTACCAACAACAATTTTACACTATTGTAAAGTGGTACACGATACAACAGATACAACGATACATTACCTATTGTGAATTGCCCAATTGTTTTTTTTTTTTTTTTTATTAACAACTAGGTATTTTAGCATTATTTGCTTTAGATGTTGGTGAATTTTTACTCCCTTTATATTAACTCGTAGTGTCTGCTTGTCGAAAAAATTTTGGATCGATTTTAACCACTTTCCCGTGACCCAATCGATCTTTTTTAGTGATGCCAAAACAATGGAAACTTTTAAATTTTTCTACCAGAGTTGATAAAAAAATGTACAAAGGGTTTGTTTTTATTATATTATTACCACAACGACCACAAAAACAACAAGTCCAGCTATGACAACAGTGCAACATTTAGAATAACAACAAGAATAACATAGAAATATCATGTTTTTCATTTTTTTTTTACTTTTTCAGCGATTTCCCTGGACCTGCTCCACCGATTTTAATGATTTTTGAAACAGAAATATTCCCATGAATTTGGTGAATCATTCTCACTAAAAATGATCACCCTAGCTATCCTATTGATGGCGTGATCGTGACAAGAACAACGTAGAAAATTATATTTTTTCAAGACTTTTTTTAGTTCTTCATTCAAATCTCGGGCCCTAATCGACCGATTTGGACGATTTTAAATAGCAAACTTCTCAGGATGTTAGTAAATCATTTTTTATGTCAACGAGTACCCTAGCTGCTCGATTGATGCCGTCATCGTGATTTCCACAGGCGGACAGACGGACATCGCTATATCAACTCCGGTTGTTATAAGGATCACAAATATATATATTTTATGGGGTCCAAAATTTTTTTTTTAATTATTACAAACAGAATGACAAGCTTATATATACCCTCTGCACACTGGAGTGGAGGGTATAAAAAATATAACCATGGAATCAATTTTCCAATATTTCAAATGTAAGTTAATCAATGTCTGAGAAAACAAAGCAGAATGTACAGTAAGAAAAATTTTTTTTAAAAATTTTTTTTTTTTATTTGTTTTGAAAGCTTACCGTAGTTAAAAAAAGAAGATTTAAAGAAGTCAGTGCCACCAGTCGGGTTGCGTGTGGAGTTCAGGGAAAAACTTTTTGCCTGAAAAAAATAAAACGGACGTAAGATAGTGTTACGACTCAGATGACACAATGGTTTGTTTATGTTTCTATGAATTTTTCCTTAGGAATTGATGATGAGACAGTGTCAGTGCCGTCCAAAGTGGAGGAGCGTAACGAAAATAGCACCAACACACTAGAGTCACATTGCTCGAAAATCGGCGGAGTTTTGTCAAAGGTAATATGTTCTATGTAACACACTTTAGCATTATGATTTAATTTAGGCTTGAAGATATTGTTAAGTGGGACTTCAATGGGGAAGACATTTATTGAATATGCTAGTAAAACATCACATCTGACCATATAGATAACTTAATTAATGTCATTATTGAACACATTTTAAGTAGAGATATTGTGCTTTCATACACATTTATTTTAGAATTAAGTTAATTTCACGATGTTATATTGATGTTCCTGGACTCTCAAGAGCAATCTTATGAACTGCTTCGAAATTTGAACGGCTTGTTTTTGGACGAAGCGTGCGTTTAGCACCACCACTTGTTCCAGTCTGCCTGAATATTTCAATTACTCTCTTCATAGTTGACGAAGTTGAACTAATATTCCGACTGTATATTGTACGAAATATTTGAAATATTGTTCATCATTTAAAACTACTTGTTCTATCATTTAGGGCTTAATTTTTACTAACCCTAAACTGTCAGCTGTCAAAGTGTCTTTTTCTCTTTTTGGTTGCCAACACTTCACTGCACAAATGTTGGTAAAGTTAAATCTTGCGTGAATTCTGGGACACCCTTATAAGCATTTGAATTTATTCTTCAATTTAAAGAAACACGACAAAAAAAAAGAGTAATACAAATTTAAAACATCATCAACATTAACAGCAAGCTTGAAATATAAACATATTTACATACATATGTACATACAAGTAGATACTGGTACCTACAATCATCATATATCAACACATTCATACTCGTACTTGTATTTAGGAAACATTTGTATGGAAGATAAACAGACCAAACTTATTTATGCAAATGTTAAATGTATTTAACATATGCAAAAGTATATGTGTTCTACTCGTATACATATACAGATATACAAGTACAATAGATAAAGCCAGTGAGTGTGTATGTACGAGTATAATATGAGTGTTTGAATTAAGGTTGTTACTAAGTATATACGAATATGAACTCGTTGAAGCAGCATCAACGGCTCTATAAATGTCTAAAAGTATTGTATCGTTTTATACCTTGATGACAACCTTGACAAAATCTTAGAATGTATGCGTGTGTTTATATTCCTATCTAGCTATGTACATATGTAGACGATACTATGTTTGTACATTTTTCTTTTAGTTAATATTTTACAATTGGGAGTCTTAGTAGATTACACCTATGAGATTATAGTCAAATATCATCTTTATTATAAATTATAACTATAAAGCAGTTTCATTTAGACGGTATTAATTTTTAAACAAAAAAATTTGGGTTACTGGACATAGCTGGCAAAATAAAATTAGCCGGACAATGCTGCATATTGAAAATTGAAGTGTAAAAGTTGGAAAAAAAATCAATGTGTAAACATCTACCCCTTTTCCAATTGTATTTCAGAAAGTATCAAATATATTTCAGAAAATATCAAATGTAATTTAGAAATTATCAAATGTATTTCAGAAAATATCAATTCAATTTCAATTGAATATCAATCGAAATTCAGAATTAGAACGTATTTTACCCAACAATACCGAAAAGTTATTATTGTTTCTATTATTGTTTTGGAGTCGTAGAAAATGTTTAGCAATATTTGGACTTATTTGTTATGCACTGGAAAATAAACTGTCACCGGCGGCCTTTTAATCGAAAGAAGAAGAGGACTTCATTTGTTTATCAGCTACAATATAAATATAAATATCGTCACCTAAAATGCAAAAGGCCATAACTAACAAAAAGTTTAAAATTTACTTTTTGTATTGTAGTTACGGCCTTTTTCTTAAAAACTACTATTTTACCATAAATTTGTTTTCATAAATAAAAATTCATCTTTATTTTTCAGCTTAATTCTAAAATTTGGGTATTAAGTTTAAAGTAGTTTTTGTTTTATGGTGTTTTTTGCGTCTCCTGAAAAAAAATAAAAATATTAGTTACGGCCTTTTGCATTTTAGGTGATGATATGTGGTTTTAAAAAAATATTACAAACCGAGTGTAATAGTTAAAAAAATATATTTTTATATAGCGTTCTGACTATTTTTCTGTGACTCAATTGGTATTTTCTGAAATTCAATTCATATTTTCTGAAATAAATTTAATAATTTCTGAAATACATTTGATGTTTTCTGAAATACATTTGATATTTTCTGAAATACATTTGATAATTGCTGAAATACATTTGATAATTTCAGAAATTCATTTTATGTTTTCTGAAATAAATTTGCTGTTTTCTGAAATACATTTATAATTTTCTGAAATACATTTGATGGTTCTGAAATACATTTGATAATTTCTGAAATACATTTGATGTTTTCTGAAATACAGTTGATATTTTCTGAAATACATTAGGTAATTGCTGAAATGCATTTGATAAGTTCGGAAATACATTTGATATTTTCTGAAATACAATTGATAATTTCTGGAACTCCATTGATATTTTCTGAAATTCAATTGATATTTTCTGAAATAAAATGATACTTTCTGAAAATCAATTGATGCTTTCTGAAATAAAATTGATTATTACTGAAAAGCAATTGATGTTTTCTGAAATTCAGTTGATACTTTCTGAAAGCCAATTGATGTTTTCTAAAATAGAATTGATACTTTCGGAATTATATTTTCTGAAAATCAAAAGATGTTTTTTGAAATACAATTGATACTTTCTGAAATACAATTGATATATTCTGACAATCAATTGATGTTTTCTGAAATACAATTGATGCTTTCTGAAATTCAATTGATGTTTTCTGAAATACAATTGAAAAAGGAATTTTCGACTTCTTCAAAATTTTCCTAGTATTTAGCTTTTAAACTCACAGCACACCTAGCGGTTCTGCTTACTAAAAAAGTTCTGTCAATAGCGAATGTATACTTGAATCATAAAAAAAAAACAACTTTGTAAGTTTGTGAACATGTTAAGGTCATAACGCACCTAGTGGTCAATAGCTTGAATATCTAAAATTAACGAAAAAGATTTGTGATTTTGCTAAACATACAGCGAACTCGTTGGGTCTGCTTACTAAATACACCAATACACTTACATATACCACACACCGATTTTCCCTTACGCTGTATTTGTGATTGTATTGTGAAATTGAATTTTACACCCCCCCCCCCCCCCCTGAGCGCATAGATGTTTACACATCCAAAAAAAAAAAAAAAAATAAGGAAGAGCGTATAAATTAAGTGAAGTCAATATTTATCAGTCCAGAATGTGTTTAAGATCTTTCTTATATATTTATTTTTATACCCTCCACTCCAGTGTGCAGAGGGTATATATAAGTTTGTCATTCCGTTTGTAATAATTAGAAAAAAAAATTTTGGACCCCATAAAATATATATATTTGTGATCCTTATAACAACCGGAGTTGATATAGCGATGTCCGTCTGTCCGTCTGTGGAAATCACGATGACGGCATCAATCGGGGAGCTAGGGTACTCGTTGGTATAAAAAATGATTCAATAACATCCTGAAAAGTTTGCTATTTAAAATCGTCCAAGTCGGTCGATTAGGGCCCGAGATTTGAATGAAGAACTAAAAAAAGTCTTGAAAAAATATAATTTTCTATGTTATTCTTGTCACGATCACGCCTTCAATAGTGCAGCTACAGTGATCATTTTTAATGATAATGATTCTCCAAATTCATGGGAAGATTTCTATTTCAAAAATCATTGAAATCGGTGGAACAGGTCCAGGGAAATCTCTGAAAAAGTAAAAAAAAAATTAAAAATACGATGCTTCTATATTGTTCTTGTTGTTATTCTAAATGTTGTGTTGTTGTCATAGCTGGACTTGTTGTTTTTGTGGTCGTCGTGGTAATAATATAATAAAAACTAACCCTTTGTATATTTTTTTATTAACTCTGGTAGAAAAATTTTAAAGTTTCCATTGTTTTGGCATCACTATAAAAATTTGTTAGATAATTTCTGTTATTACCACGAGCCTGCCTGCAAAATTTCAGATCGAAAGGGTCACGGGAAAGGGGTTCAAATCGATCCAAAATTTTTTCGACAAACAGACACTACGAGTTAATATAAAGGAGTAAAAATTCACCAGCATCTAAAGCTAATAATGCTAAAATACCTAGTTGTTAATAAAAAAAACAATGTAAATTTAGCAAAAAAAAAAAAATTTTATGTATTAATTTATTTAAAGAGAAAAACACAAAAATAAAGTTTGATGTTGTATTTTTTGTGTGTAATATTTACATATACATACATACACATATTAAATAATAAAAATAATATACATATATTATATATATGTATATATGTAAGTCCATAACAACTGCATGGTATATTATTTTATTTACATAAAATTCTGCAATATTTTGTTGTGGGGAAAATACATTTCTTTTGCATTAACAGAGTGTCACTTCATTTTGCTCAGCGTGACTATGCCACAGTAGATGGCGCCACAATTTTTGTTTGTTCTAATTAGCTTTGCAATAGTTATTTCTATTTTAACATGAATGTCAATATTTTCAACTAGATATCATACAGAACAATGTTAAGAGTATACACGGGCTGGTCTTTTATTTCATACGTTTTTTCATTATTCTTTTACAAATATGAACATAAGTTTGGCATATTAACTTTTTGTTGTCTTTACAAAATAGAGTTACCGAGTTCATCAATGAGTTTTTTGCTTTCAAAACAGTTCTACATAGTTATATAGAATTATTATTCTCCTTTACCTACAAAATATGTGATTGCGATTACATCTAATTTTTAAAAATTGTTTATAATTACTAAAGCAGTATTATTCACATAAATACAAAATTGCACTTTTTAAATTTTCCCTTCAAATTTAAGAAAATATCAATTCTAAAAACTTGAATTAAAAATTTCCAATTATAAATTACAATTATTTGAATTTCAGAAAATCATATCAAAACGTCGGAAATTATAATTTTAAATTTAGAAGACATCAATTGCATCTTTAATATATAAATTTTATTCGTTAAACACAAATTGAAATTCCAAAAAATAAATACCAAATACCTGTGTTTACATTTAAAAAATTTTTACATTTAAAAAAAATTGTGACATTCAGGAGAAATTAGTAGCTTTTCAGTACCGCTATTCAGTAATTTCTTTTAACGATAGTCGAAGTAAAATTTTTAAACGATATTCGCTATTGTTAAAGTCAGCTGTTGTTGTTATCGAAACGACAACCATTTTTGTGTTGTTTATTCAATCGATAAAAACTTAAATTTTTAAGTTGAAATGTCGTCATACATAAATAAAAATCATAAAATAGTGAAAATATTTTGCTTTAATTAAAAAAACTTTTTTATATAAATAAAAAAATTAAATAGCATATTTAATTCATTAGTTCATTTTCAAATAAATACACAGAAATATTAGTAAAAAAATAAAGATATTAAACATCAACCTAAAATCGTCCTGTCAAACACGAAGTAATTTGTTTTTTTCTATTCTTCTTTGTGTTTTTCGCTTATTTTGACAGAGATGCCACTCGTTTACAATTTAAATAAATAGAAAAATAGATTTGTCGACTGTCGTTTAGATGTATGGACTTAGTGAATCACTTAATCCTTAGTGCAAACAACAATAGCTGTCGATATATTTTGCGATTGTCGGATCGTTGAAATTTACAGAATCACACTACAGAAAACATTAATTTAAATTCAATGAATTTTAGAAAACGTCAAATGATATTTAAGAATTGCGAACATAAAAACTGTTACACAAATAAACGCAATTTGATGAGAATGTTATTTTTTATATATAAATTTTCACAATTTTTTTGGATAAAAATTTGAAGTTTTTCAGAAAATAAAGATAACAAATTATTTTATTTAAAATGTTTGGGACATTTGGTTTTTTGCGTTTGGCATCCCTAATTTGAATATTTATTATTATAAATTTATTCTCTATGTTTTCCAAATATGGCTATGTTTTAATAAAAAAGTTGAGAGAGCTTTTTTTTTGTTATTATTTGTTACTCCATCCGACCTACATGACCGCAATGAAAAAATATTTCGCCAGTTAAAAGAAACTATCTCCTATCTCCATCTCCAATTAGCACGATTTAATGCATATAGCCACCCTACACAACCATTACCTTTGCAATGGAGGTTAGGGCGAGCTATTTAATTAGCAAAAACTAAATTAAACGAGAAGTTATGTCATATAACCGGAAACGCATGCATATTTTTCCAATATTTTTTTTACATTTATTATCAATACTCAAACCGAGGTGGAGGGTATCAAAGATTCGGCACAGCCGAATTTAACATTCTTACTTGTTTTTGATAGATATCCCACTCGCATCCCACTAAGCGACCAAAAAATTCTGAAAGGAAAAACCTAAGCTTTTATTGAGCCAAAAAAAAAAAAAGTCCTTTTTTGAAAAAAAGTCTAAAAAATTTTTGATTTTCAAAAAGAAAGTCAAAAATATTTTTTGATTTTTTTTTAATTTTTTTTTTTGCCCGAAAGACTGAAGAAATAGCTATCTAAAGTGTTTGGGACAAATTTTGCTAAGAACAATAGGTAAAAAGTTACATGTATGAGAAAAAACACCTGTTTGGTCAAAATGTCAAATTTTGACTACCTCTAACTCAGAGAGCTCTGGACCGATCTTGTTGAAAAATTGCGTCTGAGCCTCTATCCAATAGAACTAACCTTGGCACAAATTTCATTCTGATCGGAAGACATCGGTTTTAAAAGTTGGAACACTTGACATGTGCACTAGATTCTTATTCTTGCACTTAGGAAAAGCCCTTTTAGATTATTTAATTTTTAATGAAGACTGGAAGGATTAATATGGCCTTTTTCAGGATTTAGCATCTTCCAATGACATCTGAAAATATGCCCAGAGTATTTTAATCCTTGAAACTAGCGTTTTATGGGTTTTTTTTGTATATTAAATTTTCTTAAAGGGTTAAAATATTTATATTTTTTTTTATCGTGAAACTTAATTTCATTCAAACACAAAATTTAGCTCAGAAAAACGCTCAACTATTATTTTCCCCTAATTTCTTACAGTGCTGTCGAAAACGCGATAACAATCAAAAACCATAAAACAATAGTGCACCCACACCGACCCAACCTCTTTGGGGGCTTTACTAATAATCACCCGGAGCCGAAATAATCCGCTCGCTCAAAAATAGTGTGCAATAGTGTAATTTTGGAGCTCATTCTATTAAGCAAAAGATAAAGAATTGACTACAATGCGTATGAAAACCTCAAAACTTTGAAATATTTTTAGTGTTTTTATTTATAGAATGACTTCTAAAATTACATAAGGATGTGGGTTTACAAAAATATGTTCAGGTGTATGTCTATAGGCCCACAATCAGTCATTTTTTATGACACCATCTTTTCAAGTAGCTCAGCAGATTGTGTCATCATTACGATGGCTTTTTTATGCTTTTCTCATGTTTTTTGGTTTCATTTTCATGTCTTTCAAGTTCTTCCAGAAGTTTCACTTCTTCTCTTTATGTTAAGCATTTTTTTCATTGTTTACCTTCAATACCCTCCATCCTATTGTGTACTTTAAGTTGTGTTTTTTTTTTTTTTTTTTTTGGCAAATTATAAATAAAAGAAGCATATTGTTGTTAACATATAATTGTAAAAATTGAAGATTTACTGCAAATAATTTTAATAACTTATGTTTGGATATTGTTGTCGTTAAAATAACCAAAAGAAACAATGACACACACACACACACATACGCTATTAGAAACTCTGGTTGCTCTAATAATAATAATACACATAGAGACACACATATGTATATAATTATTTATAGAATTAACCCTCTTATGCTCAAAGATCCCAGGAGATAAAATTGTTCATAATGTTACATTTTAAGCTTTAGTGGAATACACGTACTTAAAGAATTTCTAACATAAAGCTTAGTTGTTTGGCTATATTTTTGTTGGCCATCGTAATTAATGTAATGTTTACAACTAACTGCTTCTGATTAAGTAAATTGTTTAAAAAATTTATATATTTTGCCAAAGAGGGTTAAAAATGTTCCAACTTCCTGTGTGTATGGTTTGTTTTATATTTCGCCTTGTTTTTATTCATTCATAAAACGCATTAATGTTATGAGCATTTATAATTTATGTTCTGTTATCGCTTTAGCCGTAGCATACTCATACATTTACAGTGTATGTTTATTATTGCTTTTTTTTTGGAAATTTTTGCATAGTCCACCATTATAGCCATCTTTTTTATAACATGTTTTATTTCAACCCCCTGCGGAAAAAAAAATCAAGAAAGAATATAATAACCGATCTAGGCTGACTTTATTTTATCTTACGCCATAAATATCTCAAAAATGTTGAGGTGTTCAGAGGGCACAGAAATTAAACATATGCGAAATTTAAGTGAAATTGTTAATTATCTACAAGTTCAGTATCAAGAAATATATTAATAAGCAAATTATTTCGTCGCATTAAAGGGGCACAAAAATTTATTTCGAGCGAAAGAATAAATATGACTTCTTTATAATTTTTAGTTAAAAAAAAATTTTGAGAAAAAAATATTTTATAGCTGAAATCATTTTGGTAAAGAAAACAAGTAAGAAAATTAGGTAGGTCTAGATCGACCTATTTATTATGTCCAACTAATTGGATATAGAAAATAAGCATAAATTTGAGTAGCATCTATAATATTAATAAGCTGGGCAATTTCTTGTGACCGATTTAAAAATTTTACTTACCAACCGATTTTGACCAAAAATACGTCATTTGAAAGGCATTTACAGATTTGCACGGTATTGAACATTTTTTTGGAGTAATTCTCATTTAAAGTTGCTACTAACACATACATATAACATATATCCTGTGTGTGTGTTTATTATAAATATCAAAAGCCCGGTGTTGAATTGTGAGTTGGTTAAATTGAATAGCATACCTTAAGGCTCCTACAACATTATTTATTAACAAACCCATTTATATATACTAGCAGATTCCAGCGCTCGAAGTTCGAGCACAATTTCTAGACAGCTTTATTTTTTAACTTAGCCAATTAACAAACCAACACTTTTATGGTTTATTATTATTGTGAATGAATATAACAAACTTAACAAATTTAATAAAACACACATAGCATATGTATAATTTTATGTATATGTCAGTACCAAATTAAAATGCAGTTTACTCAAAATATAGGAAAAAATTTTTAAAATCTCTAATTCTGCAAAACGGCTAAAAAGAAATACCTTACAAATAATATACGTTTGGTCAAAATCGGGATAAAACGATAGAACGAAACATCGGTCACAAAAAATCGCCTAGCCTATTAATATTATAGATCTGTGTGTTCAACAAATAATTATAATGAAGTTTACTGAATTTTATTTAAAAAGTGTTGAATTGTGAATTGGCTAAAATTGATTAGCATACATTTAGGCTCTTATAAAAATACTTATTAAATTAAAAAATAAAATTTCGTAGAATTTGTACTCGAATTTCGAAGGCTAGAGTTGGGAAATATAATATATTTCTATCTATAATATATATAATATATTTGCTATATTTTACCGATTTTTATGATTTGATGATTATGATGATTTCATAATTTGTCAACATTGGACTTGCCCCACAAATGACCCCAAGCTAGTATGGGACGATTAAGTCAAAAATTCAAATATTTTGCAAACACTGCTGAATTTTGGATCACTTTAACCCTAGGAGCACATAAGGGTAAGATTTCGTAAAATATAGCACAATTTTATTTCCCCACCCGTAGTAAAGTTTTCATCTAGTTTACTAGAACAATTAATTCTTTTAAATATGCCAAATTCCAAGTTTGGCCTCGGCAAGGAATGGGTTAACGTTGTTTGATTTATTCCAAATTTTAAGCATGGAAGACTTGCACATGCGTGTTATATCTAAAAATTCAATAGCACTTACAAAATATTTGAATTTTTTTAATAAATTATCTATTATTAGGTTGGGGTCATATCTGACCCCAAGTCCAAATGGGATAATGGGGTCATATAATTTTTTTCCGAAACCCTATACTATTAAGATAAAATCTGACATTTAAAACTAGAAAACTGATAAATTTTTGATAAAAAGAACTTAGAAAAAGTACATTTACTGAATATTTCACAAAACACAAATTTTAATCGAAATCCGCAAAAAAAAATTCTTTGTAAAAAAAATTCTGGAACAGGAAATTACTTCAAAATTCAAACAGTTAATCTCTAACATATATTTAACAAAACTTTAAAGTGCTAGGTCCATTTCTTTACATTTTGTTTAAGAAATTTTTTTAAAATTAAAATAAAAGGAGTTTTCAAAATTTTATCAAAAAATTTTCCACTTTGGTCTCATTTCGCATTAGGTTAAAAATGTGGTAATAAAACAATAATTCATGTCTGAGTGCATATAGGTATAGAGACCACAAAAAAAATGATGGCTTTAATTAATTTTTTAAAGTTGAAAAAATTTCCGTCAAATTTCACGACCTAGTTTTTTTTTGGCACAAAATTAATCTGGGGCATTTGCTATTTTTTATCGAGTTTTTATTCGATTTTGAAGTTATATAGCTTTTTAAAGAGATAATTTAGTACTGAAATCGATTCATATAACAACTTGTCGATAAAATTAAACTATAGAACGAAATTTTCGTAAAATCTGAAAAAAAAATTTATTTTCCCCATACAAAAGCATTTGAAATTTTCAGTTGCGTTGGGGCACCTGCAAATTTTTTTTGATATACCCAAAACTTTGTATTTCTCAGTTTTTCTTTCTATTCGTATATTTATAGGGGGTGGGACTTGAAATGCCAACACTTTTTCCCCTCCATACAGTGAAGGGCCACCCTAATGGGGCTATGACTAAGAATTGTCCTCTAAGGTTTTTGATGTGTAAATCTCTATGCGCTCAGGAGGGTAAAAATCTATTTCACAATATAATCACAAAAACAGCGTAAGGGAAAATCGGTGTGAGGTATATGTAAGTGTATTGGTGCAAAGATTATGATTTAAATCTATTTAGCTGATTTAACAACCAACAGAAAGCGCCATGAATGTATAGCAAACAACTGCAACCGTCAAGTTTAACAACCATAGCAGTTGCTCGCATATATAGATGGCGCTTACTGTTTGATTTTAATTGATAAGTAAATAGATCTTTACACATCTCCTCTATGATCGGACTCACATAGTTTTTTTTGGGGCCACTGATGAATAGTTATAATAAAAATCTACAAACCCAATTTGACCGAGATCTATATGATAATTTTGATTTTATGGGACTAGGTCTGAACTTGATCCGATTTTCACCAATTTCAATAGCGTTCATCCTAGGCCGATATAAGCTTATATACTAACATGTATATACTAACAAGGTTTACATGGACACACAGGTGGACGGATGGACGAACATCGCTAAATCAACTCAGAAAGTGATTGTGAGTCGATCGGTATACTACCCAATATTTTTTTGTAGTTACCAACATCAACTCATCCAGGTTGTGGAAGGTTCTGGCTTCTACCCCTCACACATTCGGTTATTTGAAAGATCCATTGGGGGCGTGGACTAACTCTAGTGGGGAATTACTTGGCCTGCTACTGGACACCCGTTTTCCGGGCAACTCCCCTACGCCTCTACAGGCTTCAGAATACTCAGACGCTATTACGACGGATATTGCTTCGGAGATAGTCAATATACCAACACTGACCTGGGCGATTAGAAGCTTCAAACCTTACAAGTCTCCAAGACCTAACGGTATCATTCTAGCTGAATTGCAGTACGTGTCTGACTACATTTCCCCTTGGCTATGTAGGTTTTTCACTTGCTGTATCAACTCAGCGTATATTCCCCTGAAGTGTAGGGAGACAAAAGCGGTGTTCATTCCAAAGGCTGGAAAAAGTTCACACACTGTCCCAAAAGACTTCAGACCAATAAGTCTATCATCGTACTTATTGAAGACAATAAAGCGTATGATAGATTCTTACTTTCGAAGAGTTATTGATTCTAAACTGCTGTTGGCGCGACAACACGCCTACAGCAGGGGAAGGTCAACAGAAACAGCTTTTCACGAGCTTGTAATTACCATCGAAAAATCACTCTCGGTAGGAGAATACACCATGACAGCCTTTTTGAATATAGAAGGGGCTTTTAACAATGACACCGGACTCGATATTAGCGGCACTATCTAGTCTAGGAGTGAACTCGGTGATCATATCAGCGATTGGAAATCTGCTTGGCAACAGGCGGATAACGTCTAAATTGGGAACGACTCTAATATCCCGATTTGTGAACAGGGGAACGCCACAAGGAGGCGTTCTGTCACCATTTCTATGGAACTTAGTGCTGAACTCAATGCTAGTTTCGTTGGAGGGACAAGGCTGCCATATATGGGAAGATTGTATCCACACTTAGAGATAATCTACAGAGGGCTGTCATGAGGCTATCTAGCTGGGCAAGTAGTTGCGGTCTGGGGGTAAATCCGACTAAAACGGAACTTGTTCTTTTCACGAGGAAGTATAAGATACCTTCCTTCGATCCTATTTCGCTTGATGGTACTGAAATCGCCTTCTCTGATGGAGCCATGTATCTTGGCGTATTCCTGGACAGGAAGCTGATCATCGTTTGATGACCTGCTCTAGAGAACGCCTCTAATACCAACCTTCTTGAAAAGGTACAGAGAATGGCTTTCATGTGTATCAGTGCTCTTCGTAATACACCTTCGGATGCTTAGAACATCCTCCTACACCTAATACCGTTGGACATATTAGGAAAGTTGTCGGCGGTTTCATCGGCCATTCGACTAAGAAGCACACTACAATGGCGTGGTTATAATTGTGGCCATGGAGTGATCCTAACTGACAGGAAATTACCATTGAATGTGAATTACACCACTCCGAGGAGTGTATTCGATCGACACTACAACACCTAATACCGACCAGGGAATCTTAGTCTGCGAGGATTCCAGGTAGCAGGCGTTCCAAAAATTTCTACACTGAAGGATAGAAATTGTGTGGCCAAGTTGGTTTCGGAGTCTATTCAAAGGAGCTTGAACTAAATCTGGCTCGCAGGTTGCCAAACCACTGCAGTATATATCAGGCGGAGGTACTGGCATTAAAGGAAGTTGCTGACTGGTTGGATTGGAATATTCTGTCTACAACCGCAGTCAACATCTATTCTGATAGTCAGGCCGCTGTAAAATCCTTGGAATCAATGTTCCTGAAAACAAGAACCACCCTTAACTGCCCCACGTCTTTAAATGAGATGGCCGAGCAGTTTGACATCAGATTCATATGGGTCCCAGGACACAGGAATATACCGGGAAACTGTAAAGCTGATGAGCTGGCAAGACAGGGCACTACCTTACAGGTTCCAGCGACCTTGGAATGTGTTGGTACACCTCTGGAATCGTGCAGGCTGGAACTTCGGATAACAGATGGGCTAACGGATCAACGTGTAGGATCACGAGACAAATCTGGCCGGCTCTGAATCATAAGCACACTAGTGCGCTACTATCACTCCCTCGTGGGGAGACTTCAACAGTAGTTGCTGTTATCACTGGGCACTGCCTCTTAGGGAGACACGCTGAACGCCTCAGGGTCTCGTCCAATGGCTTCTGTCGTAGCTGCATGGATGTGGAGGAGGTGGAGAGCATAGAACATTTCCTTTGCTATTACCCGGCGCTTTCCAGACGAGACTTCGAACATCGGGATTGCCGTTTCTTCACGATCTCTCTGATCTCTCAAATGTGGAAATTTCACATATTAGGGGTTTCATCAAGAGTTCAAAGTGGTTCTACGGTGGGGACTGAGGGGAACACTTATTTGTCCCGTGGTATCACAATGAACCCCAGAGTCTAAGTGTGCTTTTTCTTTGGATTAGCAACCACTTCTAACCTATCCTAATCTACCATAAGGCTTAGGGTATAAAAATGCCATCAATATTTAGCTGCATATTTTATATAATTTAATTGTAAATGCATAAAGTTGCCTATTTCCTCAAAATGCAGATTCATGAAAAATTGTACATCGAAACAGTAATTTTACAATAAAATTGCATTGATTTGTGGTTGCCTGCTTTTTCCATATATCGCTGTAAATGCACAATATTTTACATTTTCAACAACCTTTTGATGTGTAAACATCTATACGCGCAGGGGGTAAATTTCAAAAAGAGCGTAACATATAAGTGTAACATGTGAGCGTAACATATGAGTCGTAAGACAAAATGTGATTGTATTGGTGATAAAATTATGATATTATGATAACCTGTTTGAAAACTAAAAATGAAAAATAAAAAATGAAAAAAAATAAGAAAAATCAAAAATTAAAGATGAAAAATGAAAAAAAAAAAGAAAAACGAAAAAATAAAAATGAAAAATGAAAAATAAAAAATTAAAAATTAAAAATTAAAAATTAAAAATTAAAAATTAAAAATTAAAAATTAAAAATTAAAAATTAAAAATTAAAAAATTAAAAATTGAAAATTAAAAATTAAAAATTAAAAATTAAAAATTAAAAATTAAAAATTAAAAATTAAAAATTAAAAATTAAAAATTAAAAATTAAAAATTAAAAATTAAAAAATTAAAAATTAAAAATTAAAAATTAAAAATTAAAAATTAAAAATTAAAAATTAAAAATTAAAAATTAAAAATTAAAAATTAAAAATTAAAAATTAAAAATTAAAAATTAAAAATTAAAAATTAAAAATTAAAAATTAAAAATTAAAAATTAAAAATTAAAAATTAAAAATTAAAAATTAAAAATTAAAAATTAAAAATTAAAAATTAAAAATTAAAAATTAAAAATTAAAAATTAAAAATTAAAAATTAAAAATTAAAAATTAAAAATTAAAAATAAAAAATTAAAAATTAAAAATTAAAAATTAAAAATTAAAAATTAAAAATTAAATTTAAAAATTAAAAATTAAAAATTAAAAACTAAAATTAAAAATTAAAAATTAAAAATTAAAAATTAAAAATTAAAAATTAAAAATTAAAAATTATAAATTAAAAATTAAAAATTAAAATTAAAAATTAAAAATTAAAAATCAAAAATTAAAAATTAAAAATTAAAATAAAAATTAAAAATTAAAAATTAAAAATTAAAAATTAAAAATTAAAATTAAAAATTAAAAAATTAAAAATTTAAAAATTAAAAATTAAAAATTAAAAATTAAAAATTAAAAATTAAAAATTAAAAATTAAAAATTAAAAATTAAAAATTAAAAATTAAAAATTAAAAATTAAAAATTAAAAATTAAAAATTAAAAATTAAAAATTAAAAATTAAAAATTAAAAATTAAAAATTAAAAATTAAAAATTAAAAATTAAAAATTAAAAATTAAAAATTAAAAATTAAAAATTAAAAATTAAAAATTAAAAATTAAAAATTAAAAATTAAAAATTAAAAATTAAAAATTAAAAATTAAAAATTAAAAATTAAAAATTAAAAATTAAAAATTAAAAATTAAAAATTAAAAATTAAAAATTAAAAATTAAAAATTAAAAATTAAAAATTAAAAATTAAAAATTAAAAATTAAAAATTAAAAATTAAAAATTAAAAATTAAAAATTAAAAATTAAAAATTAAAAATTAAAAATTAAAAATTAAAAATTAAAAATTAAAAATTAAAAATTAAAAATTAAAAATTAAAAATTAAAAATTAAAAATTAAAAATTAAAAATTAAAAATTAAAAATTAAAAATTAAAAATTAAAAATTAAAAATTAAAAATTAAAAATTAAAAATTAAAAATTAAAAATTAAAAATTAAAAATTAAAAATTAAAAATTAAAAATTAAAAATTAAAAATTAAAAATTAAAATATAAAAATTAAAAATTAAAAATTAAAAATTAAAAATTAAAAATTAAAAATTAAAAATTAAAAATTAAAAATTAAAAATTAAAAATTTAAAATTAAAAATTAAAAATTAAAAATTAAAAATTAAAAATTAAAAATTAAAAATTAAAAATTAAAAATTAAAAATTAAAAATTAAAAATTAAAAATTAAAAATTAAAAATTAAAAATTAAAAATTAAAAATTAAAAATTAAAAATTAAAAATAACAAATTAAAAATTAAAAATTAAATATTAAAAATTAAAAATTAAAAATTAAAAATTAAAAATTAAAAATTAAAAATTAAAAATTAAAAATTAAAAATTAAAAATTAAAAATTAAAAATTAAAAATTAAAAATTAAAAATTAAAAATTAAAAATGAAAATGAAAAATTAAAAATGAAAAACGAAAAAATAAAAATGAAAAATGAAAAATAAAAAATTAAAAATTAAAAATACAAAATGAAACATGAAAAATAAAAAATTAAAAATGAAAAACGAAAAATTAAAAATGAAAAATAAAAAATGGAAAATAAAAAAATTAAAAATAAAAAATGAAAAATGCAAAATAAAAAATGAAAAATGAAAAATAAAAAATGAAAAATGAAAACTGAAAAATAAATGAAAAATGAAAAATAAAAAATGAAAAATAAAAAACGATAAATAAAAAATTAAAAATTAAAAACGAAAAATGAAAAATGAAAAAAAATTAAAAATGAAAAATAAAAAATTAAGAATAAAAATGAAAAATAAAAAATGAAAAATACAAAATTTAAAAAAATTAAAAAGGAAAAATGAATAATAAAAAACTAAAAATTAAAAAAAAAATTTTAAATAAAAAATGAAACATGAAAAATAAGAAATGAAAAGCTAAAATTAAAAATTAATAATGAAAAATAAAAAATGAAAAATGAAAAATAAAAAATGAAAAATATAAAATTAAATATAAAAAATGAAAAATATGAAATGAAAAATGAAAAATGAAAATTGAAAAATGAAAAAAGAAAAATAAAAAATCAAAAACTAAAATTAAAAAATTAAAAATTAAAAATAAAAAATGAAAAATAAAAAATGAAAAATTAAAAAAAAAAATTAAAAATGAAAAATGAAAAACGAAAAATTTAAAATAAAAAATAAAAAACGAAAAATTTAAAATTAACCGGTTAAAATAATAATTAATAATAAATATTTTTATATGAACAAAGCCCCTGCAGTTTATTGCTATATACGCTTTCTGTTTGATTTTAAGAAAGTGCTATAAAAAAATCTTTAATTGCTAGATGTTTACACATCGTCCCTGCGATCGGACTCACATGATTTTTTTGTTGAGCTTTTTCATAAATATCTATCCGAATTAATATATTTATATTAAAATTTCATCGATTTGCAGTTGCACGGTTTTGCTTATTTCTCTTGAAATGCATATTATTTTATATTTTCACCTAAATGATATTTTTTGAACTTGTCCACAAAAACACATATCCAAATTAATAACTTAATTTATATGGCATCGATTTGTAGTTATATTTGTTGGATATTTTTGTATATTTTCATCAAAATTTATTTCGAAAAATCTATTCGAAGCAATCAATTTTCAATAAAATGTCATCCACATTTTGCTATAATTCTGTGGTCACAAGCAATAACTGCCTAGCTCGAAAATCATGTTCTTGAAAAAAATGGCTTTTTATATAAACGTAATGGGGCTTTGTTAAGACTTAGGTCAGTATGTTTTCATTAATAAGTTTTTAATAAAAAGTGTTAGGGAAATGGGGATTTCACGTAAATATAAAGCGTTTTTAGTAGAATATGACAGCATTCATAACTCAAATCGTTCTTAAGTCGATTTAGGCGGTTATCGCTAGTGACCACAGAATTATATGTTTTTTTTTTTGCTTATTTTAATCTAGAAGTTCATTTTTTCCTAAAAACCTATCAAAATCTTTGTATTTACAACAAAATATCATCGCTTGCATATTTTTTCATATTTGGCTTTAAAGTATTTCTATCAAAATGTTTTTTTTTTCGAAATTTTCTTCTGATATTTTCTAATATCACATAATATCATGATTCTACTGGTTGTAAAATATTCCTTTAGAACGTCATATCACAGGACGATTCTAATTTAATTCATCCTTACTCGAATGTTATTTCATCTTAAAGCATTTTATTTGCTATTGCTACTCCTTATTAAGATATGTAAGCAACTCAGCTAGTATGTCTGGCTAAGATAGATCTTCTTCAAGTTTTTTTTTTTGGTCAGTTACCAACATCAACTTCAACTCATAATGCCCAGTAGCGCAGAGTGGTGTGGATTATACAACAAATGGCACACCATCCAGCCAACCAGCCAGCCACTTTAGCCAGCCAAACCAGCCAGTTTGCCAGTAATTCTAGTAAATATTTTTGTTTTTATTACTACGCACCTATGTTGGTTTATATCTCTGTGTATGGCTGTCACAGTTTTTCATTCATATGTTTATTTGTTTGGATTTGTGTACTATTTTAACGATATAAAAGAATTATGGCAATTTTTTTTTAATTTTCATTTTTTCTTTTCTAAATATATATGTATATATATTTATAAATATATATATATATGTGTGTGTGTGTGTAGTTTGGTTCGTATGTAAGTATATCTTTCTGTATGAGATATAAAAAATATGACCTTCGTTCGAAGTATGCATGCATGGACATGTTAATACATACAGACATGAGATTTATGTAAATTTCAGCTATGTGAATGTGCCGGATTTCTTATAAAAAGTGTTTTCTTTTTTATTTTCATTTTGAACAATTTGCTTAAATTGGGCTTAACTAGTGTTGTGCTGTCACAAAATTCGTAGATTTTTATTTTAAAATTCTGTTTTTAAATTTATGAAAGTATATTTTCCAACCTTAAATATTAAACAGCTTTTATCTTGTACCACACAAGAAAGCTGGGAAAATATTAATATCAATTTTAAACGGTCTGCCTTAATAACCTTCTTAATATGTTATTAAGGTTGTTAAAAATAGAATTTTTGCTTTTAATGGGTTTCTTCTACTCTTGTCCAATTCTAATAGTAGACTGTCACTGCCACCAAATCTGGCAGAATGGTCTCTTTTAACCCAACTACGAACCAGATTCAAGTGAAAGTCGGTTTACCTTTAGTCCTAATGCATACTTTATTAATTTTTGGCTCATTAATAACTATTTTACCAAGAGTCAGCAAGCAGTCAGAAGAAAACGAAGTGCTGGTTTTTTTTTGGGTTATTGGCTTTTTTTATAAAAATATTTCCTGATGTTTCCCTAAATCTGTTTAACGTTATAAAAATTTATAATATTTTTTATGCTTTTTAACCAGTTAACCGAAAATCCGTTTTTGCAAACTGATTAACCGGCTAACCAGTGGTGAAATTTTTCGTTCTCCCGATATTTCCCTGAATCTGTCTATCGTTATAAAAATTAATAATGTTTTTAAGAATTTTTAATCCGGTTAACCGAAAATCTGTTTATTGTAAACCGGTTAATCGGCTAAGCCGTATTTAAATTTTTCGTTATAGGCTTCATATAACCATCTCTCGATATTTGCCCAAATCTGTATAACGTTATAAAAATAAAAAAATATTTTTAAGAGTTTCTAAATCGGTTATCCGAAAATCCGTTTTTTTTTGCAAACTGGTTAACTGGTAAACCACTGATGAAATTATTCGTTATAGCCCTTATATAAAACCATCTAGCGATATTATCCGAAATCTGTTTAACGTTTTAAAAACAACAAATATTTTTAAGAGTTTTTAAGCCGGTTAACCGAAAATCTCTTTTTTGTAAGCTGGTTAACCGGTTAACCACTGATGAAATTTTTCATTATAGGCCTTATATAAAATCATCTCCCGATATTTCCCTAAATCTGTTTAAAATAAAGAAAATTTATAATATTTCTTAGAGTTCTTAAACCGGTTAACCGAAAATCCGTTTTTTGCAAACTGGTTAACCGGTTATCTACTGACGAAATTTTTCGATATAAGCCTAATATAAAACTTTATTCCGATATTTCCATAAATCTGTATAACGTTATAAAAATTAATAATAATTTCAAGAGTTTTAAACCCGGTTAACCGAAAGTCCATATTTTACATACTGATTTTTGTAAAAATCTTAAATATTTATAGAGTCTTTGAACCGGTAAGCCGAATAAAGCTTTTTAGCAAACTGGTTAACCGGTTATAATCATAGCCGGTTGACCGAAAATCATAATAAACCAATTTAGTATTTTTTTTAAATATATTTTAATTCGATTCACCGGTAATTTCTTACTCTATTAACGGCAAACTGCTATTTTATTAATTTGTAAATTTCCGGTTCACCACCAAGCCAAGTTTTTTAAAGTCATTTTTAATGGAAACACATAGTTCTGCTTGAGGTTGGTCATGTGCATTTTTAGTATCTATTCGTGAACTCACTCATATATATCGAGGTCCCCAGATTAAGTTTAAATCTAAATAACATATGACCCGTAAGCAACATACGTACATATTTATGTGTCAAGGCTTAAAATTGTTTACTCTCCTAAGTTGTGGTACACGATTAGAAAGCCTTATTATCAGTTAACTGATCCCGATTTTTGTACATTATTTTCGTGAGTGACGTTTTTGCTTCATCTAATGTTAAGAAGTTAATGGCTGGGGTTTCCCAACATCATGTAGTGGGGAAATATGTTACTTAAAGGCTATTGTTGTATTTGGTAAAAAAATATGCCATAAAAAGGGGGCTACATTTACAGGGTAATGTTTTCGCTTGGGGTCACTATATCGTAATTTTAATTTATTTCAAGGACCTTCCCAGATAAATCCTTCCATAAGTTAGATGAACTCCCAAAAATCTCAAAATCCACTCCGAAAAAGCAGCAAATATTGTCGAATGATATGTACTCGCGCATCATTAGAAATGACTTGGGCTTTCGGGAATTCAAAAGCTAAGCCGGTCATCCATTTACTGTAGCATGAAAGCAGAAACTCAAGCGAAAAGCAAAAGCATAACTTCGCCAGTACAAACCAAATATATAAGCTGATAGATTATGTGCTCGGGCATGTTGGCAAGCATCAGAACTGGTCACAGGAATTTTAAAAGGTTATCATACAGCTTCTGTAATAATTTGCCCAGACGTATTCTATGCTGGCGTCACCGCGCTCAAGTTGTACGAAAAATTTATCAGAACTTTCTGAAAAGTGTACCAATCTGACGTTTTAAAGAAAGTTGAGACCCACAACAATACACTGCTTAAAAATTAGCTATGGATTTTTCAAAGGGCCAACACGTTTCAAGAGCGATGTTTAAAATTTTCCAGATTTTATTACGTCTGACAATTGGCCGTTTGAAAATCCAGACCTGACTCCTTTGGCCTGCAATATGTAGCCAAGTTTATGCGTTATGGGTATTACTCGTACTCATCATCACATTTTTGATTCTTTGAAGAGATTACTTATCTGATCAGTTGCTAATTTTTCTCCGACAACTGGACGGATAGGCTTCGGTCAAGCTGGAAGACAAATGGCGGCCATTTTGAAAATATTAAAACAGTATGCTTTTAAAAAATTATTTCAAATCTTTTATCGTTGTGATTTAATAACAAGAAAAACGCGCACCAGAGCTTATGGCAGTTACCAAAACTCTACTCAAGAAATAAGATCGCATTTTTACAGTTCGGACCTATCTCCAATATAATTTTATAGGTACATATGAAAAATAATGTTTGCGGCACAACTGCTAGGGAACGATGAGATGCAACCAAAAACTACAAACTAATAGCGCGGGAGCCATTAGCCCTTGAGATGGTGATTCGCCGGATTTGTCCAAAAAAGAGGCAACATGAACATCCACACACGGCAGAGAGGAAACCAGCTTTTGCGGCATTAGTCGAAGTAAAGTGCTGATGATAAAGGATGAAGTGGCAAAACATGAGCTACAAGCGAGTGCTAGTTGTTACTACAAGAGATGTCAGAGAAGATGGGTGTGTAGTTGTTCAAGTTGCCAATGACTGACTGTCAGAAATTAGTTTTTAAAAATGGCTACTGGGAAAGTTTTTTTGGGGAGTTTCGTGTTGGCTGTGAGCCATAGATCAGTGGAGTTCTAGATAAGCTCAACCCCTTAGTAGCATAGGATATTAAGCTAAAGACATAATATTGCGACCAATTCTTTTAAGGGCGCTAGCAGACGCATAGTATCGATCTGTGCAAAAAGTACCGTGAGGTTATGTCAACGCGAAACGTACTCATGAGAAACATAAGAGACTTACCTTAAAGACTATAAGCAATGTACGATTTTCCACACACAATATCTGGTACTTCTTTTAGAACTATTGTGGTCATAATGAATACACAACTGTCATCGATAACAGCAATCAATGTTAATTTAAAATCAATTAGCTGTTTCATATATTATCAACGTGAACGAGACTCAAGAACTTCAACCAAAAGACGGCGAAGGCATAATAATACCAATCCATGATAACGAGTTTAACGTCAATTATCTGAAAATACCACCAAGGAGCGAAATAATAATACCTTTTCCGATAAAACTAAAGGAGGATAGTTTAGTTTTGAATAGGGAAATTATGGTAGGTGTGTATTTAGCTAACATTATAACTAGTACTAAAAGAGGGTAATCCACATATAAAGGTATTGAAGGTAACGGATAAAACAGTAATAGTGGAGAATCTTAGAGTACAAACAACGACATTGAAAAACTATGGAATTTTATCATCTAGGGTATGTAAGGGAAACAATGAGAACTAGTAGATTCCTAGGCAACTTTATTCTTCAACTTAGCCAATTCAAAAACCAACACTTTTTTGGTTTATTATTATTGTGAATGAAGAAAATAAAAACTCATTAACAAACACATTAACAAATTTAATAAACACACACCTAGCATACGCATAATTTCATGTATGTGTTAGTAGCAACTTGAAATGCAATTTACTCAAAATAAATGAAAAAATTAAAAAATCTGTAAATCTGGTGAACAGTTAAAAATAAATGTCTTTATAATAATATAAGTTTGGTTAAAATCGTGATAAAACGGTAGAACAAAACATCGGTCACAAGAAATCTATTAAAATTGTAGATACTTCGGCAATATTTGGAAAATAGCTTGAAAACTTAAAATTAAGCGATACAGATAATAGGGAAACACAGGAACTAATAGATATGTTACGAAATTGTCAATCCGCATTCCACTTCGAAGATGATGAATTGATGACCAATAGTTTCTATGAACACACGATAGATTTAAACGATGGTAAACCAGTGTATATAAAGAATTACCGTCTACCACATACACAAACTGCAGAAATAAATTCTCAGGTACAGATTTGTTGAAGAAAGGTATAATAGAACCATCCATATTTCTATTGTTAGTAGTTTCGAAAAAGGGACAGGCTGTTTGAAAAAATGAAGGTTCGTAGTTGATTTTAGTAAATTAAGCGACAAAATTATAAATGACAAATTTCCTCTAACTAGATTGTACAATGTATTGGACGAACTTGACAGAGCCAAATATTTCTCAACTTTGGATATGACAAGTTCGTTCCACCAAATAGAACTTGATCAGCAATACCGTCCATGTATTGCATTTTCAATTCCTGATGGTCATTATCAATACACAAGACAGCCTTTTGGTTTGAAAATATCATCAAACAGCTTTCAACGTATGTTGACGATAGCTTTATCTGACCTAGAATCTGAAGCTTTTCTATACTTTGGTGATGTAATCATTTTCGGATGTAGTATGAAATATCATAATGTGAATTTGACAAAGGTTCTTGATAGGTTATATAAAGGGTCCGCCATCTAACGTTTTTTTTTCAACTGGTGCTTATTTCGTGAATGGTAACACTTAGCTCATGTCTGATTTGACAGATAATTAGATTTATCCTTCCGCTGAACGAATATGGTTGTGTGTGTACTTGAACAACGCTGGGAAATATTACGACATTACTTTGAACATTATGGTAATGTTGCAGAAAGTGTGCGAAAATTGCGTACGGATTTTGGAAGAAGAGAAGCACCGTCAGCTTCGTATGTTCGTTATCTTGTGAAAAAAGTGAAAGAAACTGGCATCCTCATCGATAAACCAAAGCGTGAAAAGACAAAAACAGTGCGTACACCCGAGAATATTGCTGCTGTGGCAGAAAGTGTGCGTGAAGCGCCATCAACATCAATTCACCGTCGTTCTCAAGAATTGACCATTTCGGAGGCATCATTGAGACGAATTTTGCATAAAGATCTTGGTATGACGCCATACAAAGTCCAATTGGTTCAGGAGTTCAAGCCAACTGACTATCCAATGAGTTTTCGCTTCGCTAAGTGGGCCTGCGATCGACTTACAGAAGATGCCGATTTTGCCAAAAAAAAAAATCATCTTTTCAGATGAAGCTCATTTTGATCTTGGCGGGTATGTAAACAAGCAAAATTGTCGCATTTGGGGCACAGAAAACCCGCACTCATACATTGAAAAGCCGATACACCCAAAACGAGTCACTGTTTGGTGCGGATTTTGGTCCAGAGGCATAACTGAGCCATTTTTCTTCGAAAATGAGCAAAGAGCGGCCGTTACAGTCAATGGCGATCATTATCGGGCCATGTTGTACGAATTTTTGTTCACAAAAATTGAAGAGGGGGATACTGGCAATATTTGGTTTCAAAGGGACGGCGCTACGTGCCACACAGCCGAAGCTACACTCGATGTTTTGCGTCCTGTTTTTGAAGATCGAATTATCAGTCACAGAGCTGATGTCGTTTGGCTACCTCGGAGCTGCGATTTCACACCGTTGGACTATTATTTGTGGGGTGCCCTCAAAGATAAGTATTACGCCAACAAGCCAGAGACAATTGACGCTTTAAAGGACAATATTCGTGAAGCCATTGGTGCAATACAGTTGCACACAATCGATAATGTGCTTAAAATTTGGACCGATCGTGTAGGCTACTGCATGGTCAGCCGAGTCAGCCATTTGAATGAAATTATTTTCCATTATTAACTGGAAGGATTGTACTTTCAAATAAAAAAAGAAATTTGAGATAATATTTTGTAGTTTTTTTCTTATAGCATTTTCAAAAAAAAAAAAAGTTATTTGGCGGACCCTTTATATTTCTTTTATTTATAAAGTTTACATAGTAAAAACAATTGCAAATTAGATAAAAATTCACGAAGAACAAAGGGCATCAACAAATTCTCTCCACTTTACACGATCATTTGCTACACACAGAAAAAATATTTGCCAACCGAGTTGTTCTAAAGTGTTCACTGCATTTTTGATTGCATCAACTGAAATTTAATATCGTCATTAAATTTTCTATTATGATAAAATATTTACTGTTAAGGCAATTGAACTGTAATCAACGTGAATCCGAAAAGTGGTTATTAGCGTTATCGCAATTCGGTTGGCAAAAAATTCGGTAGCCACAATGAATCTGTTTTCTGTGTGTAGGATCTTTGCTTGGTTCAAAGTCAAATTACGAGATTTGCATTAATTTTTCACCATTCTTATCCATGTGTTTCGGGGCCTACCAGAATTTCTATGGCACTGGGTATTCCTGTCCAGTGGCGATTTCGTCAGGTGACCTTCTCAGGATGTGACCTATCCACGTCCATTTTCGGCTGCAGATTTTCGATTCAATTGGTTTGCAGTTAGCCATTAAGAGCAGTTGTTCATTGATCACCCAGTTCGGCCAGATAATTCGGAGAATTTGTTTGAGGCACTTACTGCAGAAGGATTGCAACAGCCTGCGTGTAGATTGTACTGTACTCCAGGTGCTGCAACCATACAACACTACCGATTTGACACTACAGTTAAAGATTTTTAGTTTTGTGGTAGTGGTTATATTGGTCGCTCTCCATATTTTGTGCAGGGAATGGAATACGGTCCGGGCTTTGTTGATTCTATCGGTAATATCGGCACTGAAGCCTCCGTCTTTGCAAATTGTGCTGCCGAGATATGAAAATAAGTCTACATCCTCGATCAGCTGTCCTTGGAGTGTTAGGGGTGTCGTATTACTAGTGCCAATCCGCAACAGTTTTGTTTTTTTCACGTTTATTTTGAGTGCAACTTTATTGGCATTGATGGATAGCTGCTGAATCGTCTGTGCTATATCATCGAAGCGGTGTGCAAAAAGGCAAATATCGTGGAGGACCTCACTCGTGTTTCAGCGGATGCCATATGGCGTTTCGGAGTTTGTTTGCTGAATCACGCAACTCAACAGCCGTAGAAATAGTGTGAGAGACAAAACACAGCCTCGTTTAACTCCTGAGCTCGAATGGTTGGCTTTCTTCTCCTTCGTATCGTACTAGACTGGTTAACGAAGTATAAATTGAAACTTAATTCAAACAAATGTTGTTTTTTGAAGCCTTAGGTAATATATCTTGGTCATTGGATAACTCTGAACGGTATTGAAAAAACTCCGGAAAAATTCGAGATGATAAAAAGATATCCAATACCCAAGAACGCAGATGAAGTGAGAAGATTTGTGGCATTTTGTGACTATTACAGAAGATTTATCGCGAACTTCGCTGACATAGCAAATTCTTTAAATGAATTATTGAAAAAGAAAACAAAGTTTGAATGGACAGAGCAACGACAATCTGCTTTTGAATTATTGAAACAGAAATTGATAAGTCCACATGTGTTGCAATATCCAAACCTTGAAAAACCTTTCAAATTGGAAATTAGTGAAGACAGACCAATATTATTTGCTAGTCGTTCATTGAATAAACACGAAAAGAAATAACCGGTAACAGAGAAAGAATTACTTGGTATATACTTGGGTATACAAGTTTTTAAACTGTATTTGTATGACCATAGACCTCTAGTAGCATTATTTTTGCACCGAAATCAAAGCTCAAAATTCACAAGAATCAGATTTAAACTATCTGCTTATGATTTTTAGATTGTATATAAAAGGCATTAACAATGCTAATGCAGATACTCTTGCAAAAATTTACTTAGACTCTGACATACTAAAGAAAATGGTACCTCCTGGGAGGTACCAGCATTGGCGATAACAAGGGGAATAAGTAAAAGTAAAACTCATGATAAAATAGAAAATGAAGTAATAGATAGGAAAACCAAAGATGAGTCTGATCAACTCATAGTCTGGGATTGTAGAGCAGTGGATGACATTTAGCGCACTAAGGAAATACAAATTGAGGACGACAATAGTCTCAATATAACGGCCGTAAGATTTTGCAACAATCCATATTATTTAGATAATGTATTGGAGAAATTAGTATCTACATTAGAGGGTTGGCTGAAAATTTTTCGAAAACAATTCTTCGATAAACAATTCTTCGAATAGCAGCTCTTCGAATAACAATTCTTCGAAAACAATTCGTCCCCGCTATAGTTGACAACTTCTATGGTTATTCCCCGCTATAGTTGAAAGCATGTGAATTTTCCCCGCTATAGTTGAAAATCTCTTATTATTTCCCGCTATAGTTGAAAACCTTTACGGTTGTTGTTATTCGAAGAACTGCTATTCGAAGAATTCTTTTCGAGGTATTGTTTCGAAGAATTCTCCGCAAATCACATTAGAGAGATCGAATTATAAAAGTTACGATTTCGAGAAGAGTGATAGCATATTCAATATAGTCACCCATGAAATATTGAAAGAAATCATAAATAGAAATCCTCAAAGAATAGAAAAGGAAGATCGAAAATAGAATTAATTGAAAGTTATCATAATACACCATGCGGATGACATTTTGGGGTAAGGAAGACACTACTCCAATTGAAACAGACATATTTATTTATTTATTTATTGAATATTAATATTATAATTAAATTACAATTATTAATATAAGATTTTAAGGAGCACTAGCAACTGAGGCTTTCGACTCCGACTAGGTTATAAAGACGTTTTAAATAAGATTTTGTAAATAATTTTCAGATATGAATTTGTACAATAATTTGATATTTTTATCACATGTGTTTTTGAGAAGATCTGTTGGTATATTTGTTCCGAATAGGTCTGCTCTGGATGTGTTGTAGGTTATGCACTCGTCAAGGATGTGGGTAACATTAAGTTGTTTGTTACAGGTAGAGCAAACAGAAATATATTTGGAAGAATGTGAACAAAATGGTTAAAGAATTTATTGGAACGTGTGATCCTTGTCAGAGGAAGACACAAATAAGAAACACTAAAGAACCATTAGAAAAGACTGACGACACACCATGTCAAAGTTTTGAGACAATTGTTACGATTCAAGCCTATAAAATGGGGATTCAAAATGTGGTGCAGGATTTAGTAATCGACAGGTTATCTCTTTAAATTTGACTTATACACGGAAAAAAACTAATACCGAAGTCGGTTTGGGTGAATTCGTTGTACTTAACTTGACTCATAAGCTAAGTGGGCTTGGCTGTGGATTTTATTTCGATAACTTTCTTTATTCTCCTAGATTGCAATACAAATTAATGATGTAGAAACCAAAGGTCTGCGGTACTGTTCGCACAATTGGAAAAAAATCCGCTGAATAAAAACATTAAGAGAGGTGACATTTATTCTGAAAGTTTTTAAGGAATCTCTTTCATGAAATGGATGGACACGAAATCGGTTCACATGCTAATCAATTTTATATCTCCGGTATATACGACTTTTGTAAAGAGAAGGCAGTCAGAATCAGCTCAAAAAATAAACGTTGCTTTTTCCTGAAGTGGGCGGTGTCGACCTCATGGACAAGCGTAAAGTATGACCACAAAAAAAAATTAAATATTATTTATGTTTATTCTTTGAAATTATGGACAAAGAACTAGACATAGCACTAACAATAGTATACGCGACAATACATGAAGCTAAGCGCAGCATATCGCGGAATATCGGCAAATTGTAGGAAGAAATCTAATAAATAATTTTACTTCGAGACTTTGAGCACCGCCAACTTGAAAGGAAGGATCCAAAGCCAAAATTGGTAATAAATGTAATTTACCAGCACACAACATGCAAAATAAAACAATTAAGAAAATTATAGTCGGTCTAGACCGACTATATGATACCCTATATCATGCGTTTAGAGACCCTATCTCTTTTGGCTGTAGATATGAAAAAGTTCATATCGGATGTTATATCTATATCAGGACTAGGCCCAAAAATTGACCGATCCTGACTATGTTTGGTAAAGTCTCTTGTATTTTGCAAAAATATATACAAACAAAATTTGAGAAGAATCAGTGCAATATTTTTGTTTTTTTGATAGATTTAAGTGAAGATCGGGAAGCAGCTCTATGTGGGGCCTATTTATACGAGTTGTCCCATGGGGATCATTTTTGGACTACTCAGTAATGGATATAATAAACGCATACAAACCCAATTTGAGTAAGATCTATATTATAATTTGGACCTTATGGCAATTTATGTCGATTTCATAGGGGACATTTGTATGGGGGCTAGGTCTGAACATGGACCGATTCTCACCAATTTAAACAGCGTTTATCCTATGGCCGATAAAAGCTTATATACCAATTTTCATCAAAATACAGTGCTGTCTGGGTGGAGTGAACCCCCGATGCTTTGAACACCGCGTTAGAGTGAACACCAGAATGTTTACATTGACTACTCTGTAGAGTGAACAGTCATGAACCTCTATAGAGTGAACATACTTTATAGTAAGTTTTTAGGTTGGGCGAAAGAGAAAAACAAAGAAAAAGATTATAAAAATTTTAGGGAACAAAAAACAACAGTAAAATAAAGTTTATTTTAGAGTAAGTTGACAAGTTTCTCCCACAAATACGTAATCTATGAAGTGTGAATCTAGTTATGTCTGCGCGCATGTTCCATTAATATCGCGTCTCAAAGTTGATTTGTGAATATTGGTGTTACGTACATAATTGTTACATAAAAATGGATTCGAAAAAAAGAAAGTATTTATCCTTAAAACAAAAAAGCGACATTATTAAAGAAATCGAAAAAGGTGCTTGTGTTACTTCTTTGGCACAGCGTTATGGCGTTGCAAAATCGACAATTTGTGGAATAAATAAAAAGAAAATCGGAGTATTGAGGCTTATCGGTAACTATTCATTTGGAACCCAAAGAAGAAAGACGCTTAAAAAAAGAGAGTTTCCATGCATGGAAAAAGCATTGTACAACTGGTTTGTGAGACAACGTCAGAACAATTTTCCTGTCAGCGGCGATATGATCAAGGAAAAGGCAAAGGCATTACATGGGGACCTTCAAGAGAAGGAAAGCGGCTTTAATGCCATTTCTGGATGGTTGGCAGGATTTAAGTCACGCTATAGAATTCGACTGTTAAAGGTGTGCGGCGAGAAATTGTCTTCACATCAACAAGCTGTTGAGCCTTTTAAACAAAAGTTAAATGACGTAATTCGCGAATTACGGCTGTGTAGTAGTCAGATCTACAATGCAGATGAGACTGGCTTGTTTTGGAAAATGCTTCCAGAAAAAACTTATGTGACCAGCTCTGAAAAAGTGGCTCCAGGTAGAAAAATGGAGAAAGCAAGAGTTACTTTTCTTGCATGCACTAATGCAACTGGCAAGCATAAAATCAAGCCATTGGTAATAGGTCGTGCAAAAAATCCTTGTTCTTTTAAATCGTTTAAATTTCCAGTAGATTATCGAAATTCTAAGAATGCTTGGATGACATCTGAAATTTTTAAAGACTGGTTCCATACATGCTTTGTTCCACAGGTAAGAATCTTATAACCAAAGTTTAACCGTTTACAAAAATTATACGGGTATGAATCTTACAGGTTCAGTAATTTCTGCAGCTAAAGGGGTTGATCAATTAAGAACAAGTGATGGAGCCATATTCGTGATTTACATGCCGCCGAATGTAACACCCTTGATCCAACCTATGGATCAAAACGTGATCCGTATAACAAAGCTGCATTACAGGAAAAATCTTCTGGCATTAGCTGTTGGAAAGGAAAACATCACAGAGTTCCTAAAAGCATTAACGTTGAAAGATGCATTGTCGCTGTTGCTGCTTGCATGGAATCAATTGAAAGCTGATGTTATAAAAAAAATGTTGGGTGGCTATTTTGAAAAGCACGGCAGTTGAACCCATTTCTAACGGTGATGATGAAGAAGAAGGAATGACGTTGAGTGCACTTCGGCAAAAGTTGTTAGCCGAACGATACGAAGATGTTTATCAAATCCAAAATTTACTTCAGATCATTAATTCAGATGTAAGTTTGCAGGAAAATTGTTTTATAGATTATACACGTATGTATGTTGATTTTTCTTTATTTGTATTTTCAGACAAACTATACTGAAGAAGATATTGAAAACTGGAATTCAATAGAGAACAGAGAGCCAAATCCTGTGGAAGATATCGCCGGCACATTTGATATATCAGATGATGAAGACAATGGCGAAACACCAGCAAACACAAATCCGATATCAGCTGTTAAAGCCATTAAGGTTTTTGATAAGGGTATCGAATGGGCTGAGGCTAATACCACAAATTTCGCGAATATACAAGATTTACATTGCCTTCGTGATCAAGCAGTGCAAATATCGGTAAACAAAACAAAAAAACAAACAACAATTACTAGTTTTTTCCAGTCTTAAAAGTACTATATGAAAAAAAAATAAAATGTATAACATATAAATTAATTTAAAATGAATAAATTCGTATTTTTAACAAAAAAAAAGTTCAACCTTGATTTAGTGAACAACCTGGGTATTATGAAATCGCTCTACAAAAATTAGTTCACTCTACCAAGACAGCACTGTATATTCATATTTGCGACCTGCAGTTTGATTACAAGATTTACATGAACACACAGACGGACGGACGGACATCGTTAAATCGAATCAGTTAGTGATTCTGATTCGATCGGTATAATAAAAGATGGGTCTCGGTCAAATATTTTTGGTAGTTACAAACAGCAGCACAAAGAGTAAAGGTGTGTAAATTGTGCTAAACAAAGCCCATCTCCGCTTCACAAGTAAAATAAATTATTTTGCTGTGGATCATCTATAATATTAATAGGCTAGGCAATTTCTTGTGACCGATGTTTTGTTCTACCGTTTTATCCCGATTTTGACCAAACGTATTTTATTTGAAAGGTATTTCTTTTTATCCGATTTTCAGATTTACAGTTTTTTTAATTTGTTTCTTTGTTTTGAGTAAATTGCATTTAAAGTTGCTACTAACATACATAAAATTATACAATACTATCTGTAATAAAAATAAGTTTGTTTTTTGTGTTGATTTGGGAATTGGCTATAATTGTTCAGCAAACCTTTAGGGTCTTTTTTTAATAAAAAAATAAAATCTCCTAGAATTTGCACTCGAATTTCGAGGGCTGGAATCTGCTAGTTGGTATAATACTACTCAACATATTGATACTGGCTATTCACCATTTGAATTGATTTTTCGCAAATTACCCAGTTTACTTGGAGGTAACATAATGGAAGATAACACTAGGGTATATGATTTTGGAAACTACATTAACGAATTAAAGATTAGATTAAAGTATTCATTAAAGAATGCAAGGAAAATTATAGAAGAAGTGAAATTAAAAAGGAAGTTGGATTCTTATAAAAATTTCATGAGTATAGAATTAAAAATAGGAGCTTTAGTTGTAGTTAAAGTAGAAAATTAGAAAAAAGAATGAGTCACCGTAAAAAAGACTTTACTTATCTTTATTATATCGTGTTATTTGAACACAGGATTTATTGAGGGCATATTGTTATCAGATGGTTTTACCTAATGCCTTTTAAAAACTTCTTTAGATATTATTTCACGTTTCCTGAAATAAATTACTTTAAAGTTAAACCAGATTTCCCTTCGCAACTCCGGATTTAAAAGAATTATTTGCACAGATATTCTTGCCAATTTCGAAACTGTGTTTTTTAAGACTTTTCGAAAACTTTCAAAAGCCTTATAACAGCTGGAAAACAAGTTGTTTTGTGAAACTATATAAAAGATGGTATCAATTTTACTCGAACTGTAAACATCACAAATGTCATCTCTATTTTCTAATAAAGCCTAATGTATATTTCTTATAGGCCTTAGGCCTATTGTTAAGTCTATTAAAATATTTCGTATCGAAAATATTGTTATCATTACATATTAAACGTTTTGTTTACTTATCTTATATCTAAATTTCCAAAAGGGTCTTCATAAATACCGGATAATTAACTGATAAAGTTACCATGACAGCAGACGCTATTTTGTTGGCGGGAAACATGCAAAATTCCAAACATGCGCATCCACAGCAAAACATTGAATTCATCAAGAGTGAGAGCAAAAGCTTAAAAGCGCAAGACAGAATCTCTCATGAAAAAAAAACAAATGAGAGCATTAAATGTTTAGAGAAACAAAGATATGAAGAGAGTAAGTGAGAATAAGGAAATAATGGAGTGAGAGTTAATAAAAACTTTCTCCTTTTCAGTAAACAATTACTTTGTTGTTACATTTTCTATCCATCTTCTCAATGTCTGTTCATATGTTTGAGTGCAACTGTGTCCTTTCGTGTGTTTGTTTATTTTAATTTGTTGTTTAGGAATGTGTCGGAATGTTTGCATCGTTCTGGATGATGGCAAAGTAGTTTATCACTATTCTATTACATTTTTAACAGTTCCGTTCTGTTTTCCTTTATTGATGTAGTAAACCAACTAAAATTTTTATGGGGTGGAAATATTGTGCTTCGAAATGTTTGTAAGTCGTTGTGGAGCCTGCTTTGTCTGCTGAGTACTAGTGGGTGATTTAATTTGAGTACGTTTTGGTTCGGTTTTTAAATTTCTGTATGTCTGTTCAGTTTTGTTTCCTTGCTGTTTTGGTTTTGTGTAATGTACGCGCGTAATACGAGCATTGCCTCATATTGTTCTGAGTGTCTGGAACATTGACGCACGTAGCGCAATGTCAAGTTGACACTTTTTTTGTTTTTTATTTTTATTTTTTTTTTGATACAGTTCATCCTCTTTACCAACTCGTCATTTTCAAGCTTTTTGTATGCAAGTGTATTTGTTTTTCATGTATGTCTGTGCAATTTTGGCCATTGTGAAACACTGGAATGCGCCTGAAACGATATTTTTTGGTGTGAAAATGACCAGCGGCATATTTTGTGGATATGAATTTATTTTTTTTTGAGCTTCATAAAAAACTTAATGCTGCAAAACAATTGAAGTTTTTTGAGAAGATTTTTTTTTTTTTATAAAATTTCCTTTTTTAGACAAATATTTTCACATGAAATACTTTTCTTTTTTGTAATTGTTTATAATCTTTTTATAACCTTTATCAATTACAACCATTTTTCTAGCCCGATTTTATCATAAGAGGATTTTACGTATTTAATTGCATTGATATACAGCTTATTGTAACAGCATCCACTATTTAAGATTTTTTTTCTTTCTAGTATCTGCGCATTTTCTAACTTTTGTGGTACAAGAGAGTACTTGGTTCCTTGTTAACCTCCTACACTCCACTCTCCACTCTGTCGGTAAAAAAAATACTTTCCATTTAATATTTTGTTTCCGCAGTAAAAATTAAAAAAAAAAAAAATTGCTGGCTCTTTGGATGGTGTTAAAGCGATGCCAGATTTGTATTTTATGATTAAGAGATATGATTATATATGACAGGAATGTATTAAATGTTTTCGAAAATATTACAAATATCTAGTAAAATTCTGAGAGTTTGATTTGTCATTTCATAAATAAATTTTAATAAATAATGCTTTCAGAAAAGTATTTAAATTCTCAATAAAATATTCATCATAATATTTGTTTTTTTTTTTAAATCTGACATCTTTTGTTTTCTCTGTACTTTGTTTTATTCTCTCCCAATTCTCAGCAAGCACAATGCAATATCTCTCTTTCTCTCCATTTCCTGTTCGTCTCTAAGGTATTCAAGTAACGTTACCTATTCGCATTATGTTTCCTGTAAGGAAACAAATTTATGAAAGTGAATTTGTTCTACAACGAAATGAAACAACAACGTAAAGTTTTGAATGACATTTGAAAATATTAAAAAAATAAATTTAAAAAAAAGACATTCAAACTTGGAAAGTAGATTTAATTCTCAGAAAATTCATAATTTAATTATATTTTTACAGGCAAAAAAAAAAAAATTGTTGACTTAACACTTTGAAGTCAAAAAATTTAGAGTACGTATATTTTTAAAATAATTTTAGTAGAAAATGACAGGGCTCGTTTATGTAATACGAACATTAGAGGAGATTAAAGGTTATGCCAAAATATTGCATAGAAAAAATATGTTTTGAAATTTATTTCCACACAACTTTTTGATATTATCAATCGTCTTGTTCAACGTTCGTGTTGCTTCAACAGAAATTTAGTCAAAATAATTTAATAAATTTATAATAAAGTAGTTTTTAAATTATTAATAAAGAAAATTTTTATTGTAAATTTTAAAATTTTTCATAAAAACGTAATGAACGAATAAGTGAAATTGCAGAAAAAATTTTTGAAAAAATTTGAAAATAATATAAAAAAAAAATTTTTTTTTGGTAAAATTTTTTGCTCAAAAATTAATTATATCAAATTTTTTTTTATTAAAAAAAATTATTATTTGATTTAGTTTTCAATAAATTTGTTAAAAAAAAAAATTTTTTTTGAGTGAAAAAATTATTTTGATACAAAAAAATAAAAAAATAGAAAAATTTAAAAAAATTATATACATATGTATGTACAAAAATATACATACATATATATTTGGGTTAATTTTTTTTCATAATAATCAGTTATTTATAGTTCGGTTCGAGATCATGTATACATTTTCTAATACTAGAAAAGATAATACTTTATGCAATGTAAGAGAAATTTGGAAAAAATTGAAGACAGCGCTAGATGGAGTAGCTACTTTCGAACAAAGCGACTTGTTCATCTTCAGCATCCTTCTGCCTATTGCTTCAACTCATGCTTAATCAACTACTTAACTCAACATTAGAAAGAAAAGAACATGAGAAATGTTTTTTATTTCTTTTCATACGAGAGTTAGGACGAACAAGCAGAGTTTTTTCCAATTTATAGCTTTCTCTACATTAACATCGCTTTGATCAATTACAAATCTCGTAATGTGAAAAAAGCTCTTTTGTTTTGCCAACCGTCCCATAGATGGGAACAGTAATGGCATGTGAAATCTTAACAGATTTATCAGATTTAAAAAAATTTCTTGTATATTTGGGAAAGTTGTTTTTCGCAAACGTGGCATTATCTCACAAAATGATCTATAAAATTTTTGTATTTACAGCAACTGAATGAAAGCTGGGCCCACTAGCTACATTTATATTTTGTAATCTTAACCCTTCCAGGACCGGAGATATTATTGACTTTTAATGAGACTATTATGAAAATTTTGTTGGCAAATTCGCTTGTGACGTACGCAGGAAAACTTTATTCAGCGAAGCCACCTGCCGTGTCCTACTGGAGGAGAAAACCCTTAAGCGCGGCCGCAGGCCGCCACGCAGAAAAACTTTAGTATGCGAAGCCAGATTTCAATACTTAACTTTAGTGTCTCCGGGAAGACATAAGACAAGATAAAGCCATCATGGCCTTATCTCACATGGTATTAAAGCATCCCCTCATTTCTTCTCCGTCCTATTATGAAAATTTTGTTGGGAAATTCGCTGTACTCAAATTATTTACAGAGTAAATCGCGGTTATAAGAAAATAACTACACAATGTTGCAATACAGTTTTACTGCAATTAGCTAAGCTGCACTGAAACGAGTAAATCGCGAAAAAAAAAATAATATCCAACTTTAACTCCTAATATATCCAGCACTTTAAGAGTCAAAAAGTCATAATAGACACCAAAAAATAGCTTGTGACCCCTACTTTTATTGTAAATGTGCAAATACATACCTTATATACGTAATTTCGTCTGATAATTACAGCTTTTCACAAAAACTCTTTATCAAAAATGCACAATCTTGAATAGGTTCACAATGGGTTAAAGGCAATTTAATAAGCTTTCATATGATACATATATTCCTCAAATCCGATAAGAATTGTTCAAGTTATATCGAAATCAATGTCAAAACTTTGGAGGTCCATAACTCGGAAAATATGGGTTTCCGACAAAAAAAATTTTTTTTCCTAAATCACCTCAAATACCCCTATTTCAAAAAAAAAAAAAAATCGGGGTGGTGCACCTAAACGAGACTTGTTCCTTTAATTTTTTGTTTTTCATATTTAATTTTTTTTTTTAATTTTTCGTTTTTCATTTTCAATTTTTTATTTTTCGTTTTTCATTTTTAGTTTTTCATTTTTCATTTTCATTTTCATTTTTCATTTTTCATTTTTCATTTTTCATTTTTCATTTTTCATTTTTCATTTTTCATTTTTCATTTTTCATTTTTCATTTTTAATTTTTTTTCTTTTTTTGAATATATATAATGAGTGAATAAACTATAAAATGATTACAAAAAATATTTTTGGAAAAAAATTATTTTTGGAAAAAAATTTTTTTTTTGGTTTAGTTTTCAATAAATTGTTGAATACATTTATTTTTTTTTTTTTTGTGAAAAAATATTTTTATGTAAAATTTTGTGTAAGAAAAAATAGACAGTAACGCTTTTTATTAAAAATTAGAATATTTTGTATACTTATTATACCCTCCACTCCAGGGTGCAGAGGGTATATATAAGTTTGTCATTCCGTTTGTAATAATTAGAAAAATAAAATTTGGACCCCATAAAATATATATATTTGCGATCCTTATAACAAGCGGACTTGATATAGCGATGTCCGTCTGTCCGTATGTGGAAATCACGATGGCGGCATCAATCGGGCAGCTAGGGTCCTCGTTGATATAAAAAATGATTCTGAGAAGTTTGCTATTTAAAATCGTCCAAATCGGTAGATTAGGGCCCGAGATTTGAATGAAGAACTAAAAAAATTCTTGAAAAAATTTAGTTTTCTTTGTTGTTCTTGACACGATCACGCCCTCAAGAGGATAGCTAAGGTGATCATTTTTAGTGAGAAATCATTAAAATCGGTGGAACAGGTCCAGGGAAATCTCTGAAAAATAAAAAAAAAAAAATGAAAAATATGATGTTTCTATATTGTTCTTGTTGTTATTCTAAATGTTGTATTGTTTTCATAGCTGGACTTCTTGTTTTTGTGGTCTTTGTGAAAATAATATAATAAAAACTAACCCTTTGTACATTTTTTTTTATCAACTCTGGTATAAAAATTTAAAAGTTTCCATTGTTTTGGCATCACTAAAAAAATTCACTATATCATTTCTGTCATTGCCACGAGACTGCCCGCAAAATTTCAGATCGATTGAGTCACGGGAAAGAGGTTAAAATCGATCCAAAATTTGTTCGACAAGCAGACACTACGAGTTAATATAAAGGGAGTAAAAATTCACCAACATCTAAAGCAAATAATGCTTAAATACCTAGTTGTTATTAAGAAAAAAAAAAACAATGTAAATTTAGCAAAAAAAATTTTTCTGTATTAATTTATTTAAAGAGAAAAACACAAGAAATAACGTTTGATGTTGTATTTTTTGTTTGTAATATTTACATATACATACATACACAAATTAAATAATACAAATAATATACATATATTCTATATGTGTATATCTATAATAACTCCATGTAAGAAATAATTCGGTATATTATTTTATTGACATAAAATTCTGCAATATTTTGTTGTGGGGAAAATACATTTCTTTTGCATTAACAGAGTGTCACTTCATTTTGCTCAGCGTGACTATGCCACAGTAGATGGCGCCACAATTTTTGTTCTAATTAGCTTTGCAATAGTTATTTCTATTTTAACATGAATGTCAATATTTTCAAATAGATATCATACAGAACAATGTTAAGAGTATACACAGGGCTAATCTTTTATTTCATACGTTTTTTCATTATTCTTTTACAAATATGAACATAAGTTTGGCATATTAACTTTTTGTTGTTTTAACAAAATAGAGTTAGCGAGTTCATCAATGAGTTTTTTGCTTTCAAAACAGTTCTACATAGTTACATAGAATTATTATTCTGCTTTACCTACAAAATATCTGATTGCGATTACATCTAATTTTTAAAAATTGTTTATAATTACTAAAGCATTATTAATCACATATATACAAAATTTCTCCTTTTAAATTTTCCATTCAAATTTAAGAAAATATCAGTTCTAAAAATTGGAAATAAATTAATTGAAGTTCAGAAAATCATATCAAAACGTCGGAAATAATAATTTTAAATTTAAAAGACATCAATTGCATCAAATTCCAAAAAAAAAAACACCAAATATGTTTACAATTAAAAAGTGTTTACATATAAAAAAAATGTTGGTTCAGGAGAAATTAATAGCTTTTCAGTAACTTGTTTTAACGATAATCGAATCGCAAAATTATCAGTAAATTTTTTAAACGATATTCGCTATTGTTAAAATCAGCTTAACGACAACCATTTTTGTGTTGTTTATTCAATCGATAAAAACTTAAATTTTTAAGTTGAAATGTCGTCATACATAAATAAAAATCATAAAATAGTGAAAATATTTTGCTTTTATTAAAAAACTTTTTTATATAAATAAAAAAATTAAATAGCATATTCAATTCATTATTTAATTTTCAAATAAATAAACAGAAATATTAGTAAAGAAAATAAAGATATTAAACATCAACATAAAATCATCTTGTCAAACACGAAGTAATTTGTTTTTTTCTATTCTTTGTGTTTTTCGCTTATTTTGACAGAGATGCCACAATAAATTTAATTTAAATAAATAGAAAAATAGATTTGTCGACTGTCGTTAAGATGTATGTACTTAGTGAATCACTTAATCCTTAGTGCAAACAACAATAGCTGTCGATATATTTTGCGTTTGTCGGATCGTTGAAATTTACAGAATCGGACTACAGAAAACATTAATTTAAATTCAATGAATTTTATAAAAACTCAAATGATATTTAAGAATTGCGAACATAAAAATTGTCGCATAAATAATCGCAATTTGATGAGAATATTATTTATATATCAATTTTGACAATTTTTTTTGAATGAATATTTGAAGTTCTTCAGAAAATAAAGATAACAAATTATTTTATTTAAAATTTTTGCGATATTTGGTTTTTTGCGTTAGGCATTCCTAATTTAATTATTTATTATTATAAATTTATTCTCTATGTTTTCCAAATATGGTAATATTTTAATCAAAAAGTTGAGAGAGCTTTTTTTTGGTTACTATTTTGTTACTCCATCCGACCTATATGGCCGCAATGACAAAATATTTCGCCAGTTAAAAGAAACTATACAGCCATCTCCAATTAGCACGATTAAATGCATATACACACCCTACACAACCATTACCTTTGCAAGGGAGGTTAGGGCGAGCTATTTAATTAGAAAAAACTAAATTAAAAGAGAAGTTATGTCATATAACCGGAAACGCATGCATATTTTTCTAATATTTTGTTTACATTTATTATCAATGCTCAAACCGAGGTGGAGGGTATCAAAGATTCGGCACAGCCGAATTTAACATTCTTACTTGTTTTTAGATAAAATTGTTTCTTACATTTTTTTAGAATAGTTTTCAATGAATTGTTGAAAACAAAAATTTTTTTAATGTAAAAAACCTTTTAGGTGAAATTTTTTGATTGAAAAATATCGGATTATCAAAGAACGGACTGAGCATAATAACCGGGACCTTAACCGATCACTGTAAGCTTAGAAAGCATCTGAACGAGTTAGGAATTGAGGTGGAACCCATGTGCGGATTCTGCGATGAGAAGACAGAAGCATGAGAAGGAAAAAGCACATGGGTTCTTTCCAAATACCAGGGAGCGAATTAAGATCACTGGAACCAATCAACATCCTCGAATTTCTGAGGGCTTCAGGATTGGGCAAGAGGGCAGTACAATAGATCACTTGGTCGCAGTACTTTCGACACCTCTTTATACAATTACATTACATAGTTGAATATAGATTGGTGAACATTTTCAAATCATCAAGGGTGAGACAAAATGAGAATGTCATCAACATGTTAGCGGCATCTTTCGATCTACTTATTCCATCACTGCGGCATGTAAAGTCACGAAAAGAGTTAGGAAATAGTTCATAAATTATTAGTCTTTTAGATATACCTTCTTTTTTTTTAATTAACCAACACTCAGGGGATGCCCCCACAAATGCAGTACATTGTGTTGATTTCAGGAAAAAGGTTATGGGAAGTAGGAGAGAGGGAGTAGTGTTAATGGATATTTGACTTAAATTTTATAAGATTATAACTGTCAGGAAAAACCGCTGCAGGGAGTTTATTCCACATACGGCTATCGCGACTGATAAACGAATTTTCTCCATAATGCGTTGTGCGGTCAACTGGACAATAGAGTACAAACGGATGTAATCTACTGGAGAAGCGGGTAGAGCGAACCGAAACTGGGACACATGGAATAAGTTCGCTAATCTCAGAAAAACATTTCCCAGGTAATATCTATAGAACAGTGCTACACAACCCACATTCCGACGATGCCTCATTGATGAGCGCCAACGCCCTCCTTTGCACATGGTCCAGTAGCTCCAAAATAGACTTTGAAGGTCCTGTCCATATATGGGAGTTGTATTCCATTTTTGGTCGGATGTAAGTGGTATAGATTTTAAGGAGATTAGAAGGAGTGAAGTAACTTTTACACCGTTTTAGAAAACCAAGACACTTGAATGCTTCTTTCGACGCTTGAAAAATATTCCCGTTCCAATGAATATCACATTGAATTCTCATGCCTAGAACATTAAGAGTATCCGATTCCTCAAAACCTTTACCGTTTATACAGATGACATTGATTATTCCATGGCCCTAAGGGTCAAGGTACAACATTGAGTTTTCAGCGCATTAAAATCAGCCCTATTCGCTTTGACCTACTCGGAGATTTTTAAGAGGTCTTGATTGAGTGTGTCATTCATTGTCTGGCTTTTGCCCCCAACCACCAAGAGGCTTGGCCTACAATTAAAGGAAAATGAATGACAAATGCTGCTTTCATCTGCGAAAGAGTATATAGAATTAAAAAATTTAACAAGAATGTCGTTCAGAAAGATAAGGAAAAGAGGAGGAGAAAGAAGGGAACCTTGGGGTACCCCTGAACTAAGCTGAGACTACATCAATAACAACACGTATTGTTCGGTCTCTGAGAAAACTCGATATAAATCGAGAGAAGTCGTTACCGACGCCAAATGCAATAAGCGTTGATATCAATGCACCGTGCCACACATGATCGAATGCCTTGGAAATATCCAGAGCAACCAATTCACTTTCGCCAAAATTGCGAATGGATCGACTCCAGCGCTCAGAAAGTAGAGCTAACAGGTCTCCCGTAGAACGATTTCTACGGAAGCCATACTGTCGATCATTAAGAAGTGAATTGGCCTCTAAGTAGTTCACAAGATGGAAATTGATTATGCTCACCTTTGAGAGTGCAGAGCAGATTACAATTGGACGGTAATTTTCAGGGTTATTAGCCGCACCCTTTTTAGGGATTGGTTGGACATTAGCAACTTTCCAGCAAGAGGGAAAGACTCCCGCACGGTACGAAAGGCTGAAAAGGTTGGCCAATGGACTGGCTAGCGTCGAAGAGCATTGTTTCAGCACCAGTGCTGGTATACCATCAGTTTTGAATCTCTCCGTTGCTTTGCGTGACTATTTTAAAATTAATCTATGGTCACAACAAGTCTATGGACCAAATTTTAGATTGATTGGATTGGGGAAATGGCGTTTAAATCACACCGTGAATGTGCGTGACCATGTGTGACTAAGTATGACTATCTTAAAATTTATCTTTGGCCACAACAAGTCTACGAACAAAGTTTTAGATCGATCTAATGAGGGGAAATCCGTTTTAAATCTCTCTCTCCGTGACTGTGCGTGACCATGCGTGACTGCGCGTGACTACCCCATATATGGGAGTTGTATTCAATTCCATTCTTTTACGGATTGTGAGCAATATTTTACAAAAAAATTAAAAATAAATTTAAAAAAAAAATTTTTTTTTAATCTTTTCTGGAATAATTTTAATATATAAAAGCCTTTAAAAAGAAACATGGAAAATGAAAAATTTTAAAAATTATTTTATTTTACTTTACATAAAATTTTTCCACAAGTTTCAAGTGTGCTAACCCATAGGTTAGGTGAGGTTAGGTTGATAAGAGGAGCTATGTATACAAATAGCTCATATCCGTTATGTCTGGATATACACCTAAGCCAGTAGGTCGGCTTGTTGTGCGCTCTACATCTCTACACACCGGTTATCTACCCCTCTTACTAACTTAGAAATTCGGTTTCATCAGCAAATTTCTTGAGTATTTTCCAGCTTATCCCCCTTAGACCCATCAGACCTGGTAAGATGTCGTTGGATAGATATCTGACTCTTGTTCTCGCAAATGCAGGACAGTAACAGAGGTAGTGTTCTAGGGTTTCGTCATCCTCTCCGCAAGCTCTACAAACGGGTAATTCCGCCCGTCCTATACGGTATAGGTGAGCCCTCAGTTCAGAGTGTCCAGTGAGGATGCCAGTTACCCTACTAAGTTCTACCCTATTCAGATTCAGGATCTCCCTTGTTCTTGTAGCATTGGGAGAACCCCATAATATCTTTGTAACCTTACCCACGTCATTCTCTTTCCAAATTGATACATGTGAATTTGTCGCCCAGTCTGCCAGTTCCAATTTGAGAGACTTGAAAGGTATTGGGTTTTCCAAATTTACTCTTTCCAGAAAAGAGCGCTTCCTGGCCTGTTTGTCAGCAATCTCATTTCCCATTATACCACTGTGTCCTGGGATCCAAACGATTTCAAGTCTGCCTCTTCTGGAGAAGTTTGAAATCTCCTCCTTACACTCGAGGATAGTCCTTGATGTAGTTTTGTCTGCGGATATCGCTCTGATAGCCGCTAGACTGTCCGTAAATATTTTCACGTCTCCGGGACTTGGAGAAACCCGTGCGTTAATATACCTAATACATTCCTATATCGCCACCAATTCAGCCTGAAAGACGGAGTTGTGGTCCGGAACATGGAGGTATATCCCTGTGTAACGGTCCTCATCGTAGAAACCTATCCCAGTGTTACCATGCAGATTAGAGGCGTCCGTATAGTAATGTGACCCTGGAAGGTTTTGTAGAATATTCCCGTTCATCCAACTTTCCCTGTCTAGTATCCGTATACTGCAGGGTATATCTGTTGACACTGCCGCGATTCTATCACAGCTAATATTCACTGTGTTGGGTCCCGGAATTTGGTCTAAAATAGTCTGGTGTCTGGTAATGTGGTCGGTGATATATTCCCCTGTTACCCTTAGTCGTAACATGGCCAGGAAGCGAGGTTCATCAAAGTCGATTATTTTCGTCTTCCTTGTAAAGAGGCATATTTCAGTTTTCTCTGGGTTCACATTCAAACCCCTCGGTTGTGCCCAGTCATATCCTATTTCGAGTGCATTTGATGCCCTCCTACATAATTCTCTAAGATCTTCCCCCCTTAACAGTATCGCTACGTCGCCTGCGTAGCAGACACGTTGGAAACCCTTATTGGCTAGAATCCTTAGCAGACTGTTTATAGTGGTCACCCAGAGTAGGGGTGTTTCTTATTTTAATGCCACCAACCTCGCAACTTATCCATCTATTCCCTAGCATGTGACTGAGCCAGGCCTTAATATCCCGGTCAATGTCGAATCTTTCTAGGGATTGGAGTAGCGTATTTATTGATACATTGTTAAAAGCTGCTTCTGTATCAATGAATATAGCTAGGGTGAAGATTTTGAGATCAAAAGATCTTTCGATGTAGTGAACTACTTCATGAAGCGCACTTTCCACTGAGCGTCCCTTTAAATAAGCATGCTGTTTGAATTTCAACAACTCATTTGGTATTTGACATTTAACCATGTTATCGACTATTCGCTCCAAGGTTTTCAATAAGAAGGATGTAAGACTTATCGGTCGATAGGCCTTTGGGTTCGCGTAGCTTTCCTTTCCCGGTTTTGATAAGAAGACCACTTTGGCCTCCTACCATGCCCTGGGGGTGTACGCTAATTTTAGGCAAGCAGAGAATATGACAGCCAGACTACTACCAATTAAGTCCCCGCTTTTTTGTAGTAGAGCAAGAAAGACTTCATCTGGGCCTGCTGCCTTAAAAGGGGCAAAGCTTTGTATTACCTTAATTCACCATATTTTCGGTTATTTTATCATTTCTTTCCTCTCGATATTGTTCCTCATTAGGCCCTTCATAGTGTTCCCCGTCGTGTCCCGTCTGCTGTTCCACGTTGGTTCCAGTTTGTCGGGACACATTGGTACCAATTTCTGGGTTCCTATTTGGCCCAAGCTCTTCGGTAAGAAAGTGTATTTCCATCAATATTCTTAAGGACTGTTCCACTGATTCCGCCCGAATCCCGTCCTTATCGACTAGAGTTTCAGGCTGTGAATGGGTTTTCGATAAGAATTTCTTCATTTTCGAGACTTCATTAACGCTATGAACCTGTTCACAGAAAAGTTTCCAGGAGTTGCGTTTGGCTACTCGAATCTTTTTGTTGTATTCCCTGAGTTTGTGTCATTATAGTCATCCCAGTATACTACATGTTTTTTACGACGAGCCCTATTAAATAATCTTCGGACGTCCTTTCCAAGATTTATCAACTCCCCGGTCGGCCAGGGTTTCTCTCGGGGAGATCTCCTTTCCCAGAGTGGACAACATTCCTTGAAAGACTCAATTAGGCTCTTCGTTAATCTATCTACTTCCCCGTCAACTTCTTTAACATTCCTTAGGACTGTGGGAGGAGAAGTTAGACGGGCTAACCCATAAGTAGGCACCTAAAAGCATAGCTCCATTTCAAACATTTATTTCATAGGTTGATCAATTATGTATCATATGCCTTTTAAATTTTTTGATTATCTTATTTGATTCAGAAGTTTTGATTGTTGCAACGAAAAAACTCAAATTGCGCCACTGTGCAGCGGTTGTGATATAAAGGTAAATTACTATTACTTTTGAATAACATTACTTTTGTCAATTAAAAATTTTCGTTTCGTAAATATTTTCAAATATCATAATCCATTTTATTATATCAGATTTTTAAGGTACATACTAGCAGAAATTCGAAATTCGAGTGCAATTTCTAGGCAACTATATATTTCAACTTAGCCAATTCACATACCAACACTTTTTTGGTGTATTATTATTGTGAATGAGGTTAACAAACTCATTAACAAATTTGGTAAACACACACATAGCATATGTATAATTTTATTTATGCAAAATAAAGGCAAAAATTGAAAAGTCTGTAAATCTGCAAAACGGTTAAAAAGAAATACCTTTCAAATAATATACGTTTGGCCAAAATCGGGATAGAATGGTAGAACAAAACATCGGTCACAAGAAATCGCCTAGCCTATTAGTATTATAGATACAAGTTAAGTTCAATGGGTTTCAGTAATTCTTTAGTTTTCTATTTAAATTGTTATTTGACAAACATATCTCAGTGGGTTAAATTTAGAAACGCTGTCTCTAAAAAACCGAAGTGTTTTCTGGTGTTCCACAAGGAAGTCATCTTAGTCTAGTACTGTTCACTTTTTTTTTTATCAATGATGTCCCTTCTGTTATTCAACATTCTAAAATTCTCTTGTACGCTGCTGATGTCAAACTATTTTCTTCTCTTCAAAATTACTTTCAACATTTCTTGCTACAATCCAACTTAAATAATTTTAGCGGATGGTGTACTATAAACCTAATGGAGCTCAATACAAAATATACCAGCACAGGTCCGTTTACAGATGTAGAAATCTACTGGACGCGGCTGATTCATTCTTAGATCATAGATTAAATTTTTGTCCGCATATATCTTTGGCATTATTGGATTTATGCTTATGGCATTATTGGATTTATGAAGCGATAGAGTAAAGAATTTTCTGATCCATATGTAACAAAACAGCTATACACATCCCTGGTTCGTCCTATCCTGGAATATAATATGGGTTACGTGCTACATTATTCATCTAAATTTCATCGAATCTGTCCAGAAACAATTTTTTTTTAATTCTGTCTACGTGGACTTGGATGAAACTCGCGCGCCTTACCCTCTTTTGATTAGACTATGCTATGTAATGTAATTGTATGTAATTGTATATAAAGAGGTGTCGAAAGTACTGCGACCATGTAATCTATTGTACTGTCCTCTGCTAATAATTTGTTCCCACAAAATCTCACCCAACCCTGAAGCCCTCAGAAATTCGAGGATGTTGATTGGTTCCAGTGATTTCCGTGGTATTTGGAAAGAACCCAGGTGCTTTTTCCTTTTATGCATTAAAGCTCCACAATCCCCCAGTATGTGCTCTGGTGATTCTGTCTTCTCATCGCAGAATCTGCACATTGGGTTCGCCTCAATTCCTAACTTGATCAGATGCTCCCTAAGCCTACAGTGACCGGTTAAAATCCCAGTTATTATTCTCAGTCCGTAGTTACCTAACAAGAGTTTGGATTGCCTTAGCCTATGTATAATTTTATGTATGCAAAATAAAGGCAAAAATTGAAAAATCTGTAAATCTGGTGAGCAGCTAAAAAGAAATACCTTTCAAATAATATACGTTTGGTCAAAATCGGGATAGATTGGTAGAACAAAACAGCAGTAACAAAAAATCGCCTAGCCTATTAATATTCCAGATAAGCTGGTCTATGAAAAAAAAAAAATAATCGAGAAAATAGCTGATTCAGATAGAGCATAAGCTGTTTTCAGCTATTTTCTCGATAGCTGGTTTTCACAGGTCACATATATTCTTTGCTTAAAGTTTTATTTTTTATTTAATTTTTTTCATTAAAATTTTGGAAACTATTCTGTTAGAATGACTTTGCTTTTTTGGTTTTTCGAAGCTAGTGTCCATATTTTCTCTTTCTATTTGATCTGCAGATACTTAAATGGTGTAGGGTATCTTATGGTGCGGCTTATCCAAATGAAATTTTTTTATGACGCACTAAATAGTTACATATGCGATTTCCAAAATAATCTTCCGTTTTTTTTTTTTTTTGAAAAACTATATTTAAGTTTATGCAGTTTTTTAGGCAGGCCTGCCATCACAAAATTAGTTTCCAACTTACTGCACGGTCATTTACTACTCTCTAAACTGTTATGATTGCCTACCTTGCTGCTAACTTAACTCCTACGCTTTAACACGATAGTGAGTTTTGCAGTGGCAACCCTGCAAAAACAACATTTAAAAACGCAAATAAACAGACCAACAACAACGTAGGTGCTATTTAAAACTCACCAGTGAGATTATGATGTTTTTGTTAATATTAAAACGCAAATGTTGCAATTTCCTGCATAAGCTCTGTTAGGTCTCTCTCTCTCTCTCTCTCTTTATCTCTCAATATATATTTAGTTACTCTCTTTTCTCGGTTGACAATTTAAATGCTCACTCTGTGTTTTTTGCTTTTGTTTTTTTTTTTTGTTTGCATGATTACAAAGTGAATCCTTTTTATCAACACAAGGGGGTGTAATTTGAGCGGGGGGCGGGGGAGGCTTTCTGTAAAGAAGGTGGCAGTTTAGATGATGACAGAGTGAATAAATGTGATTTTCTTGTTTTGTAGCTTTTGTGTTTGTTTTTGGTAGTTTCATTGTATATTAGAGACACTCTTTTCAACTATAAAGACACAAGCAAAAGCAGCACAAACTCAAACAAACAAATAAACACACACACACACACACACACTAAGAAACCAACAATGTATTTTTGTATGCCGCTTTAGCAACGCATTGCTCCCATTAAGGACCTTCAGTCGTTATCAGACAAGCGAGTCCATCAGTCGTTGCGTTCCTTAGCCGTGCAAGTAGCCTAGTTCAGTTTAAATTAAATAAATTTTAAAGCAAATATTCAAACAACACAAAAAAAAAATATACAAAAAATTACCAACAAAAAAAAAGAAAGTAATAAAACAACACTTTGCTAAATAAATTCAACACATTTCAAGAGAAATTTGTTGTTTTGTCTCGAAATCAAATTTTTCTTCGATAAAATTAAAAAAAAAAAAAAATCTTAAGGCAGCAAGTCAATCAATGAAAAAATAAATCTAAAATCGTCAAATCGTATAAATTCTTTCTCTTAAAGGATTTAAATAAATAAGCAGAAAACAAACGTAAAAATCAATCGTTAAACAATATATTCTTCTTTTTTGGATTTTTTTCTATACAAAAGTAGAAATAAAGTAACGCGTTTACGTGCAATCACTTTGTAGCAGAGAGCTTTATAAACAACAAAGTAAAAAGTAATATCACGAAAAAAAAATTTTTTTTTGTTTGTAGAGAATTTCAAAGAGCTTCTTAAAAAAGTTGTGAATTATTAAAAAAAGAAAAAAAAAAAAGAAACAAAACAAATCATTTAAAATCAATTTTTTGGGCAACACTTTTTTTGTAAAGAAAAAATTTAAACGAAAAAAACAGGAATTTTAAATTTTAAAATTTTAAAATCTTAACTTAAACAAGGTGACTATTAGAGACTTTTAAGCAAAACAATATTAGCCAACAGCTACTTAAATTAACGTTTTTAAACAAGCAAACAACAGCATTTGAAAAAGCATTCAGATTTTTCAGAAATTCTTAAAAGAAATAACTTTCACAACAAAAGCCGACGCCGCTTTTGTTTAAAAACCTTAATAAGAAATATAAAATTTCTTTTAAAACGGGCCTTGAAAGACAACTTTGTCGTTTTGGTTTTTTTGTGTTGAACACAGAAAAACAAGCGGCTTTTAACAAAACTGCTGCAACAGCAATAGCAACAACCACAGCTAGTCAAAGTCTCAAAAGCCAAACAGCATAAAACGCTGTTAGCAGGCATAGAAATAGTTTTTTTTGCTTAAGGTGTTTTAGAAAAGCCAACAAAATTTCACACTTTGGAGTAAATCTGTTTTACGTTAAGCAGCCAGCGGAGATTTTTCCACCGCCCACGCAAACCCTTAAAGCCATCAGTCCGCCAGTACCCCAGCACCCCGCCCATATACCAACTAAAAAACTTGTCGTAAGTATTTAAAATAAACAAAAAAAAAATAATACGAAAATTCAGTTATTATAAATAAATATTAATATAAATACTTCCTTAGAAAATAAAAAAAAAACAAAAAAAAAAAAAATAATAAAAAATAAAAAAAAAAATAATACGAAAATTCAGTTATTATAAATAAATATTAATATAAATACTTCCTTAGAAAATAAAAAAAAAATAAAAAAAAAAAAAACAAATAAGATTTCGTCGACTTGAACACGCAAAATTTACATTTATCTTTTTTAATTTTGCCTTCAAAAAAAACAAACAAAAAAAATAGATTTTCTCATTATGCCAAGTGCTGTAATTACTTTAACACGTTTTGGTTTTTGGGCCAACTAGAAATTGACCCTTACAATCATTTTGATTTTGTTTTTGTTTAAACATTACTTTCGTGCAATTTTCAGAATTTAATCTTTATTATTTTTATTTTTTTTGTTAAATTTGACTGACAAACTGAGTCGTACACTTTGTCTCAATTAACCTTTTTCTAAAGTTGTTTACTTTACTTTGACGCTTACGCTTACTTGACGCTACAACTTCTTGGCTCAGTTTACAGGAGTAGACCTTTTTTGCATGAACATTAATATATTTGTGTTCTTTCAAATTACGTGTGTTAATGCTGGGAAAAAAGTGAAAGTCATTGAGTTACTTCTAAGATATTTTTAAAGCTCTTTTAAATAATAGTTATAAAATCATGAAAACTGGCGGACCTCTTTGCGATTTATTAATCGATTTATATTGAAATTTAAAAAAGTAAAAAAAAAATTATTTTCGTTGAATATGTTTTTGATCGCACTATTTTTCCAAATTAATTTGAAATTTTTGTAAAGAATATATTTAGTATTCCTGTAGATGATGATGAGGTAATTGAAAGCCAATTAATAAAACTAGCAGATTCCAGCCCTCGAAATTCGAGTGCAATTTCTAGGAAATTTTATTTTTTCCATTAAATAAAGACCCTAAAGGTATGCTAATCAATTATAGCCAATTCATAAATCAACACAAAAAACAAAAACAAAACAAACTCTTTTTTATTACAAACACATTAACAAATTTAATAAACACAAACATAACATTGTTTAATTTTAAATGCAATTAACTCAAAATAAAGTTAAAAATTTTAAAATCTGTAAATCTGCAAATCGGCTAAAAAGAAATATCTTTCAAATAATATACGCTTGGTCATAATCGGGATAAAACGGTAGAACAAAATATCAAGAAAACGCCTAGCCTATTAATATTATACTAGCAGATTCCAGCCCCCGAAATTCGAGCGCAAATTCTAGGAAATTTTATTTTTTCATTAAATAAAGACCCTAAAAGTATGCTAATCAATTATAGTCAATTCACAAATTCACATAAAAAGAAACTCATTTTTATTACAAACACATTAACAAATTTAATAAACACACACATAGCATTGTATAATTTTATGTATGTGTAAGTAGCAATTTTAAATGCAATTTACTCAAAATAAAGGAAAATATTAAAAAATCTGTAAATATGCAAAACGGCTAAAACCTTTCAAATAATATAGGCTTCGTCAAAATCGGCATAAAAAGGTAGAACAAATCAGTCACAAAAAAACGCCTAGCCTATTAATATTATTGATATGTTAACTCAAAATCAAAAGTGTAACCTGTTTGCTATTAAAAACAAATTTAATGCGAAGACGAAATAAATGCTGTATGAGGCTTTAGTAGAAAGTCATTTGAGTTTAAAATACAGCACTAAAAGCAGTACTTATTCCACCTTTACTCTATTCGACATTATCCTCATTCCAAGATACAGTGACGAGTATTTTGCCTGTAAGAGGTTTATATAAACTACAATTGTTATACCCTATACCACTATGTGGTTTGGGTATAATGACTTTGTGCTGCTGTTTGTAACAACCAAAAATATTTGAGCTAGACCCATCTTTAATTATACCGATCGAATCAGAATCACTTTCTGAGTTGATTTAACAATGTCCGTCCGTCCGTCCGTCCGTCTGTGTGTCCATGTAAAGCTTGTAATCAAACTGCAGGTCGCAAATATGAATATATTTTGATGAAATTTGGTATATAAGCTTTTATCGGCCATGGGATGAACGCTGTTGAAATTGGTGAGAATCGGTGCATGTTCAGACCTAGCCCCCATACATATTACCCATATGAAATCGACATAAATTGCCATAAGATCCAAATTGTCATATAGATCTTACTCAAATTGGGTTTGTATGCGTTCATTAGATCCATTAATGAGTAGTCCAAAAATGATCCCTTTGACCCCATATAGAGCTGCTTCCCGATCTTCACTTAAATCTATTAAAAAACAAAAATATTGCACTGATTCTTCTCAAATTTTGTTTGTATATATTTTTGCAAAATACAAGAGACTTTACCAAACATGATCAGGATCGGTCCATTTTTGGACCAAGTCCCTATATAGATATAGCATCCGATATGAACTTTTTCATATCTGCAGCCAAAAAAATTAATAAAAATCCCACTCAAATTTGGTTTTTGCTTATTTTCTATGACCAGTTAGTTGGGCCTAAGAGATAGGGTCTCTAAACGCATGGTATAGGGTATCGTATAGTCGGTTTAGACCGACTATAATTTTCTTACTTGTTAGTTATTGTTTTCAAGTCGCTGCAAAGTATTGATCAAAATGCAATTACTTTTCTAAAAATTCACACTAAATTCAATACTTGAAATTATTGGAATTTGCGAGTTCAAAGATGCCGATTAGTAACCACAAAGCAAAATTGAGTATGTTACCTAAAAATAAAAACAAATAAAACATTCCGAGAACTTCTGTTTTTAAGTCCAGTTTGAGAGATTATTTGTTACAAACCCTTGATACGCTGTTAACATAAAAAATGTTAATACATAACTTAATTATATATTTTATACATTAATACGTGAAGGTAAACTTTTAGTTCCCTTTTTAAGCAATGTGCGGGCACGGAGGAGTTTGAAAATTGGCATAGTTTTAGCTCATATGGAGAAGAAGCTGAGAATGATTAAATTTATGTTAAATCTGTATTAGAAATATATTAAATTAAATGAAATAACATATTTGTATTACCTTTAGGCTCATTTAAATATTCATAAATTTTTTTATACATGTATATGTATGTAGAGATTAAAAAAAAAAATTGGAAGACAAAAAAATATTTCCTAGAATTTGTACTCGAATTTCGGGTGTAGGGCTATATTATATTTTATTACTCTTAACAAATTTTATCTCAACTCGCCTCAATAATGTCATTTGACCCTAAAATATTTTAAACAAAATATTTAGAACAAGTAAAAAAAAAAATTCATCTAAAAGAAAAATATTCATTTTATAGGAAGGGGATTTATAAATTACTAACGGATTCCAGCGCTCGAAATTCGAGCGCAGTTTCTAGGCAGCTTTATTTTTCAACTTAGCCAATTCACAAAGCAACAATTTGATGGTTTATTCAATACGAGAAATTATTAGAATTTGCGAGTTTAAAGATGCAGATTACTAACCACAAAACCAAAATTGAGTATGTTACCTAAAAACAAAAACAAAACTTTCCGAGAACTTCGGCTTTTAAGTCCAGTTTGAGAGATTATTTATTGCAAGCCCTTGATACGCTGTTAACATATAAAATGTAAATACATAACTTAATTATATATTTTATATATTAATACGTGAAGGTAAACTTTTTGTTCCCTTTTCAAGCAATGTGCGGGCACGGAGGAGTTTGAAAATTGGCATAGTTTTAGATCATATGGACGAGAAGTTGAGAATGATAAAATTTATGTTAAATATGTCTTAAAAATATATTAAACTAAATGAAATAAAATATATGTAATACCTTTAGGCTCATTTAAATATTCATAAATTTTTTTATATATGTGTGTAGAGATTAAAAAAAAATTGGAAGACAAAAATTGAATGAAAAAACAATATCTCCTAGAATTTCCACTCAAATTTCAAGTGCTGGGCTATACTAGTATATTTTATTATTCTTAACAAATTTTATATCAACTCGCCTCAATAATATAATTTGACGCTAAAATATTTGAAACAAAATATTTTGAATAAGAAAAAATTTCATATAAAAGAAAAAAACATTATTCATATTATAGAAAAAGGGGATTTATAAATTACCAGCAGATTCCAGCGCTCGAAACTCGAGTGCAATTTCTAGGTATCTTTATTTTTCAACTTAGCCAATTCACAAACCAAAAATTTTATGGTTTATTATTATGTTTAATGAAGATAACAAACACATCAACAAATTTAATAAAACACACTGCATATGTGTAATTTTGTGTATGTGTTAGTAGCAACTTTAAATGCAATTTACTCAAAATAAGGGAAAAGATTTAAAAATTTTGTAAATCTGCAAATTGGCCAAAAAGAAATATCTTTCAAATAATATATGTTCGGTCAAAATCGGGATAAAACGGTAGAACAAAACATGGGTCACAAAAAATAATATTATGGATAAAATAATAATGGAGAATAATATAAAAGTGAAACAAGTAAGAGTGTTAAATTCAGCTCTGCCGAATCTCTGGCATACTCCACATCAGTTTTACGTTTAAATTAATATCTGAACTTATTGCACTATTTACAACAAATGTAAAAAAAAAATATACTTTTAAAAGCAACAATTTCATAATTTCTTAAACTTGGTGCTAAATTACACAAACACACTGAATTTTTAATATTTTTAAGAGGTGTATTCATCTTTTTGGACATATCTCTGCACAATGATACCCAATTTACCCCATTTTGGACACCAACCTACTCGAAATAATGACAAAGAATATTACCCAACTAAATGGTTTATTATGTGAACGAACGTGAATTCAATAGAGAGACGAACAGATGGACAGACGGACAAGCGAACGTAAGGACAGTCGCACAGACGATATATCAACTCGAGTTGTTATAAATGTCAATAATATATATACCTTATGGGGTCGCAAATGCATTTTTCGAAGCATTACAAACAGAATGACCAACTGATATATACCCTCTACACAGCGCTGTGGAGAGCATGAAATAGAACGACTGTTTCGGGTAAATGTTGTTAAAGATGCAAAAAATCGAAGCAAATAAAAGCTGAAGCTAGCGGTAATTGTTGAAAATCTTATCGTGAACTGACAATAAGATTCGAATAGCACAAAAATACGATCAAAAATATCTACAATCCAATCGATATTGAAACAAAAAGTTCAAAACTGTCCCACCAACACTATATGGAGAATCACAAAAATATTAATCAAATAAAGCTCGGCAAAAATAGGCCGCCGTCATTCTAAAATTATAACATTTTCAGTGCTTCAAAACGAAGAACTTTTTGTAATAATAGATAACCTAAAACAAATTTTCAAAGCTTCTCTGTCGAGATGTATGATATTGAGCAATTACTTTGTATGGGAGCAACCACGTCCACTTATCCGATCGCGTCCATTTCCGGCATAGCTACTAACATTAATAATAGGTGACGTCACAGAAATTTGCAAAGCTCTCCCTATTATAGTATTCAATATATATGATATTAAAAATTTACTTTGTATGGGAGGTGCCACGCCGACTAAAAATATTTAGAAAATTATAGCCTATAACACTTCCCATATCCGCAATAAGACTCTGTGATAATTTAATTTACGGAGTTATTACGGAGATTACCTCCTATAAACAAACACTCATTACCTCTTTATTATGTTAGTATAGATACATATTAAGATAAACATTTGAGCTCAGCTGCAGGCTCTCAAAGATTCGCCGTAGCCGAAATTTAACATTATGCTTGATCCTGAAATGAGTGGCGAAAGTTAAAACATTTTGAATTCTCCATTTAATTTATGGGTGCACTATTTTACATACAGCTACTTTCTAGACTAATGCTGTACATTTGACCGCCTCAAAAATTTGGCCATTTGATATTTATAATTTCTTTAGATTTGAGTTTTACCATAAATGACACCAATAACCTTTAACATAATTTGCTTTAAATTGATTTGGCAAACATTTCTTTTATTTTTACTTAATTTTGTAAATAAATAAAAAAAAAGTGTTATTAAGGGTTGTTTGCACTAAATAACATTCTTATTTTTCTTAAAAAAATTTTTGTATGCTTAACAAAAAGAAAACATGAAAAGTTAGCTTATTGTTAATGTAATCTATGTATATCTAAGATATTCTTTAAATGGGGGTGGTCATTTAAAAAAATCTTAAGTCATAGATATACACCTAGAAATCTAGATATACAGTACTTTAAGCATTTGTAAATAGAATTAATATCTAGGAAGTTGGAAAAAACCCCTTAACTAAAGGAGACTTGGGTGTTATTTATTAATTTCATAAAATATATAAGCCCAACATTTAAAACGTAAGGGCCAATGCAATTGTGAGTAGTCTGATAAAAAAAAAATAATAAACTATTATTAAATTTGGTGTAAAAAATTATATATATATATTCATAAAGCCATTTTCATTCCATCTGGAAGAATCATTTCGCAATGAGGAACCGCTTTTTCACTCTACAAAAATTTTGCTATTAAAATACTCCGCTTGTCCATACTAACTGTCATATAAGAAAAATTCACATATTTTTATACCCTCCACACCTCAGTGGCAGAGGGTATATAGGTTTGTCATTCCATTTGTAACGCATCGAAATAAATTCCTGAGACCCCAAAAATATATATTTTCTTGATCCTTATAACGAGGGAAGTTGATTTACCGATGACCGTCTGTCCGTCTGTCTGTGGAAATCACGGTCACGCCGTCAATATCTAAGCTGGACCGTTCGTTTTTGTACAAAATCGTTTATTAACATCCCAAAGGAGTTGCTATTTAAAATCGTCAAAATCGGGCTAAGGGTTCACGAGCTATGAATGAAACTTTGAAAAAACTCTTGAAAAAATAACATTTTTCAGTGTGTTTGTTGTTTTTCTTAAGATATGTTGTATATGTTGTAATTCTTCGTATTGTTGAAGTCATTACAGTTGTGTGTATATTAATACTGCACGTGTCACATTGGCCTAATCAAGTTGTACCACGTATTTTTTATCGTTAAAATTAAATATTAAAAATTAAAAATTAATAAAAATAAAAAATGGAAAATGAAAAATGGAAAATGGAAAATAAAAAATGGAATATTAAAAATTAAAATTGAAAAATGGAAAATGGAAAATGAAAAATTAAAAATGGAAAATGAAAAATGGAAAATGAGAAATGGAAAATGGAACATGAAAAATGAAAAATTAAGAATGAAAAATGAAAATTGAAAAAAGGAAAATGAAAAATTAAAATTGTAAAATGACAAATGGAAAATGGAAAATGAAAAATGAAAAAATGAAAAATGGAATATGGAAAATAAAAAATGAAAAATAAAAAAAAAATGGAAAATTAAAAATTAAAATTGAAAAATGGAAAATTAAAAATTAAAAATGGAAAATAAAAAATGAAAAATGATAAATGGAAAATGGAAAATGAAAAATGAAAAATGGAAAGTGAAAAATGGAAAAAGAAAAATGGAAAATGAAAAATGGAAAATGAAAAATTTTAAATTAAAAATGGCAAATGGAAAATGAAAAATTAAAAATTAAATATGAAAAATGGAAAGCGGAATATGGAAAATGAAAAATGGAAAATGAAAAATGAAAATATAAAAATGAAAAATGGAAAATGAAAAATGGAAAACGGAAAATGGAAAATGAAAAATGAGAAATCGAAAATGGAAAATGGAAAATGAAAAGTGGAAAATGGAAAATTAAAAATGAGATATTAAAAATGAAAAATGAAAAACTAAAAATCAAAAACGAAAGATGAAAATTTAAAATTGAAAAATGGAAAATGATAGAAAGAGAATGAAAATTGAAAATGAAAAATGTGGAGGGTATCAAAGAATTTAACACTCTTACTTCTTTTCTTTCTAATACCTGAGTTAAATCGTTGATTAAGCATGAATTGAAGTAATATACAGAAGGTTGCTGACGATGAACAAGTAATTTTGTTTGAAAGTAGCTCCTCCGCCTAGTACTGTCTTTAATTTTCTTGTTTTTCGATATTTCCCTTACATTACAAAAGTATATCTTTCTATTAATAGATAATGGAACAGTTAAATCTAAACCAAAAAGTTCATCAGTATATAACCCCTAAACAATATTAAATTCTAAAAATGGAAACTGAATAATAATTCATAATAATTCTTGGAATTTCCCATTAAAAAAAGTTTCATTAGCCTTTATGTATCGTTTATATTAACTGAAAAATTCTTCTTAATTCGGATGTAATATACTTAGCATTTCAGTTTGACATTTTCAGTATGAAAACAGCTTATTTATAACATTTGTGTCTGAAATCACACAGTACCAAAGAAAAAAATTCGCAGAAGTGATTTCTTTGATATTTTACATTAACCCACTGTTTTGCATTGTAATTTTTGCCACAATCTTCTCAAAATTTACGTTGATTGAAATTGACATCATTCATATATAGCAATGAATAAATTCAGTGGTGGAGTTTTGATAGAAATCCTCTTATTTTGTAAAAAACTCAGGCAGTAAATAAATCAATTTGTTGATAAAACTATGAAAAATTGCATTAAAATTACGAAAAGTTTAATTTCATACATTTTTTTTTAAAGAAATATTCATTAATTTGATTTAACATCAGTAAAATAAAGTTCTCAGAATAATTGAAGTTCGAATTTGATAAACTGTTACGTGTGTTTTGTGACCGGCTGATGTAACCAGTCGTGTTCGGGGTCTAATCAAGGACTCGCAAAACTTTAAGCAATAAAACGATGAGTTTCTAAAATATAATTTGTACCGGTAAATCGAAAAAAACGAATTTTAAACTTTCCCCCCCACTTTTGGAAAAAAAAAATTTGTTGATTTTTCTAGGTGGTTCTAAACATTGTTCCAAAATACATACATACATATGTCGCAAACTAGCGTGCGCAAATGAGAACGAAAAACATTTTTCTGCGATATCAACGTTATTAAACGATATCAATATTTTTATGCAACACGAAAGTTAACGTACAGATTCCAAAATTTCTTCCCCATTTTTGGAAATAAAATTTTTTTCAAGATTGTTCTGCATTGTTCTACGATTGTTCTACAATGTTCCAAAATGATGAGTTTTTAAAATATAATTTGTACCGGTAAATCGAAAAAACGAATTTTAAACTTTGCCCCCCCACTTTTGGAAAAAAATTGCGGTTCTTCTAGTTGTTCTAAACATTGTTCCAAACTAGATATGTATGTCGCAAACCGTAACGTACGCAAATGAGAACATTTTTCCGCGATATCAACGTTATTAAACGATATCAATATTTATATGCAACACGAAAGTTAACATACAGATTCTAAAATTGCTTTCTACAAGGTATCCTGAATGACACCTTCAACACTATTTTAATCAACCCCAAATATATGGGTCCATCAACTTTACATCCTCTCTATAACATATCAAAGTTTCAGAGTGATCGATTTACCGGTACAAATTATATTTTAGAAACTCAACGTTTTGGAACATTGTAGAGCAATCATAGAACAATTCAGAACAATCTTCAAAAAATTTTATTTCCAAAAATAGGGGGGCTAACTTCGCACACTTACATTTATTTAACCCCTTTTGATTATTAACGGAATTATTATAGCATTTTATTTTGCTATTATTTTTTTTTAACAAAATAAAATATTTCGTAGCACTAATTTCTTTTACATATTTTGTTATATTGTCAACACTATTTTTGTTTTGTAGCCAACAAAAATAGATATTATCCTAAGTTGACTACAGCGACAAAAGTTGTCGTGTAGCCGTGTTGGTGTAAAATAATCGCTTTCATATAAACGATTGTATTTTTTATTTTTGACAGACTGTAGTCGTGTAGCCACTGTCGCAGAGAGGGGCGAACTCTATCAAAAGTGGCGATTAATTCAAAAGATGAACTTTAACTTTCACAACCGTATTTGGTACCGGGTAATTGCAAAAATAAAAGTTCTAAGTTGTTTACTTCATTTGCAGTGTGTACTTAAATTTCAATTATTATTATTATTTTTGCGTGCATTGGTAAAAAGTGAATTTTTTGATATTTCAAGTGATTATTTTTTTATTAATGCTTCGAAAAGTAAAAGTTTAATAATGGAACCGTCTTCTTCAGGTATTTGAGTATAAAATTAAATATTTTTTGTTTAGATAAATGTTTTGGAAATATTAAAAAGAAAAAATGCTCAAAAAATGGGATATTTTTGACATATGCATTGATGCATTGAGTTTCAACAACTTTCAGGGTGTCACCGGAAAAATCGCTTGCTGTTTTTGACTTATTAAAGTTGTTGTGAAAGAACTCCAGTTGCTAAAAAATCTATGTAAAAAAAAATTAACTTGTTTTTATTGTCTTTTGTCTTTATACTCCGTATGGTAGTTGTTATTGTAGGTAGTTAGTGCGGAATTTATTAGAGATAGGTGCGTGAGTAATTTTAAATCACGCACACTCACGAAAAATAAAGAATTCTGATATATTCACAACGAATAGAATTTTTCACTTATGTTCATGCTATAATGGCATCACAAGTTTGATTTTCACTCGCGAGTGAGAAATTATTTCGGAAATAGTTAATATTTATTTAATTAAAACTTAATGCATAAATAATTAGGGCTTAGTCTTTATATATTTTATACACTTTAACTTTTAAATCTAGACTAACACACAAGTTACTTCGTTTAAAAATATGAGAAAATTCTATGGTACACACGTACACTGTTTTGAAAAATAAACTTTTTCACGCTTCCATCTCTATTTGTTTTTTTGTTCATTTGAACCAAGGTTCAGAAAATATACACATGAAACACACAATGTTCTGTTCAAAAGCAGCCAACACATATCTTTATTTTCATATCAATTATGTGCATTTCTAAATTTTCTACGGTGCCCAACACAACCATGAATGTGTTCGTTTTAATATTTCGTTATTTACACGAACATTTTTGTATCACGTACTTTTTGTTTCAATCACACATAAACCACACATTTTTGAGTGTTGCTTTATTTGAAGTTCATGTTCTGGTACGTGTACTAAAAAAAAACAGAACATGTACAATAAACAGGTTCGAGTTCAGTTATATTTTAAGTCGTGTTGTGGCTCGTGTACTAAGAAAAAACAGAACATGTACAATAAACAGGTTCGAGTTCAGTAATATTTTAAGTCGTGTTGTGTGTAAAATGGCAGACTAGATGTGATGATCATAAAAAAATTATTGCTGATACAAAAAATCGCATTCAAAGGGAATTTAGAGAGAAACTTGGATTGATTGTTGACCAACCCAAACCAGGCTTTGGAAACTCAAACAATGCGAATACTGCTTGGCGTTTTTTAAGAACGCTGAAGTATCTGCAGAAATTACAAAAATTAATTTACAGTTGATAAAACATATGCACACAATATTAATAGTGTTTCTAGTGGTATTGAAGTCAATATTAAAAGATTTTCAAATTTCGCTAATGACACTTCCAGGCTATTTGTTAAAAATTATCCATGGTATTATATGCCTCCTACTCTACATAAATACTTCATGCACGGGCCAGAAATTATATCGCTATCACCATTGCCTATTGGTCAACTTACTGAAGAATCACAGAAAGCTAGAAATAAGGACTTCTAAAGTTATAGGGAGCACTTTTAGCATAAATGCAGTCGGGAAAAGACAATAGAAGACGTATTTAATAGATTTCTTTTAAGTTCTGATCCCTTCATTACAAGCATGAGAAATAGTTGTAGCAAAAAAGATTGAGCAAATGCCACAGTCCGCATTGGAATTACTTATTCTTCCCCGCAGTGAAAATGACAATGGCGATGATGATGAAGATCAAGATTAATACGATTAATTTAAAGATAATTATGATGTAAATGATGATTTTGTGTTAAATAACAATTTGAATTAAATGATGATTAAAAATCAATAAATTTTTTTTTCAATATTTTTTTCTGAAATGGATGTTTTTATGTGTTTATGATTATTTATCAATAAAAAAAACAAAAATACTTTCTAATATGACTTTTTTGAGTTAAATTTATGGAGTTATGGAATGTGGATAAAAAAAATCAGATTTTTATTTTAAATATAAATACATATTAAATATTTATTCCTTTAATATTTCTTTGAAAAATATGTGTTTTTATAAAAGCACAATAAGTAGGCTCTTATTTGCAATTTAGTTTACTAGTTTATCGCTTTTTATTCCAAAGTTACAGCGAAAATTCAGAAATAAGAACATTTTCCCCAAAATACCAAAAAGGCGCCTAACGGGCTAAAAATAATTTTTTTTCACCCTTTTTTTTTAGATAATGGCTATTTATGTATTAATGAATACCCATTAATAAAAAATAACAATATTTTAAAATTACGTATTCCATGAATTATGCATACCGTTCAACCCACTGTGCGCCGGCCTGAAATTATTAAGAAAGAGATTAGCGGGAGCAGACAGCCTAGGCTGCTGGATTAGCGAGAGCAGACAACCGAAGTTGCTGGATTAAAATGTATTAAGCAGGATATACACGGTAAAAATGCATGACAAGCATTGTAGTGGGATTAGTGAAAATGTGTTTGTATGTGTCACACCGATGATGATTGAAGCAAAATCAAAAATTATTAATTTTTTGCTCGCCTGACGTGCGATTTTGTTGTGTGTATATCGTTGATCGTCCTGCATGGTCTCATTATTGATGTGACTTCGAAGCGAGTGGATGTAAAAATGTCGGAAGAAAAGAAAAACGTGTTAGAATTGATAGAAGACATGGTGTTTACAGCTCAAAATCAAATACCAAATAAATGATTGAAGAGCTATGCTGTATCGTGTAAGAGAAAAGCTTCATGTAGGCCGTGTATACTGGCCTCTAGTGACAACCGTAGTCGATCGTCGGTCTAATGCCTGGTTTTCACTATGTCATATAAGCTGAAAACAAACAATTGCCTCAACTGACATCTCATAATCTTCTATTTATTACGTATTCATTACATTTTATAAACGAACAAAAATCCGGCTGTCAAACACAAACAAATTGCCAACATGTTGGCAATTTCATTTCAGATGTCAAATGTTGCCAGGGGTTGTAAATGGCAAGACATTAAAACCCGTTGTCATACAACTGATAATAATTAACAACAATTGCCATTGAAAATGAGATAATGAAAACCAGGCATAAATGTGTTCGTATCATTTGCTTTGTAGTGAACGGAGTCTCGTCAGTAACTCAATTTGACTGACTATAACAACCATGTATACTTATCCTAGTTGATGAATAAACTGGTTGAGAATTAATTGATATAAATAATAATGGTATTTAACTGTACTCTGTTATAGGGTCAGGCTGTGTGTGTATTATTAATGTATGTTCCCAGTTGGCCACGTCTTCAAGACATCCCCAACGATGGGTGCATGACAATGTAAAGCCTTTGAAGACAAATGTAGAACAGCCGGAACAATTCACCAAAGACTTTTTCGAACAAATGTCTGTCGCGAAAATCGTGGATGACTAAAAAAAAGACCATGTAGCTCAGTTTGTCCCTCACGCAAAAAAAATGAAAAGTTCAGCTATACATTCAATGACTACTTTAAAGAAGATTAATTCCACCATATTATCGTCACCAACTATTTACGCGTCAATATCGTTCACTTTGTCATTAACGATTTCATAGGCGACGATGTCCACAATTTTGTCGGTTATGATTGTATGGATGACAATATCGTTCACTTTGTCGTCAACGATTATATGAATGACAATGCTGTAAATATTGTAAATATTGCATTAACGACTATGGTTAACGTTCTGTCATCATCATCGTCTTCTGTATTACCAATTATTGGTAATCTTATATATTAAAAGAATTTATGAATAAACTTTGCATTCAAGATTTTTTTCAATATCTTTCTTCTCTCAAACCTCTATAACTAGAATTCTAATTAACGTAGACTGTTGACATAAGTCAAGCTCCTTCTTTTGAGCTATTAACTGCTTAAATTCGTTGGGTTTGAGGAAAGTTATGCGTGGAGAATCAACTTTACTTTTACTGTACGTTAACTTATCGTGGCATATTTTGGCATTACTGTACGTTAACTTCTCTTGGCAAATTCGTTGGGTTTGAGGAAAGTTATGCGTGGAGAATCAACTTCACTTTTACTGTACGTTAACTTCTCTTGGCATATTTTGGCATTACTGTACGTTAACTTCTCTTGGCAAATTTTGGTATTATATTATAAAAATAAATATAATATAATATAATGCTGCGGAGCAGCAGGGGTCCTCTAGTAATATATAAAAATAATTTTATTAATTAATTATAAATTTTCAAAAATAAATTATGTCAGTACAGTCAAAGTATAAGTTGATAGTAATTTTTATTATTTAACGGCTTTCCTAGTCATTTTTTCTTGACTTCTCTTTGTTGTAGGTATTTTTGATTTGACGAAAGATAACCCGTAGTTCTATTATGAAGTCTTCATGTGTATGTCCCTCCTTCTTTGTAGATTCTATATAAAATAATCTTGAAGAGATTTTTTTATTGTTAAGTATAATGTCATTAAAAAAAACGCTGTAATTTGTACACGTCTTGAAAAATATTTACCATATAAAGCCTTGAGTAAATTTCCGTATTTCTTAAATGATCTTTTATCTTTGCTGCCATCATAGTTATATAAAACTATTAAACTAAATGACAACTTTCAGGTCAATGTCGCCTATCCTATCGTTAGCGAAGGCTTTTTACACATCATAATGATTTTTCTAATTTTTTTCAATTTTATCTTGCAGCCGTTATTAAGTCCCGTTATTTGACTTTTTTACACGCAAAGCTTATATACGACCAACTTAACGACAACGTCGCTCATCATGTCGCTAACGTAGTACGACTGACGACAATTTCCTCACAATGTCGGTCATCTTGACTTCAACAGACTCCTACAACACAAAACTTAATTTTTTCGTCCATATATTTCGATACACGACCGTATAAGTTATTTATAATCCAGCTGGTCGTTAACTAAATTTTTTATTAAATATCTGCACGAACAACTCATAGACATTGTCGCTTAACTTGTCCTTAACAAAGATCCACGGACGATAAATACAAGACGTTGTCGCTCATATTGTCGTCAACGGACCTTGATACACGACAATATAGATATTTGTCGCTGAATTTGTCGTTAACGGGATGTGATACACGACTATCTGAGTAATTTGTCTCCTAGCTGGACGTTAAATTATAAAATGTCTTAAAGGAATCGAGGCAATGTTGTTTACGACGATTTTGTCAACTGGACGATCGTCGGTCTAAATGTGTTCGTATCAATACTTTGTAGTAAACGGAGTCTCGTCAGTAACTCGACTTAACTGATTCTACCTATACCAACCTTGTACACTTATCCTAATTGATGTATAAACTGGTTGAGAATTAATTGATATAAATAATAATGGTAATTTAAATGTACTCTGTTTGTTATAGGGTCAGTCAGTCTGTGAGTTATTAATGTATGTTGCTGTAGCTGGTATTGTTGTAATGTTATGTGTGTATGGGTGTGGGTAATTGTGTATAGAGTTATATTAATTATAAAAATTCATTGTGAAACTTAAACCCATCGATATGTTTATTTTTCCAGAAAATATATCTCATCTCATCGATGTTAATAACCATCAAAAATACTTCAATAAAAAAAAATGATTTCTTTAATGTTTCTTGACTGACAAGTCAATGTGTTATTCAAAGTAAATCAATTTTTTGCAAATATTTTAACTGACATTTTTCAAAAACATCTTTAAAATATTTGTATAATTTCTTATTCATCCATAAACTTTACTTAAAATGATGTTGTGAATAGTTAAATTTGTTTTGCCACGCTTGGTATTAAAAAGACATAGTAATTTATCATTTTAAAAATGAATGCCATTTAACAAATTTTCCAAGACATTAATTAATTGTTTAAACCATAAAAAAAAAAAAATAAGTAAAATAATACATACTCAAGCACTTTAAACCCACAAAAATGAGCTGTAATAAAGAAAACATGAGAATTAAATTTAACTAAATTGTTCATTTAATGAAACTGCTTGTAAAAACATGCTTGTTCCACCCTACGAGTACTACAATACATACAAAAAAAGCACACTCTGCTAAACTTGGTAAAATTTTAATTTAATTTTTTTTTTGTACAGTTAACTATTATTTTTCTTGCTTTACGCCAACGTGGATAGAGGACAGTGGACATTTTCCAAGATAGACACTTTTAGAAAGCCAAAAGAGTCTCTGCTTAGAATTTTTTATTTTTATTTCATGTTCGTAAATGGGTTTTGATTGAGTGGTCATTATATTCTAGTTTGTATTAAAGTAAAAAAATTTTAAGCAATGTTTTGTTTCGAAACTCTTAGAAGGTCGTTCATATTTTGTCCAATTTTAATAGTTTTACTTGTCCCATTCATTTATGTCCTTCCTTATTATGTTTTTCCTTAGCTTTTCATTTTTTTTATATATTTTTTTTAGTAACACCTGTGTTTATTTTTGTATGTATGCTGAGTTTGAAACAGTTAAAGGCTAAAGTATTTGTCCAGTGGTTTCAACACTTTGTGGAATTTACACAAATATTGTGTAAAAACCAAAAAAAGCTTGCAGAAGAAAAACAAAATTGAAACATACAAACAAAAGAAAACATAAAAATGACAAAAAGAATTAAGTTTCTTTTACAAGCACACCAACATGAAAGAAAACTTAACTGGGATAAATATGCATCGATATGGGCTTCAGTATTTATCCTCGTTAACATTAGAATAAGGGTAGGATAGTTTTCAAATAATTGAATTTGTACCTTTAAAACTGAGACCAACTTGCCATGGACAATATGTCTTTTGAATTTCTGACCACTTTAGGTTACAGATTAAAAATGTTTCGATAAAAATTTCAAATTATTGTATGCAGTCAAAATTTGAGGCAGAAATATTGAAGCAATAATTAAAATGTCCTTCGATGACATTGTGGAACATTTTCAGGCGGCCATTGTCTTTGGGGTGACTTAGCTTAAGTCAAAGTGAAAGTACTAGGCCAATATAGTAAAACCTCCAAAGAGCATGACGTTCTCAGACCAAACTTTATTTATGACCTTTTATATTTACTAGCAGTTTCCAGCCCTTGAAATTTGAGTGCAAATTCTAGGAATTTTTATTTTTTTATTAAATAAAGACCCTAATGGTATGCTAATCAATTTTAGCCAACGCACAATTCAAGACTTTTTAAATGTCGAATGCGTTATTGTCGTTATTGGTTTATGTCCGATAAATTTTTCAATTCAACAAAATTATTGTTGTGAATGAAAAAAACAAACTCACAAACACATTAAACACACACTTAGCATTCTATAATTATATTTATGTATTAATTGCGATTCTAAATGCATTTTACACCAAAAAAATGCTCCAGGCAGTTCAAATCTGTAAATCTGGTGGTGTCCCACAACAAATCTTGTCTCTTATTTTTATGCCACCAACCTCGCAATCTTCTACTCTACTAATAAATAATAATCATACGCCTTAAATATGTTATTTTTTTCAAAAGACTGGTTTCATTCCATAAATTTGTCCAACATGATTTGCTGAAGTTATTTGCTGTACAGCGTGATCTCATGAGTATTATTTTTTAGAATCGTTAAAATATTATCAACAAGTTTTATCGAAATCCTCCCACAAATATATATTATTTCGATATTTTGTTTTAAAAAAATGTTAATATCCTTAAATTTGACCTTTGACCTTACAGGGGGACAATGTATAGTATTATAATTTAACCTTAATTTACAGCATTCACAACTTATATCAAGTAGTAAAATATATTTGAAATATGAAAACACCAAAAGGATATAGCCTAATAGTTGAAAATTTTGAAAAATCACATTTTTCTTCAAATCCGCTGAAATAAAAACGCTGCCCTCGCCAAATTAAGAATAGGATACCTACAATATTTGGCATTTTTAATCAAATATGTTTTGTTAATAAGACCTTATAGTCCAGTTGTTGATTTCAGAAAATTGGAGACTTGAAATAGTGCTAAAAAATACGTACCGTTTTGACATTAATTTATAACGGCATAACAATAGACGAGATGGAAAGTACTTTACATTAGATCATTTTGGGATCAGTAGAATGCAGTAGAATATTGTTGTTGTAGATTTTTTCTATGTCTTTAAAAATGTGAGTTCGATTTTCTTAATCAAGTGATCTGCGGCATATTTATTGCCTGGGGAACTTTATATATCTGGGCTGTTTTTCAACCGATATTAGATTTTGTTATTTTATTACAAAGATAGTTTACTCTAAATTATGGTTTATTAATTAATTTAATTGAAACGCAAATATTAGTATTAAGAATTTTGTGAAAAATGATTCTATTTGATAATTTTTACATATAAATTAATATTTGAAGTTTGAACTCAATGCGCGTCCAGAAAGCATTGTCCAATTTGGCTCAAATTTTGCCAATGTCACAATAATCCGACCCGCACACCTCAAAACTCGACCAAAATTTTTTTTTCATACAAACCACTGTCACCGTAATATACATATATATATATATATATATATATATATATACTGGTATGCCCTGTCGTGCTTCGTTACGACTTTCCGAGTCTTAATGACATGTATGTTTCAATAATCAATGTTTCCTGAGAAGCATGTATTGTACAATGCCCATGAGACAAATATGGATTTTTCCAAATGACGATTTTTGGTTTTCACGATTTTTGGTTTTGGCGATTCTGCCCACATTTTTCTCGACTACCCACATTGGTAATCAATGTACTGGCCAAAAATTTCAAGACTGTCACTTTCATAGTACTTCATATTTTTATAATTAAAACGGACCTCGAGCTAGAGAATTTTTATTTATTAGTACTTCATATTTTTTTTGTAAAGGATATGCCATGCCCACAAATCCCATCCCGTCCATTTTTTATCTGACTACTCACATTTATATCTGATGGACTCGTGCAAAGAGTCAAGGCTTTCCTTTTTAAAGTACTCCAATTATGGGCTATGGGCTCGCGCAAAGTCCCAAAGCTCTCACTATTATAGTACTCCAGATATATGACATTTGATATTTACTTCCCATTTTTTTGTCCGACTACTCATATTAATAATAGATGACCGCAGACAAATTTGTAAAGCTGTCTCTCTCATAATACTCGAGATATATAATGTTGAATTATTACTTTGTACGGGAGGTAGCACGCCCTCTTATCCGAACCAAACCATTCTCGGCATAAAAATTTGGTGACAGCACACAAATTTTCAAAGCTCTCTCTCTCACACAGTACTCAATATATATGATATAATTAAAAAATCACTTTATATGGGAGGTGACACGCCCACTAAAAATGTAAAAAGAAATTATTCCAATTATCCAATTATCACATACACAATATTTCTATTTTTTTAAGTCTTCACTATTTTTAATCATTTTCATAGCTAATGTGTAAAATTTATTTGCGACCCTGTAAAATATATTGCGATGTCCATCTGTCTGACTGTCTATTGAAGTCACGTTCATTCACAAATTAAACAATTGACCTGATAAAAATTAAGATGATATTATTTGCCATTATTTGGAGCAGGCTGATATTTAAAATGGGTTAAATCGGGCATGATTGTGCCAAGATATTATCCAAAATCTGGAGTCACCTCTAAAAAAAATGCTTTTGTGTTTTTGTTGTAGAAATTTAGTGGATAAATATTACTGCCAACATAAGTGTTGTTTTATAACATATCGCACCTGTACCTCTAAAGTGAGTCAACTCAAAATTTAAAAATTTTCAGTAGAGCCAAAAAACGGTTTTTTTAATAATTACTATAAAATTTAAAAAGTTGTTTCATTGTAAAGAATTGCGAATAATAAGTATACAACAGTAGTTGTTTTTGCGATTTTTTCACTGATTGTCAAAAATAACAATTTTTTTTGGTGCAACTCAAAATATGTATTTTTAGTGGATTCTAAAGCAGCTACTCTTATAACACAAAGAGGGTTACAACTGTATTTTTTTTTTTTGCGAAAGACTAGAAAAATCGATGTAAGATTTTTACAGTGGATAGATATGACCACTGTGTATCGTTTTCTTGCAAAAATTGAAAGTTGAAAATTTTGAGTTGACTCACTTTAGAGGTACAGGTGCGATATACAGCTAAAAAACTGAAACCATTCATCTTCGTTATTGAATAATTACGAAAAATAAAAAGGAACTTCTTTAATTTGAGGGTTTTTTTTTAAGAAGCGCTAAATGGAAAAAATGCGCTTTTTGAATAGATAAAAGTGGCTAAATCTAGTGCAAAAAATAGTAATTTGGCCTTACGAATGGATTTATATATGGCTGACACCAGACATCAAATGAAATAAAACTGCTTTTATAGTTTTTCATTTCTTGATATGGTTTCCATTTCATAAGATTTAAATTTTTCAAAAAATTAAATAAGGAGTGAGATCGAAAAAATCTTAACAAGAATTATTTGAATTTTTGTTTTTGATCAAGTTATTTTCGAAATATATGTCAGTTATTATGTTTAATGACAACCCTCTTCATTTGTTGTTAGTCTGATTAAAATGAGTGGTCAAATAGAAGTACGTGCTACAATTATTAAATATTTCCAACAAAAACCAACTTAGTCCTACAAATGGTTGCCGTCAAACTATTTCCAATATCATTAGAGAGTATTAGAAGAGTTTGGCCCTTAATAGGATGTTCATATGATGTTCGTAAGGTCAAAGGAGTAGAAAGCATATTTTTATTTTATTTATTTATTTTATTTACAGTCTATGGAATAACAAATATCCTTACAGACTAATAACTGTAGTATAAATATATAGCAAATAAAACAATGACAATTTAATTATTTGTATATAGAATAATTTTACATTTCAAAGATTCTTGATTTTTTAATAAATTGTTCCCGCAACCGGCGAAATGGATCATTGTTAGCATATTTAAATCGGAAATTAATAACATTTAAGAGCTTAAGGTTTCTTGTAGGTCTCGATGGAATATTAATTTGAATTCTAATTAACAAGTAATTGGAGTCAGTGTTGCCAAGGAATAAACTGAGTAGAAAGGAAATGCTAAGCATATTTCTAGGACTTTTAGGTGTCGGTAACTTGATTAAAGCAAGTCTGGATTTAAAAGAGAGTAAGGCGCGCGAGTTTCATCCAAGTCCACGTAGACAGAATAAAAAAAATTGTTTCTGGACAGATTCGACGAAATTTAGATGAATAATATAGCACGATACGTATTGTATTCCAGGATAGGACGAACCAGGGATGTGTATAGCTGTTTGGTTACATATGGATCAGAAAATTCTTTACTCTGTCGCTTCATAAATCCAAGAATGCCATAAGCTTTATTTGTTGCCAAAGATATATGCGGACAAAAATTTAATCTATGATCTAAGAATGAATCAGCGGAGTCCAGTAGATTTCTACATCTGTAAAAGGACCTGTGCTGGCATTTTTTGTATTGAGCTCCATTAGGTTTATAGTGCACCATCCACTAAAATTATTGAAGTCGGATTGTAGCAAAAAATGTTGAAAGTAATTTTGGAGAAAGGAAAATAGTTTGACATCATCAGCGTACAAGAGAATTTTAGAATGTTCAATAATAGAAGGGATATCGTTCATAAAAAAAAGTAAACAGTACTAGAACAAGATGACTTCCTTGTGGACCACCAGAAAACACTTCTGTTTTTTACAGACAGCGTTTCAAAATTTAACCCACTGAGAGATGTTTGTCAAATAACAATTTAAATAGAAAACTAAAGAATTACTGAAACCCATAGAACTCAAATTGTATCTATAATACTAATAGGCTAGCCGATTTCTTTTGAACGATGTTTTGTTCTACTGTTTTCTCCCGATTTTTACCAAACGTATATTATTTGAAAGGTATTTCTTTTTAGCCGTTTTGCAGATATACAGATTTTTAAATTTTTTCCTTTATTTATTTATTTATTTGTTTTAATGATTTCCTGCACAACAAGACTAAGTCTTATAATTACAGTACAGGATTTTAGTAGTGTACAAACATGTTTAGCCAAATTAAATTGAATAAAATTGCAACTAATATATAAAAGTTAATATGAATAATGTGACTTTAATAAAATATAACATAGAATCTTTAAAAAAAAAAGTTTTAAATTGAAAATAATTAAAAATTACAAAAAAAAAAGAATTATGTATATATATGTAAATGAAATTTTACCAGGAGTAGGAATAAATAATGATATAAAAAATTATATAAATAAAAGTTATTAAAAATTAGGACATAAAAAAATAATTATGATACATATAAATAACTATAAAAGAAAAACTACCAGGAGTATTTAACTAAAATAATTAAAAAGACTTTTTTTAAAACTCATTGCGTTGCTGTTTATTTGTTGGCTATGTTGAAGAGCATTCCAAAGACGAGTAGCATTTACGAATAACTGCCATTCAGAAACGAGACATCGGAATTTGGGAATTATGACATTTTTGCTTCTTGACGATCTAGCAAAGCGTATATTTTGAAAAAGGTACTTCGGTTTTTGAGAGTATATAATTTTTCGAAAAAATATTAAAGTTCTAATCTTTAACAAGTTTTCAAACGAAACTCCATAGAGAGTCTTCGAATAGGACGATACTTGATCTCGCTTTTTAAGTCCGTAAACATATCGTATAATATTATTATATAAAACTTGAAGTTTTTTCTTACTTATGGAGTCACAATAAGAAAACAATTCACAACCGTAAGTAAGACTAGGAATCAAATAAGCTTTCGCGAGTAGCATTCTTACTTTTAACGGCGTAAAGTACTGCACAGACCACAACGTTCTTAATTTGACATATATTTGCACAACCAGAGTATTGATATGATTTGCCGTTCGTACAATATCAATTTTCTCGTTGTTTATAATGATGTCATCTTGAATGATTGGATTTAACGTTTTTTTGTGAATTACGATACATTTGGATTATCTTGGATTTAAACACAGGCCGTTTGCTGATGCCCAACAAGATATGTTGTTTAAATCATGATTGAGTTTATTAACGTTTTCTCTGATAGATTGAACTGGACTACTTAAATACAATTGTACATCGTCTGCATACATGTGAATCTTGCAGTGAGATAAATGTTGTGGCAAATCATTAGCATAAATAGAAAAAAGTAGTGGCCCCAGAACAGATCCCTGAGGTACGCCATTTGTTAGTGTAAGGGGATTGGACTCAATGCCGTTTAAACATACCGACTGAATGCGGTCAGTGAGGTAAGATGATATAAGTTGTGATGATGTTAATGAAAATTTAAAATGTGACCTTAGCTTAATATTTGATGGTCAAAAGCCTTGGAGTGATCGAGTAGCACCAAGAAGTTAATCTTACCATCATCTAGTTCACGCCTTATACTCTCCGATACGTCAATTAAAGCAGTTACACAGCTGTGATTAGGTCGGAAACCTGACTGTCGGTCAGACATTAGTGATTTTCATAAACGTGAACACTTATCTGGTGGTGTAAAATTTTTTCTAAAGCTTTTGAAAGAAAACTTAAGATAGATATTGGCCGGTACTCACTGTTTGATTTAGGGACTGGAATTAACTTTGCATGCTTCCATTTCGAAGGAAAACAGCTAGTTGTGATGATGGTATTAAATAAATGAGTAATATGCGGCAATATAGATGGCAGAATTATTCTGATGAACTTAGGATCAAGATTATCATATCCTATTGCATTGGATTTTATTTGAGAACAACTAGAGAAAACATCAAATTGATTGACACATGAAAATTCAAATATGTCCTGGTCAAGCGTATCATTGTCATTATAAAGAGAATTTTCGCTTTGTGCCATATTGTCCGTCGCTACAAGAAGCGAAGTATTAGTAAATATGTTGTTGAGTTCATCAACATTAATGGAGCAGTTCATGCTTTTATCCATATTTCCAATACCAATGTCCCTAATAGTTTTTCAGGTGTGTTTGGATTCAAGGGCGGTACCGAATCGCTTAGAGTAATACTCAGTTTTGGCCACTCTAATTCGATTATTAGCATCCCTCCGGGCAGAACGAAATTCTGCTTTTAGTTCTGGTGTTTTAAAACGCTTCCATCTAGAGTATGCTAAATCCCTTCGTTGTATTGAATTTAGAATAGAAAAATTGAACCACGGTTTTTTTTTTGCCGAAATTGTTTTTGTCCTCAAAGGGACTGCTTCATCATAAAGCTTCAGAATATTATACTCTAGGAACGATAGTTGGTCATCAGCAGAAATCAAGTCGTAGATTCTATTCCAATTAACTCGAAGATAGTTCTCATTAAGAAGGGCATAATTTATGTTTTTAAAATCGCGATAAGAATAAGTTTGATCTCTTTGATCGAGCAAGAAGTCATATGATGCAAAAACCAGATCATGTTTGGAGAAGCATGATGCAGAAATGTGATCAAAAAGTAATATTTTAGATGGATCACCCACGAACAAAAGGTCCAGTAGCGTGCTATTATATTTCGTGAAGTGAGTAGGTAATGTAGTGTTAGTCGGTGTAAGACCTATCGATTCCATATGGTCCCTGAACGAGGATTCAGTTAGAAGATTAGAATTAAAGTCTCCTGCTATTACCACGTCGTTGTATGGCATGATTAAAGTTGCAATTTTTATGATGAAACTAGTATAATCAATAGTGTTGTTTGGCCTATATACACAACCAACCAACATCTTTCTTCCTAAAGATGAAATCTCAAGAAAAATATACTCGATTTTGTCCGTTGCTGCATTTTTAGAGCAATAATTACATGTTATATTACTTCTTACATATATTGCAACACCACCTCCACCTACAGTCAATCTATCTAAATATTTTATAGCCCTGTAAAGTTATAAGCCCATCCGGGGTAAATTACATTTAAAGTTGCTAATAACACATATATAAAATTATGTTTTATTAAATTTGTTAATGAGTTTGGTATATTCATTCATAACAATAATAAACCATAAAAGCGTTGATTTGTAAATTGGCTAAGTTAAAAAATAAAGCTGCCTAGAAATGACAGTAAAATCCTTAATGGAAGGATGTCTGGAAGAAATCCTTTAGTTTTTAATTAAAGATTAGAACTAGAAAATTTGTCTTTATTTAACTCTTTCTTTTAACCCATACTCCCTGTCTGTCCATCTGCCTATCTGGGTCAACCCCATTCCGCCTTATCCAATTGATCTGAAACTTGGCCCATAGTCTTGTTGTGACTACAGATTAATTTTGCGGTAGTCAGGCACAGTCACCCATTGTCACGCACAGTCATGGAGTGATATAAATATCATTTTCCCTCATCCGATCGATCTGAAACTTGGTCCATACAACTGCCGTGAAAAAAAGATTGACTTGGACTTAGTCATGCAAAGACACGCACAGTCACGGATAGATTTAAAACGGATTTCCCCTTATCCAATCAATTTGAAACTGGGTCGCCAGACATGCTTTGAAAAAGATTAACTTTGACATAGTCACGCATAATCACTCATAGTCACGCACAGTCACGGAGAGATTTGAAACGGAATTCCCTCATCCAATCGATCTGAAACTTTGCCCATAGGCTTGTTGTGGCCAAAGATTAATTTTGAGATAGTCACGCATAGTCACGCACAGTCACGGAGAGATTCAAAACTCATATATATAAGGAAAGAAAGAGTTTTAATATAAACTTTGTTTTTATGGGTTAGATTACTTTAAGCATTATTATAATTTCAATTCCATAAAAAAAAAAAAAAATTATGGGTTAAATGGTTTCCTCATTATTACAAGGTTTGATTTCTGCGCTCTTAGTCTTCAATATCCATAGGAAATTTTCAATTAATTCTTTCAAATGTGTATATATATCCTATGGTTCCTATGAGGAACAACGGGCCACAACAAAGTTTCTCCATCGTGGTTGATTTGATGATATATTTTTTATCTCTCTCCAGCTCATGCCGGTTTGGTTAATTTCGGTATTGAGTTGGCGCCGCCAAGTGTGCGAGGGTCATCCTATTCTTCGAGTATTGCCCTGAGGATTCCAGTCGATAGCAGTTTTAGCAATGTCGCCTTGAGGTCTGCGCAACGTGTGTCCAATCCAAAGCCATTTTCGGTTAAGGATCTCGGCTAGGATAGGACGCTGATCTGATTGCCGCCAGAGTTGCTCGTTGGATATGGTGTTAGGCTAAAATATTTTTAGGATCCTACGAAGACAACGGTTAACGAATACTTGGATCGCGTTCAAGTCGCTTGGTGTTGTGTTCCAAGTTTCACAGGCATAAAGGAGCACCGATTTAACGCAGGAGTTAAATATGCTTATCTTGGTACGTTCAGAAATTATTGTAGATTTCCATACAGAGAGAAGCATGCCGAAGGACTTGTGAGCTTTTGAGATACGATAGTTTACGTCATCACTGGAGCCGCCGGTGTGCGTTAAAATGCTGCCACGATAGCAAAAGGATTCAACTTCTTCAAGTTCAACATTATGTATCTTGAATTTTGAGTTGTTAAGGGTGTTGCAGCGCATCACTTTGCTCTTGCCTATGTGTATCTTCAAGCCGCCTTTAGATGCTTCGGTCTCGAGGGACTTGAGTTTAGCTACCATATGGCGATAACTGTGAGATAAAAGGTAGATATTGTCTGCGTATTCCAGGCTCTAGAGTTGCTGGTTGAGTCCCCATGTTATACCTCTGCTTCCACGAGAAGCATTGTGCACTGTAACATCTAGAACGATGTTAAAAAGTAAGGGGGATAGTATGCATCCCTGATGAACACCAGTTACCACGTCAAAGCTGTTGCTCAGTGCGTTGTCATGGACTACGCGACATTTAACATCCTTATGCAGGGCTTGAATAAATGTGATAATTTTTGGAGGAACGCCATTGCAAGCTAGAGCGCTCCATACTGCATTATGGTTGAGGGTGTCGAACGCCTTTTCGATATCTATAAAGATCTTATAGACGGGGGACTGCCACTCGGCAGACTGTTCTGCAATTATGCAAAGGCTATTGATATGGTCAATGCATGATTTCTGTGGGCGAAAACCATCCTGCTCTGTTCTGAGGTTTATTCATAATTGCCTCTGAAATTCTCCTGTTGATAATATGGGCTATTATTTTATTTACTGCACTAAGGATTGTAATACCTATCCAGTTTCTACACTCGGTAAGATTGCCTTTTTTGGGGATGTTGGTAATGACACTTTCCTTTAGATGCGAATCGAGTTCTAGGGTGAGCCAAAAGTTCTCTCGGTTGCAGTAAATTTGCCGTTGTTTGACAGTAAGCTTTGAGCATCTCAGGGGCTATACCGTCAACTCCAGGAGCTTTATTTGCCTTAAGTGACATGACAGCACTTAGAACTTCCGGAAAATCAGGAACCTGTATGGAGATATCTGGTCTTACAATATGGGCTGTGCATGAGCAGATATTTAAAGGAATTGCGAGAGGGTTTGATAGCATACTGGAGTAATGTTGTCTCCATATTTCCAGTTGTGCGTGTGTGGATGTTGTCAAAACGCTTTCACTATTTTTCGGCGGTTTAATACTTGCGAAGTTTCTGCCAGTGTGCTTTTTCGTAATTGCATACAAATCTTTGGATATGAGCTCCTCTGAGGCTTTTTGCGCATCGGTAGCGAGTGTTTCGTGCCATCTTCTTTTCTCATTTCTGGCACTACGCTTCATTTGTTTATCGTAACGTGTGTATGACTCTCCAAGTGTTACTTTTTCTCCACAGGTTCCTGCTGTGTTCAATTTTGCCCTTATCTCCTTTCTCTCCAGAATTAGTTTCCAAGTGTCATCAGACATCCAGTGAGTTTTTTTCGGTGTTTTGAAGCCTACGTGTACTCTGGCAGCGTCACTAAAGTTATTACTTATATTTTTCAACTCTATCTCTGGGTGAGCGCGTTGTATAGCTTAGCCTTCTTTCAGCTCTTCAACGTAATTGTGAAGGGTTTGTTGGTTTCTTAGCCTGTTCACATCGTATTTGTGCACGATTCTTTCCGGCTTACGGATGGCGGCAACCTTTAATCGAAGGTTACCAACTACAAGGTGATGGTCAGAAGAGAAGTCCGCTCCACGTTTAGACCGCACGTCAAGGAGACTTCTGCGCCATGACCTACTTATGGCAATGTCGCTCTGTCTGGAGATCTCCACGTGGCTTTGTGAGAGATTTTGTGGGGAAATATGGCACATCCAACGACGAGGTTGTTGTTGGAGCATAATTCAGATTTCCATTTTCGTCATTCTGCCGATGCCATGCTGTCCCATTATTCTCTCACGCCCATTGTTATACTGTGTGGTTACTATAAAATATCAATAGCCCTGTGTTGAGTTGTGAATTGGCTAAAATTGATTAGCATACCTTTAGGCTTTTAAGAAATTATTTATTAACAAACCCATTTATATAGGTTCTGCGTGTTCAACAAAAATTTATAATGGAATTTAATGAATTTAAAAAGTGTTGAATTGTGAAATGGCTAAAATCGAGAAGCATACCTTTTTTGATTGGAGAAATAAAATCTCTTAAAATTTGCACTCGAAATTCGAGGGCTGGGATTGGCTAGTTTTTTCTTCTAGAATGATAAAATTAAAAATTACCTTAAATTACCAAGATTCTTGTGTATCATTTTTAGCCATAGCAAAATCCTACGATGAGAACAAGTATTTAATTATATTTTTTTTAAAAAACGTAATTCTTTAAACTCATTGTCAAAGAAAACAATATCACAAAATGGAAAATTATAGTTGCAGTTTTATTCTATTTGGTCTATAATTTCAGACGCATGTTATGTACTTCGCTGGTAATGACTTTTTTGTACGACAGGGTAATTGTTAGTAATTTTTTTCGATTTTTATTTGAGACCGTATTTCTATTTCTAAATGTCTTGTAATGTAAGTTTACTAGAAACCACTACATTTTTAATGTAAAAAAATTACATTACATGAACATTCCTAATCTCTCCTGTACATAGTTTAATAAGAGTTTATGGCAGAAACCTAAGTAAAGTTGTGTCAACATTTAATGAGACCACTTGCCGGAGAAAAGGCATACACTGGTTATAATATAACGTTTGCTTAAGTATGTACCACAACACCGACCACTAGCACACTATCACACTTTCTGCTATTTTTGTTTTTTTTTTTTGTTGTTTTTTTTTATCTACTTTAACACCAAAAATAAGGTTATTTTTAAGTAAAACACAGGACACAGGAGTGTTGTTTTTGTCAACTACTACATGAAAGTATGCAGAGACACACACACACACGCACACTCACTCACACACGCCACAACATTTGCTAGTATGTGTTGATAGTAGTGTGTGTAAGCTGGTCTCGTTATTAAAAGAGTTTTCTTTATTTTTATTTTTTTTTTGTCTTATTAAATATTATAATTTAAAAAGTTTCTTTTTCCTATTACTCGAACACAACAACAAGCCATGGTAAATGTAAATAGATACACATTTCCATTTACTTTTGTTTACACATACACATCCATACATTTACTTTAAAAATAAACTTTTACTTCAAACTTTTTATTAAAGATAAAAAAAGCCCCAATTTTATCTAAAAAGAAGAAAGATTTGAGAGAGCAGTTTTTACGGAAATACATGTTGGTGTAGATGGTAAGAACTTTCTTGAAAACAGGAAGTTTTAGGAAGAAAGTATCATTGACTATAATTTCTAATACGTATTAGAAATTACAAACAAAATCAAATATCAATTATTTATTTATATAATTTATAAAGAAAAACGTAACCTTGTATAATATAATTTGGAATAATTTAATACAATTTTCATAAACGAACCCATTGATAAACGTGTGATACTAGAGGATGCATTAGAGAAAACTGCATATTTCATTTTTGATGTGTAAACATCTATACGCGCAGGGTGGTAAATTTCAAAAACAGCATAAAATGTAAGCGGAACATGTGAGTCGTAAGACAAAATGTTATTATATTGGTGAAAAAATTATGATATTATGATAACCTGTTTGAAAATTAAAATTGAAAAATAAAAAATGAAAAAAAAATAAAAATATAAAATGAAAAATAAAAAATGAAAAACGAAAAATTAAAAATGAATAATGAAAAATGAAAAATAAAAAATGAAAAATAAAAAAATTAAAAATAAAAAATTAAAAATAAAAAATCAAATTGAAAAATAAATTAAAAATGAAAAATAAATGAAAAATGAAAAATGAAAAATTAAAAATGAAAAATAAAAAATGAAAAATGAAAAATGAAAAACGAAAAATGAAAAATGAAAAACGAAAAATGAAAAAAAATTTAAAATTAAAAATAAAAAATTAAGAATAAAAATGAAAAATAAAAAATAAAAAATGAAAAATAAAAAAATAAAAAATGAAAAATAAAAAATCAAATTGAAAAATAAATTAAAAATGAAAAATAAATGAAAAATTAAAAATTAAAAATTAAAAATAGAAAATAAAAAATAAAAAATGAAAAATGAAAAAAAAAATAAAAAAAAAAATGAATAATAAAAAATTAAAACTAAAAACTGAAACATGAAACATGAAAAATAAGAAATCAAAAATGAAAAACTAAAATTGAAAATGAATAATGAAAAATAAAAAATGAAAAATGAAAAATAGAAAATTAAATATAAACAATTAAAAATAAAAAATTAAAAATAAAAAATGAAAATTGAAAAATAAAAAATGAAAAATAAAAAATGAAAAAAGCAAAATAAAAATTGGAAAATGAAAAATGAAAAATGAAGAAAAAAATGAAAAATGAAAAATAAAAAATGAAAAATTAAAATTAAAAAATGAAAAATTAGAAATAAAAAATGAAAAATAAAAAATGAAAAATTAAAAAAAAAAAAAATTAATAATGATAAACGAAAAATTAAAAATAAAAAATAAAAATCGAAAAATTAAAAATTAACCGGTTAAAATAAAAAATAATAATAAATATTTTTATATTAACGGAGCCCCTGCAGTTATTGCTATAAGTGATTTTAAGAAAGTGCTATAAAAAAATCTTTACTTACTAGATGTTTACACATCACCCCTGCGATCGGACTCACATGATTTTTTTTTTATTTCGAAATCTTATTTCCCTTTAAAATTTTTAAAAGATATGGAAAACATTTTGTCCTGACATAATAAAATAAGAGTAAAGTAAAACATTGACACTGATAACGCCATCGCACAGTGGATGAAAATCGTCTTCCATTGGCCAAAATTCTGTAACTTTTGAACCCAACACACTATTTAAGTAAATTTTTTTAGTGGATAGATATTTAGTTCAGCTTGACTCAGTTCTAATTACATTAAAATTGATTGAGGACTTTTTAGGGAATTCTAGGTCAAAGTTGAAATTTTGATTTTTTTAACTATTAGAGTGAAATATGTGTTTATTATTTTTTTATTTATTAAAAAATTTAATATTTGGATGTTAATAATTATTATAAGCCTTTTTTGTAAGAATGGGATTTTTGTTACACTTAAAAAAATTTTTACGCTAAAAATAAAAATAGTAAAATCAACTGGAGATTTTGCTATTAATACTAAAAAATTGAAAATTTTTTATTGTCAAATTTGCAATTATGTTTACACTCAAAGAATATTTACACTTAAAAAAAATGTTAATAATATGGCCTAAAAATCATTGCTACAGAAAAATTTATTATTTTTTGCTGTCAAATTTGATAATTTTAAAAAATATTTTAAAAATAAAAACTGCAATAGATTTTAATTACATTTGTAACAATGGTAGGTTCTGTTTATTATTATTTTTTTACTAATACTATGTTTTTATACCCTATACCACTGTGGTTTGGGTATAATGACTTTCTGCTGCTGTTTGTAACAACCAAAAATATTTGACCTACACCCATCTTTAATTATACCAATGGAATCAGAATTACTATCTGATTCGATTTAACGATGTCCGTCCGTCCGTCCGTCCGTCTGTGTGTCCATGTAAACTTTGTAATCAAACTGCAGGTCGCAAATATTAATATATTTTCATCTTTTATCGGCGATGTGATGAACGCTATCGAAATTGGTGAGAATCGGTCCATGTTCAGACCTAGCCCCCATACAAATGACCCCTATGAAATCAACATATATTGCCATAAGATCCAAATTATCATACAAATCTTAGTCAAATTGGGTTTGTATGTATACGTTACATCCATTAATCAGTAGTCCAAAAATTGTCGCTATTGGACAACTCTTAGTCATAGGCCCCGTCTAAAATCTATAGGCTGATCTTCACTTAAATCTATTAAAAAACAAAAATATTGCACTGATTCTTCTCAAATTTTGTTGTATATATTTTTGCAAAATACAAGAGGCTTTACCAAACATGGTCAGGATCGGTCCATTTTTGGGCCTAGTCCACATATAAGTATAGCATTCGATATGAACTTTTTCATATCTGCAGCCGAAAAAATTAATAAAAATCCCACTCAAATTTGGTTTATGCTTATTTTCTATATCCAGTTAGTTGGGCCTAAGAGATAGGGTCTCTAAACGCATGGTATAGGGTATCGTATAGTTGGTCAAAACCGACTATAATTTTCTTACTTGTTCATACTTAAATAACAATGAAATGCAATTATAATTATTATTCACTAGCAGATTACAGTTCTCGAAATTCGAGAGCAAATTCTAGGAAATTTTATTTTTTCATTATCGATGACAGCTTGCGAGTAGTAACCATTTGTTCTTGATAAAAAACAAAAAAAAATCACCTTTTTCTGAAATTAAAAAACAGTTGAGATTGACAGCATGCCACGCCCACAATTAGCAATAGTTTAACCTAATTTTTTGGCTACCTTAATCTGGATATATTAGCTACAAAAGGGCGTTAAAACTTTAAAAATCGGTGACAAAAAAATTCTACTTTTGGCCAATAAAATCGAAATATCAGCCTAAGTGGGGCGTAGAAGAGACGTATACGTATAAGTAATATTTTTAATATTGAATGATAATTAAATTCTATTTTTTTTTTTTACTATGACATATTAATAAAAAAAAATATTTATTCAAGCCTTAACTACACTCTTGCTAAATAATGAAATATGAAATCGTCAATGGTTCTTCAGTTATAGCTGAAAAACTAATTAAACAAACAATGCGAAAAGTAAAAAATATATAAGATCTTAAAAAATATTTGGTCTGAGAACAGCAAACCCTTTGGAGGTCTCACTATATTTTCCTAGGGCTATCACCCTGACTTATAATTTTTCATCGCCCAGAATGATTGTTGCACTATGTTATCAGTATTTAAATATATACTAGTATAGTCCATATAAAAAATTTATGAATATTTAAATGAGCCTAAGGGTATGTTAATCAATTTTTGCAATTTACAATTCAACACAGAGCGTCTGATATAAAATTTAAATCATTCGCATTAACAGGGTGTAACGAATTATTATAGATATTTTATTTTATTTAATTTGATATATTTTTAAGACAGATTAAACATAAATTTTATCATTCTCAGCTTCTCCTCCGTTTGAGCTAGAACTATGCCAATTTTCACACTCCTCCGAGCCCGCATATTGCTTAAAAAGGGAATTAAATATCAACCTTCACGTATTAATATATAGATTTTTTTTAAATGTGATACTTTAATTTTTTGAGCCAATTTAAAATGACAAAATGTTACCAAATGACTGTAAACCCTGTCTTACTCCATATGGTCTCTATTTGAAAATCTAAGTCATAGAATTAATTTGTAATATAAACTGTTGGTCTATATATAAATGGACATAAAATTTCTAAAACAATTTTTCTTTAAAATACTACCTTCTTCTCAGTTAGTTTTCTACGCAAACATTAAAGCCGAAAGAACTCTTAAATATATTTTCAATTTCCTCTCCAAAGTAGATAGTAAAAAGGGGATATTTCTATCCTCTTCTCCAAGCAGGTTACTTTAATAATAAATGATATTTTGTTAAATATTTATAGCCGCCCGTATATCAGTAACACCCTTTACTATCATCATTTTAATAAAATCCACCCACGATTTCATAGCCAGCTACCATGTCAGCTTGTGTCCGGATTTTTGGGTTTGTCACAACGACAATTGTTAAATTTTCTGTTATTGCTCTTCTTACTGGTACCATTTGAAATATTTCAAATAGTTGCTGGCGTATCGAAGAAAATGAAAGAAAGTTGTATAGAATTTGTTCTACATAGAGTTAAAGCAAATGCTTGTGTTTTCAATTTAACTCTGGACCCTCATAATCCTAATGTGTCTTACGATATAATGCCAACAAATTTATTGTAAACTATTTATTGCAGTAAATCTTCTGGATTGTGGTAAAGCTCAAATGGTGTTACAAGACACACAACAATATAACACAATTATATATGTACAACAATCAAGCAACATAAATGGTTTACAAAAACACATACAAAGGAACCAGTTAGCTGATTAACCCTCTACTGGTAATGTGTTAATAAATTTCAATTGATGAAAATCTAAAATATTTATTTTGGATGTTACGAAATATTTTTGAAAACAAACGAAATATTTGAAATATGAGATATTTTTATTTTTATTTTATTTGCCAAATTTTAAAAAAAGAGTCCTATTAGAGGTTGTTCCATAACACTGTGGAACATTTTCGCGGTCATTGTCTAGGGGGGTGAGAAATTTAAAGTCTGGGTGAAAGTACTGGGCCAATATCGTAAAATCTCTATAAAAGCTTTCTCAGACGAAACTTCTTTTTTGATCTCTTATATTGTTGCCTTATCGTGATGCTGGTTTGCTTAGCTTTTCACTTTAACTCAAAAACTATTGATGATTTCTGATTTGGCCCGAAAATGCAAAACTTTTGAAAGGTTTTATTACACTGGCCCAGTACTTTCACCTTGGCTTAAAATTTACCTTCCCCCTAGAATAGCTGTTATTCTGTGTAATCGGAACAAACTCTTAACTGCTTAATAAAGTGAGTCTGATATTAGATTAATTATGATTTCAATAAATTTCCAACAGATTGAGTTAAACTGTCGCTTCAACGTAATTAATTCACTTTCAATTCACTTTCTATTTAATTGTCTTTTGGCATTAAATGTAAAGAATTCATGTAAAGACGAATGCCTTCAATTTTAAATCCAGAATTCTTTAAACATATTTATCATCAAAAAAATTATCTATCCGTTCAGGGCGAAAAATTAAAGTTTTTCTAAGGTTACTCAACTTATCTCTATTTCAACTGAGGCTAAGATCGGTTAACGTCTCAAATACTGGGAATTGAAATTTTAACCGGCCTTAACTTAAGTTCAAATAGAGATAAGTTAATGGGCTTGAAATAAAAATTTAAGTTTCAAATTATTAAATAATTAAATATCTGCTATAAAAAAGCACCTTATATAAAAAACAATCTTTTATAAAAAAGTACTATTTATAAAAAAATACCTTCTATCAAAAATTAACTTTTAACAAAAAGCACCTTGTATAAAAAAGTACCTTTTACAAATAAGTGCCCTTTTATAAAAAAGCAGTTGTTATACAAAAAGTACCTTTTATCAAAAATTAACTTTTATCAAAAAGTACCTTTTAAAAAAAGTACCTTTTACAAAAAAGTGCCTTTTATAAAAAAGTACCTTTTACAAAAAGTGCATTTTATATAAAAGTACCTTTTACAAAAAAGTGTCTTTTTTAAAAAAGTACCTTTTATAAAAAAGTCTCTTTTACCAAAAAGTACCTTTTATAAAAAAGTACCATTAAAAAAGTGCCTTTTATAAAAAAGTACCTTTTACAAAAAAGGGCCTTTTATATAAAAGTAGCTTTTATAAAAAAGTACCTGTTATAAAAAAGTTCCTGTTATAAAAAAGTACCTGTTATAAAAAAGTACTTTTTAGAAGAAAGTACTTTCTACAAAAAAGTGCCCTTTATAAAAGAGTACTTTTTTCAAAAATTACCTGTTATAAAAAAGTAACTTTTATAAAAAATATCGTTTATAAAAAAATGCCTTTTATAAAAAAGTAAATTTTACAAAAAAAGTGCTTTTTATATAAAAGTACCATTATGAATACATAAGTACCTGTTATAAAAAAGTACCTGTAGAAAAAAGTACCTTTTATAAAAAAATTATCTTTTATAAAAAGGTGCCCTTTATTAAAAAGTACTTTTTATAAAAAAGTTCCTTTTATAAAAAAGTACCTGTTATAAAAAACTACCTTTTTTAAAAATTATCTTTAATCAAAAAGTACCTTTTATAAAAAAGTACCTTCTATCAAAAATTACCTTTTATCAAAAAGTACCTTTTATAAAAAAGTACCTTTTATAAAAAAGTACCTTTTATAAAAAAATACCATTTACTGTAAGTGCTCTTTTATAAAAAAGCACTCGTTATAAAAAAGTACCTTTTATCAAAAATTAACTTTTATTAAAAAGTATCTTTTATAAAAAAACACCTTTTATAAAAAAAGTACCTTTTACAAAAAAGCGCCTTTTATAAAAAAGTACCTTTTACAAAAAAGTGCCTTTTATATAAAAGTACCTTTTATAAAAAAGTACTTTTACAAATAAGTGCCGCCCTTTTATAAAAAAGCACCTGTTATAAAAAAGTACCTTTTATCAAAAACTAACATTTATCAAAAAGTACCTTTTACAAATAAGTGCCGCCCTTTTTAAAAAAACACCTGTTATAGAAAAGAACCTTTTATCAAAAATTAACTTTTATCCAAAAGTACCTTTTATAAAAAAGTACCTTTACCAAAAAAGTGCCTTTTATAAAAAAGTACCTTTTACAAAAAAGGGCCTTTTACATACAAGTACCTTGTATAAAAAAGTACCTATTGTAAAAAAGTACCTTTTATAAAAAAGTACCTTTATAAAAAAGTACTATTTAGAAGAAAGTTCCTTCTACAAAAAAGTGCCCTTTATAAAAAAGTACCTTTTTTCAAAAAGTGCTTATTATAAAAAAGTAACTTTTATAAAAAAGTATCGTTTATAAAAAAGTACCTGTTATAAAAAAGTACATTTTACAAAAAAAAGTGCCTTTTATATAAAAGTACCCGTTATAAAAAAGTACCTGTATAAAGAAGTACCTTTTGTAAAAAGGTATCGTTTATAAAAAAGTGCCCTTTATAAAAAAGTGCTTTTTATAAAAAAGTACCTTTTTATCAAAAAATACCTGTTATTAAAAGTACCTTTTATAAAAAAGTACCTGTTATAAAATAGCACCTTTTTTTAAATTATCTATTATAAAAAAATACTTTTTATTAAGGAGTACATCTTATTTATAAAAATTTTTCTTGAAATAAAAATTTAAGTTTCATGTATCGAAACGATTTACTGCACATTCAGATTTATCCAAAATTGTATCGCTAAAGCAAAGAAAAAGCTGTAATTTCTGCAGTAACACTTTTAACACTACTTTAATATTATATAAATTTGGTTTGAATGTAAACCGTTAGTCGTCAATCAAAAATATTTTTTCAATAAATTTATAACTTATACCACTTTGAAACTTATGGGTACAAAAAGTCGTTATTCTTCCTCAAAAGAAACGCGTTTGGTTTAAATCATACCAGCAGATCCCAGCCCTCAACATTCGAGTGCAAATTCCAGGAAATTTTATGTTTTCATTTAATAAAGACCCTAAAGGTATGCTAATTAATTTTAGCCAATTCACAATTCAACAGTTTTTTAATATCGATTATTTTATTGGTTTATGCACAATTATTGGTTTATGTCCAAAATTATTTTTCAATTCAACACTATTATTATTGTGAGTGATATTTTAAATATTTTATTTTTTTAAATATTTTTTTTTTGTATTTTACGGACACATTTCAATTGCTTAAAATTTTTATATTTATTGTCTATTTTAATTTTGTTATTTTTCGTAAAGTGCAATTTTTTTGATATCTAAAAATTTTTATTTTTTACAAAATATATCCATTGTATAAAATTGTATTTGTCGAGAGATTTAATTTAAATCAAATTATCAATCACATTTTTTATTGCTTTTCTCTAAAAAAGTTTTATTAACTGTGTTTTCCGTTTTTAACTCATGGAAAATGAATTTGCGACTCAAAAAGATATATCTATATTCATAATTTTTATAATATCTCGAGTCCGTCGGTCCGTCAGTATAAATCGCACTCATTCACAAAACGAACTCTTTACCTGGGCGGAATTAAGATATTATAATATTCATTATTTTGAGCAAGTTGTTAATCGAAATCGGGAAAACGTACCTTTTATAAAAACGTACCTTTTATCGAAAAGTATCTTTTATAAAAAAGCACCTTTTACAAAAAAATACCTTCTATTAAAAGTACCCTTTATAAAAAAGTACCTTTTGTAAGAAAGCACTTTTATAAAAAAATTTCCTTTATACAAAAGTACCTTTTATACAAAAGTACATTTTATACAAAAGTACCTTTTATACAAAAGAACCTTTTATACAAAACTACCTTTTATACAAAAGTACCTTTTATACAAAGTACCTTTCATATAAAAGTACCTCTTCTAGAATAATGCCCTTTATAAAAAGTACCTTCTGTAGGAAAGCACTTTTATAAAAAATTCCCTTTATACAAAAGTACCTTTTATACAAAAGACCCTTTCATATAAAAGTACCTGCTATAGAATAATGCCCTTTATAAAAAATACCTTTTCTGAACACAGTCATATTACAAAAAGTTACATTTTATAAAAAAGTACCTTTCATGAAAAAGTACCTTTTATAAGTGTCAAAATAGAACTTTTTTATAATAGAGTACTTTTTTATAATAGAGTACCTTTTATAAAAAAGTACATTTTACAAATAAGTACCTTAATAAAAAATCCCTTTTTTAAAAGTACCTTAGATAATACCATTTTAAAAAAAGCTCCTTGAAAAAAAGTACCTTCTATAAAAAGCACTTTAATAAAAAAGTACATTTTATAAAAAATACCTTTTATAAAAAGTATTTTATATAAAAAAAAATATCTTTTTTAAAAAAGTACCTGTTATAAAAAACTAGCTATTTTCATGAAAATACCCATTTTTAAATTTTTTCAAAATTTATTAACAAATAAATTAATTTACAATAAATAAATTTGTTGATTTTTTCATAAATCTATATATCTGTGGTCAAGCATTGATTGTGTAAGTCGAAAATCATGCTTTTGAGAAAAATAACTTTATATATAAATGTAATGGGGCTTCATTACGACTTAAGTCAGAATTTCTTCATTAATAACTTTTTAATAAACAGTGTTCGAGAAATGGGGATTTCACGTAAATATAAAGCGTTTTAAGTAGCATACATAATTCAAATCGTTCTTAAGTTGACTTATGAGGTTATCGCTTGTGACCACAGATATTAATACATGAACGAAAATTTTTTTCATTCCTTTTTAAGTATAATGAGGGCACGAAGAAGTATGAAAGTTGGCATAGTTATAGCTCATGCGGAATTTTAAAAATCATGTATATGTGTTAAAAATATATTAATTTAATAATATAATAATAATAGTAATAAATTATTTTAGAAGAGCCTGAAGGTATGCTAACCAATTTTGGCCAACTCACAATTCATCGAATTTTATTAGAGTTGCACATCACACGCCCTGTGTTGAATTGTGAATTGCCTAAAATTGATTAGAATACATTAATGCTCTTATAATATTATTTTATTATCAGAAATTTTTTATATACATATATAGATTAAAAAAAAATATAAAGAAAAAATAAAATTTCCTAGAATTTGCAGTCGAATTTCGAGTGCTGGGTTATGTTATTATCTATTTAAATCAACGAATTTAAAATAAAATGAATTAAATTAAATTAAATTAAATTAATTAAAGTTTTTTGCATGTTTTTTTGTTATTAAAATGTAAAGTTTTTTGCCTATTTTTCTTTTCATTAAAATTTACTAGTCTAAACTATTTTCATTACGCAAAATATATTTTCTATATAATTTTGTTTGTTTATTTTTATTTGATTAAAACTTTGTTTAAGTGATATTTTGGAATGAAAATAATATTTACATAAAAATATCTATTTTTGACATGTAAACATCTATACTCACAGGGGGGGGGGGGTAAATTTCTACAGCGTAACATGTAAGACGTAAGACAAAATCGGTGTGACTTATGATTGTATCGGTGACAAAATTATGATATCTAACAACCTGTTTGAAAATGAAAAATAAAAAATTAAAAATGAACAATTAAAAATAAAAAATGAAAAATTATAATTAAAATATGAAAAATGAAAAATAAAAAATGAAAAATGGAAAAAAACTGGAAAACGGAAAAAAAAAACTGGAAAATGAAAAAATAAGAAATGAAAAATAAAAAATTAGAAATGAAAACTGAAAAATGAAAAACAAAAATTAAAAATAAAAATAAAACATGAAAAATAATAAATGACAAATGAAAAATAAAAAAAGAAAAATGAATACTAAAAACCGAAAAATAAAAAATAAAAAATGAAAAATAAAAAATGAAAAATTGAAAAATGAATACTAAAAACTGAAAAATTAAAAATAAAAATTGAAAAATTAAAAATAAAAACTTACAAATAAAAAATGAAAAATGAAAAATAAAAAATTAAAAATTAAAAATAAAAAATGGAATATAAAAAATGAAAAATAGAAAATGTAAAATAGAAAATGAAAAATAAAAAAATAAAAGATAAAAAATTAAATATGAAAAACAAAAAAAGAAAAATGAAAAATAAAAAATTAAAAATAAAAAATAGAAATAAAAAATGAAAAATAAGAAATAAAAAAAAAATGAAAGTGAAAAATAAAAAATGAAAAATAAAAAATGAAAAATAAAAAACGAAAAATATAAAATGAGAAATATAAAAATTAGAAAGAAAAAATGAAAAATGAGAAAAAAAAAAATGAAATATGAAAAACAAAAAAAGAAAAATGAAAATAAAAAATGAAAAATTAAAAATCAAAAACGAAAAATAAAAAATGAAAAATGAAAAACAAAAAATGAAAATAGAAAAATAAAAAATGAAAAATGTAAAATAGAAAATAAAAAATTAAAAATAAAAATTAAAAATAAAACATGAAAATTAAAATTGAAAAATAAAAAGTTCAAAACGAAAATTGAAAATTCAAACTTTAAAATGAAAAATAAAAAAATAAAAAATAAAATGTAAAAAATTAAAAATCGGAAAAGTAAAATGTAAAAAGAAAAATAAAAAATGAAAAAGAAAAATGAAAAATAAAAAATAAAAAAATAAAAGATTAAAAATGAGTAATGAGAAATAAAAAATGAAAAATAAAAAATGAAAAATAAAAATAAAACATGAAAATAAAAAATTAAAAATGAAAATTGAAAAATGAAAACTGAAAAATAAAAAATGAAAAATAAAAAAAATTAAAAGTAAAAAATCTATATATATAAAATTGAATGTGTGTTTGTTTATTTGTTTGTTTGTTTGTTTGTGTGTACCTTATAGGAGACCAAACCTCTGGACCGATCTTCCTGAAATTTTCACAGCATTTAACTGGGACTCTGGCATGATTAATAGGGTACTTTTTTTTGACCACGCCCACTTTTACGCCCACTTTTTTAAAATTATGTAATTGCTCCCATATAGTTTTTAACAGATTTACTTCAAATTGTATACACATTATACTCCAGGCGAGGTAGAAATAAACATTTCTTACGCCACGCCCCCTTTCACGCCCCTTTTCACGCCAAATTTTGTTTGAAAGTTTTAAACTTTTTTTTCTCTGTACAAATTTGTTCCTTCCAACGGATTTTTTTATTTGGTAGTATATTGCTCTTAATACTGTTAACGTCGCCATATAACTATGAACCACGCCCATTTCACCGCCCCCTTTTTTTTACTTATACCATTAACAATGTTTGCTATACAAAATAATTTTTTTGTAATATGTATTTATTTAAAGTTTTATACACTTTTTATCTACAGGTAAGGTAGCCATACATTTTTTTATTACCAAGTCCCCCTTTTTCGCCCCATTTTACCTTAAATCATAATTAATCTGCTTTCAATCTATCTATATATATAAAAATGAATGTGTGTTTGTTTGTGCTTTATAGGAGGCCAAACCAAAGAACCGATCTTCCTGAAATTTTCAGAGCGTGTTACTGTGACTCTGGAAGGAATAATATGCTATATAAATTTTTGATTGGACAAAGGGGCGGTGCCACGCCCATATAACCCAAAATTTGAAAAAGTCATATCACGGGAATTTTTTTACCTACAGCAGTCATATTTGGTACATATGGTATTAGCATGAATAGAAATACATACAAGAAGAAAAGTGGGCGGGACCACGCCCCTTTTTAGAAAAATAAAAAATCGTAATATCTTCTAAACTACTGGAAGGATCGTCATGAAATTTTCACAAAAGGATATTTTTGCGAAATAATAAGACCTTAGATATATAAAGTTGTTAGTGGGCAAAGGGGCGTGGCGTAGATATAAAAACGTTGATGCATTTGATTGTAACGAATGATCTCCGGAACCATAAGAGCTGTCGAGGTAGGATTTCCAGCATAGGTTCGGTTCGAGCTCTTCTGTGTTTTTTTTTTTTAGTTTTAACCCTCTAGCTGGCGTTGGGGTCAAGTTAAAAACAAAAATTTTTACTTTCAGCGCGATTTGACTGCAATTCAGAATGAACGTATGTTTCGTCATAAGAAATTTTTGTATGTATAAATGGACCCGATAGGTGGCGCTGGGTAAAGTTATTTCGAATATTCTTATTTATGGTGTGATTTTAATGAAACTAAGAATGTACATATATGTATGTTAGAAACATTTTTTTATTGGACCCGGTAGATGGCGCTGTCGTTCGAAAAATAATGAGTTGTCAAATTTATATAAATTTTAATAAATAAACTCACCAACGTTTTTATATATAAATATTCTAACGAAAAAGAAGGAAAAAGCCGCTACATTATTGCATGGTGGCCGCACAGCTCATTCAGCACTCAAATCACCGTTAAACGTACAAAAAAATGAGAATGCCGTCTGTAATATCAAAAAACATTCCGGTATGGCAAAAGTTCTGCAAAAATGCAGTATTTTTATTTGGGATGAATGTACCATGGCTCACAAACATTGTGATTTGATTTGATAAAAGATTTGAAAGGCAATGAAAGATTTTTTGGTGAAGCTCTCATTTTATTATCTGGAGATCTTCGTCACACATTTTATATAGGTATATACAGATTCTAACTAAAATAAAAATTCATTGAGGGCAAAACAACGTTTGCCGGGTCCAGCTAGTAAAATATAAAAAATAAAAAAAATAAAAATAAAAAATAAAATATAAAAAATAAAAAATGAAAAATGAAAAATAAAAAATTAAAAATAAAAAACTAAAAATAAAAAATTAAAAATGAAAAATGAAAAAAAAATTAAAAATGAAAAATAAAATATAAAAAATGAAAAATTAAAAATAAAAAATGAAAAATAAAAAATTAAAAATGAAAAACGAAAAATGAAAAAAAAATTAAAAATGAAAAATAAAATATAAAAAATGAAAAATTAAAAATAAAAAATGAAAAATAAAAAAATAAAAATGAAAAATGAAAAACAAAAAATGAAAAATGAAGAACGAAAAATGAAAAATTAACCAGTTGAAATACTCAATAATAATAAATATTTTTATATTAGCAGAGCCCCTGCAATTGAAGCCTATAAATGATACATAGATGACGCTTTCTGTTTGATTTTAAAAAAGGACCATAAAAAATCTTTAATTACTAGATGTTTACACTTCTCCCCTGTGATCGGACTCACATGATTTTTTTTTATAAATATTGTATAAGGTGCAAAATGTAATTTCAAAAAACTGTTTTTATTTATTTACTTTTTCTTTATTAAAGTTTGAATAAACTTAGCTTGTTCTTATTAACTCTCGTATGAGAAAAACAAGAAACTAAATATTATGTTCTATTCTCTCTAATGTTTGAGTTACATTTAATCAAGCATGTGTTCAAGTAGTACACAGAAGGAAGCTGCTGACGAACAAGTAGAGTTGTTCGAACGTGGCTACCCCATCTAGCGTTGTCTTCAATGTTTTCCATATTTCTCTTACATTACACACCGAACCAAAAACTAATTATTTGTAATAACGATCAACAACGTTGAAATTCTCATTTAATTTTTATTTTTTTTTGTTATTATTTTTTACAATAAAATATATTTTTTTTAAATATTTCTTTTGCGGAAAATACAAATTCTTCAATACATTTTGTTTTGCCATTTTTACACAAAATATTCATTTAATAAGTTTTAGTTCTATAATATATATACTAGCAGACTCCAGCCCTCGAAATTCGAGTGCAAATTCTAGGAAGTTATATTTTTTCATTAAATAAAGACCCTAAAAGTATGCTAATCAATTAAAGCCAATTCACAAATCAGCACAAAAAACAAACTCATTTTTATTACAAACACATTAACAAATTTTAATAAACACAGCCATAGGCATTTTATAATTTTATGTATCTGTTAGTAGCAACTATAAATGCAATTTACTCAAAGAAAGAAAAAAATTGTAAAAGCTGTAAATCTGCAAAACGGCTACAAAGAAATACCTTTCAAATAATATACGTTTGGTCAAAATCGGATAAAACGGTAGAACAAAACATCGGTCACAAGAAATCGCATAGCCTATTAATATTATAGATATTTTTTTTTTTTATAAAAAGGAGTTTATTTTATATTAAAGAAAAATTTTGTTCACAAGATTTTCTTTTTTGGACTCTGAAATTTATTGGAGTTTTATTTTTATTACTTAATAAAATTTAAAAAAAAATATAGTGGACCAGATTGCAATTGACGAGAAGTCTTTTCACTTCAAAGCAGTGAAAAATAAACCTAACTTGGGATGCTGATAATTATATGTTCAGAGGCTCCTAAGAAGTACATTTTATGGAATATTCTTTATTTTTTACATTTTCGAATATAAGTTCTTTAAAAAAATAAATAAATAAAATAGTTTATTATTAAAAATTTTGAACAGAAAAATCTCCTTTTGCCAATCTCTGCATTATATAGGGTTAAATCTAGAGTCATTTATATAAATGTATATGTGTGCCTATAGACCAAATCAACCAATATACTTCATTGTTTATAATAACGAAAAATATAAAGGATAAAAAAAAAATACCCAAAAAAAAAGAACAAAAATGAATTCGAACAAAAATAAAATCTGGCATATTGTTCAATAGAGAACTAGAGAGAAACGTCGTAAACATTTAAAAAACATTAGGTTTGTGTTCAAACAAACACATTCATTTTCTTCAATCCTCTGAACCATTGGGTTGTTTGTTGTGCACATGCTAAGCAATAAAATACAATACAATATTGTAGTTTTCAAGGAATATGAGAGCATAAAAATAAAAACGAAATTCTTTATAAAAGTATAAATAAAGCATCTGTAAAAAACTTAATGTAAGACCATTAAAGGCAATCGGAAATAACTAAACTAAACTATACAAAAAAAAAAAAAATGGCCTAAACCCTTTATCTCTGCCCCCCAGCCTTATAAGCGAGCTGACAATACAGCATGGTCACATTCAATACAACAATGATTATAATTCATTGTGTTTCGAAAATTATTTGGGTTAAACTAAAGAAGATATCAAATTCATTTATAAAGTACCCATTTACAAATCCATATGGCAACAAAAATGTATGGAGATTAAAGGACCTTATCGATAAATGAATGGATACAAAAAATACAACAAAAAATACAATAATATTCCAGCATAAAACTAAACAAAAGGCTTCATTATTTTATTTCAATACAACAAATGGGGAAGAATTAAGTATGAGTTTCTTTTCTTTGTTTAAATGATGAAAAAAGAGTCAAAAGGATATTTTTAGTTAAAGAAATTCTAAGAACTTTTTATATTATTGTTACAAAGTAATATTTTACTCTTTAATTAGAAAAAAAAAAACTAACTTTCCCTTGCGGATAATTGTCATAAGAATTAAAAAATAACTTTAAGGCTGAGAAAAAGAAAAAGAAAAAGTCTAGTAAGTTGCCATAGTTGAGAAATTTCTTTTTATAGATATTTAAAGAATAACATAATTTGAAGGCGATCTAAGTTTTTGGCGAATTGTTTCTTTGAATGTTGTAATAAATTTTGAACTTTAACAAAATAACAAGTAAGAGTGTGAAATTCGGCTGTGCCGAATCTTTGATACCCTCCACCTCGGTTTGAGTATTGATAATAAATGTAAACAAAATATTGGAAAAAGTAAACAATTTGTTAAACTTAATACCAAATTATTTCAGAAAATTCTTTGGGTTGGCTTTCGTCTTTTCTATTATTTCGGATTTATTTCGGTGTTTGCTTTTTGGTCATCGTAGTTGCTGATCGGCATGCATTTAGGTTATATACCTATATGCATGCGTTTCCGGTTATATGACATAACTTCCCGTTTAATTTAGTTTTTGCTAATTAAATAGCTCGCCCTAACCTCCAATGCAAAGGTAGTGGTTGTGTAGAGTGGCTATATGCATTAAATCGTGCTAATTGGAGATGGCTGTATAGTTTCTTTTAACTGGCCAAATATAGAATAAATTTATAATAATAAATAATCAAATTAGGGATGAAAAACGCAAAAAACGAAAAGTCCCAAACATTTTAAATAAAATAATTTAATGTTATCTTTATTTTCTGAAAAACTTAAAATTTTCATCCAAAAAAAATTGTGAAAATTTATATATAAAAAATAACATTCTCATAAAATTACGTTTACTTATGTAACAATTTTTATGTTAACAATTCTTAAATATCATTTGAGGTTTTCTTAAATTCATTGAATTTAAATTAATATCGACAAATCTGTTTTTCTATTTATTTAAATTGTAAAGGAGTGGCATCTCTGTCAAAATAAGCGAAAAACACAAAGAATAGAAAAAACAAGTTACTTCGTGTTTGACAGGATGATTTTATGTTTATGTTTAATATCTTTTTTTTTTTTACTAATATTTCTGTTTATTTATTTGAAAATGAAATAATGAATTGAAATGCTATTTAATTTTTTTATTTATATAAAAAAGTTTTTTAATTAAAGCAAAATATTTTCACTACTTCATGATTTTTATTTATGTATGACGACATTTCAACCTAAAAATTTAAGTTTTTATCGATTGAATAAACAACACAAAAATGGTTGTCGTTTAGATAACAACAACAGCTGACTTTAACAATAGCGAATATCATTTAAAAATTTTACTGATAATTTTGCAATTTTCTTTTTTTTTACGATTCGACTATCGTTAAAAGAAGTTACTCAATCGCGGTACTGAAAAGTTATTAATATCTCCTGAATGGCAATATTTTTTTTAAATGTAAACATTTTTTAAGTGTAAATATATTTCTAAATTTAAAATTATTATTTCCCACGTTCTGATATGATTTTCTGAAATTCAATTAATATTTTTTAATTTATAATTGGGAATTTTATTTTCAGTTTTTATTATAATTAATATTTTCTTAAATTTGAATAGAAAATTTAAAATGTGAAATTTTGTATTTATGTGAATAATAATGCTTTATTAATTATAAACAATTTTTAAAAATTAGATGTAATCGCAATCAGATATTTTATAGGTAAAGCAGAATAATAATTATATATAACTATGTAGAACTGTTTTGTAAGCAAAAAACTCATTGACGGACTCGGTAACTCTATTTTGTAAAGACAACAAAAAGTTAATATGCCAAACTTATGTTCATGTTTGTAAAAGAATAATGAAAAAAAACGTATGAAATAAAAGACCAGCCCGTGTATACGCTTACCATTGTTCTGTATGATATCTAGTTGAAAATATTAACATTCATGTTAAAATAGAAATAACTATTGCAAAGCTAATTAGAACAAACAAAAATTATGGCGCCATCTACTGTGGCATAGTCACGCTGAGCAAAATGAAGTGACACTCTGTTAATGCAAAAGAAATGTATTTTCCCCACAACAAAATACTGCAGAATTTTATGTAAATAAAATAACCGACTTATTTCTAACATGCAGTTACTATGAATATACATACATACATACATGTATATAATATATGTATATTTTTTGTATTATTTAATATGTGTATGTATGTATATTTAAATATTACACACAAAAAATACAACATCAAACGTTATTTTTGTGTTTTTCTCTTTAAATAAATTAATACATAAATTTTTTTGCTAAATTTACATTTGGGCAATTCACAACAGGTGTTGTATATTGTATGTTGTATTGAAATACACAATACAATCATTTGTTGTGAACTCTCAGTTGTATTTTCATATTGTAAAACGCTTTCTTTAGTAATTTTCGATCCAACGAGGAAAGATCGCTTCGTTGCTTCTGCTATTTTGTATAAGAGAAAACACTTGTCAGTGTTTGCTTTTTGGTCGTGAGATATACCCTGGAGTTTTAGTTACGTACCTCTTGCATTTTAATTTATAATGAAAAAAAAAATGTTAAATGTTTTGGTTGGTACTGAAAGAGAAAATACATACTAAAAATATAAACATTAATTTTGATATATATAAACTTATCGATGTATTTGCGTTATTTGCATTATTTGCCATATTTTATTTTATAATTATTTATGCTGATAAAATTCTATGTATTTGTTTTTTCGTTTTCATAAAAACTGGCATTCACTTGGAACTGATATGTTATGATACAATATACAACATTTACTAAACATAGCAAATGATGTTGGATCGTGTATCAGATTTTTCAGTAAAAATTACCAACAACAATTTTACACTATTGTAAAGTGATACACGATACAACAGATACAACGATACATTACCCATTGTGAATTGTCCAATTGTTTTTTTTTATTAACAACTAGGTATTTTAGCATTATTTGCTTTAGATGTTGGTGAATTTTTACTCCCTTTATATTAACTCGTGTCTGCTTGTCGAAAAATTTTGGATCGATTTTAACCACTTTCCCGTGACCCAATCGATCTGAAATTTTGCAGGCAGGCTCGTGGCAATGACAGAAATGATCTAACATATTTTTTTTAGTGATGCCAAAACAATGGAAACTTTTAAATTTTTCTACCTGAGTTGATAAAAAATGTACAAAGGGTTTTTTTTTGTTATATTATTACCATAACGACCACAAAAACAACAAGTCCAGCTATGAAAACAATGCAACATTTAGAATAACAACAAGAACAATATAGAAATATCATGTTTTTCATTTTTTTTTTACTTTTTCAGAGATTTCCCTGGACCCTTTCCACCGATTTTAACGATTTTTGAAGTAGAAATCTTTCCATGAATTTGGTGAATCATTCTCACTAAAAATGATCACTGTAGCTGTACTATTGAGGGCGTGATCGTGACAAGAACAACATAGAAAATTATTTTTTTTCAGGACTTTTTTTAGTTCTTCATTCAAATCTCGGGCCCTAATCGACCGATTTGGACGATTTTAAATAGCAAACTTTTCAGGATGTTAATGAATCACCCTAGCTGCCCGATTGTTGCCGTCATCGTGATTTCCACAGACGGACAGACGGACATCGCTATATCAACTCCGGTTGTTATAAGGATCACAAATATATAAATTTTATGGGGTCCAAAATTTTTTTCTAATTATTACAAACGGAATGACAAACTTATATATACCCTCTGCACACTAAAGTGGAGGGTATAAAAAGAACTGAGCCCGTTCGAAGGCTGTTTTTTTTTAACAAGAACGTGTTTTACTAGAATTCTCTTTTGAATGCCTATTATACATGCCCATAATCATGAAAGTCATCTAAGTCAATTATTTCATATTTGGATATATTTAAAGATTTATACTTGCCCAAAATTAAAAAAATATATTTTAAACAACATTTTAATTAAAAACTTTACTATTATTATTTTTTTATTATCTATTATATTATTAGGCTAGGCGATATCTTGTGACCGATGTTTTGTTCTACCCTTTTTTCCCTATTTTGACCAAATGTATATTATTTGAAAGGTATTTCTTTTTTTAGCTGTTCACCAGACTTATAGATTTTTTTAAATTTGGTCAAGGTTCAGAAAATACACACTTGAAACACACAATGTTCTGTTCAAAAGCAGCCAACACATATCTTTATTTTCATATCAATTATGTGCGTTTCTAAATTTTCTACGGTGCCCAACACAACCATGACTGTGTTCGTTTTAATATTTCGTTATTTACACGAACATTTTTGTATCACATACTTTTTGTTTCAATCACACATAAAGCACACATTTTTGAGTGTTGCTTTATTTGAAGTTCATGTTCTGGTACGTGTACTGAAAAAAAAACACAGAACATGTACAATAAACAGGTTCGAGTTCAGTTATATTTTAAGTCGTGTTGTGGCTCGTGTAGTGAGAAAAAACAGAACATGTACAATAAACAGGTTCGAGTTCAGTTATATTTTAAACACGACTTAAACACGACTTAAAATATAACTGAACTCGAACCTGTTTATTGTACATGTTCTGTTTTTTCTCACTACACGAGCCACAACACGACTTAAAATATAACTGAACTCGAACCTGTTTATTGTACATGTTCTGTGTTTTTTTTCAGTACACGTACCAGAACATGAACTTCAAATAAAGCAACACTCAAAAATGTGTGCTTTATGTGTGATTGAAACAAAAAGTATGTGATACAAAAATGTTCGTGTAAATAACGAAATATTAAAACGAACACAGTCATGGTTGTGTTGGGCACCGAAGAAAATTTAAAAACAAACATAATTGGTATGAAAATAAAAATATGTGTGTGTTGGTCTAAGTTATGTTTGTTTACATATATGTACGAGTTTTTTATTCAGTGTGTGTTTTTTTCTGAACTCTGCTTACAAGTTAAAGATGCTTTAGTCATCACAATATTTCATCCCTTTACAAATAAGAATTTTATTCGCTAAGATATATCTAAGTCCTGGTGTAATTTATGGATATGAGCTTTTTGCAAGCTGCGGTTCTACCAGCAAAATAAGACTTAACGTTATATTCAAAAATATTATAAAATATGTGTATGGCTTAATAAAGCAATATCAAGTCTCTGACATTTCTACAAATCTTTTTTTCGTCTCATTCGATAGCCATCTTAAGATCCGCATACTTCGTTATCTGCACAAAAGTATTTATACACAAACTCCACGATTCCTTTTCGAAAAAATTCGCTTTGCCAAATCGCAAAGAGGAAAAATATTTATTATTCCATTTCACCGTTGCCTTGTATCTGAATAGCATTTTTATTTATACTAGCAGATTCCAGCCCTCGAAATTCGAGCGCAGATTCTAGGAAATTTTATTTCTTCACTAAATAAAGACCCTAAAGGTATGCTAACCAATTATAGCCAATTCACAAATCAACACAAAAAACAAACTAATTTTTATTACAAACACATTAACAAATTTAATAAACACACACATAGCATTGTATAATTTTATGTATGTGTTAGTAGCAACTTTAAATGCAATTTACTCAAAATAATGGAAAAAGTTTAAAAATCTGTAAATCTGCAACGCGGCTAAAAAGAATTACCTTTTAAATAATATACGTTTGGTCAAAATCGGAATAAAACGGTAGAACAAAATATCGGCCACAAGAAATCGCCTAGCCTATTAATATTATAGATGCTTCACGTCTTTGGGATATTCTCCCACATACCCAACAACTTAAAAGCGACGCAAATAGAAAAATTTTTGGACAAGCTTAAATTTAATTTATGTGTTCTTGATAATTATTGTTCTACTATATGTTTTTTTTTTTTTTTTTTAAATACAAGATTAAATCTTGTTTACAGGATCTGGAAAATAAATAAATACATAAATTTATAATTGCCTATTTTTGCATAGTTTTCCATATTTTTAAAGCATGTTTTTGCAAATTCTCCTCAAAAAATTTCAATAATGAAATTTGTTCATAAATATCTACCCGAACCTAAAATTTAAAATGAAATGAGGCTTATTTGTAGTTTAAAATTTTTACATATTAATACGTGAAGTTAAATTTTTAGTTCCCTTTTTAAGCAATATCCGGCCACGTAGGAGTGTGAAAATTGGCATAGTTATAGCTCATATGGAGGAGTAACTGAGAATGATAAAATTTATGTTTTACCTGTTTTAAAAATATATTAAATTAATTAAAATAAAATATTTTTGATAATTCGTTACACCCTGTTACTGCGAATGATTTAAGTTATATATCAGACGCTCTGTGTTGAATTGTGAATTGCTAAAATTGATTAACATACCTTTAGGCTCGTTTAAATATTCATAAATTTTTAATGTATATAGATTAAAAAATATTGGAAGATAAAAATTTAATGAAAAAATAATATTTCCTAGAATTTGCACTCGAATTTCGAGTGCTGGGCTATACTAGTTTAGTTTAAACTGCATGTTATTTTTTTTCCTATTTTCATGAAAATATCCATTTTTAAAAGATATTTTTTATATAAATATCTAATTGAATTAAAAATTTAGAATAAAATTGCTTCGATTTGTATGGATATATCTATGCCTATTTTACCTCAAATGCATTTTTTTTTGCATATTTTTATGAAAATATATATGTTTTGATTTTTTTATAAATATCTTAACAAATCAATAAATTTACTATTAACTGGCTTTGATTTTCTGTTCTAGTATATATTTGCATAATATGCTTTAAATGCATGCATTTTCATATTTTCTGTAATAGAGGCATTATTGATTTGTTTCAGAAATATCTATATAAATCGTTAGATTTATAACAAAATGCAATCGACATGTAGTTGCATATTTGCATATTTAGCTTTAAATGATTTTTTTGCATATATAAATTTTCATATATTTTTTTATCAAATTTTTAATTTATTGATTTTTTTCTGAACGTGAAAAAGACATCTATAATATTAATAGGCTAGGCGCTTTCTTGTGACTGATATTTTCTTCTACCGTTTTATCCCGATTTTGACCAAATGTGTATTATTTGAAAGGTATTTCTTTTTAGCCGATTTGCAGATTTACAGATTTTTAAATTTTTTCCTTTATTTTGAGTAAACTGCATTTAAAGTTGCTACTAACACATACATAAAATTATACAATGCTAATTTAAATATAATAGGCTAATTCCATAGCGACAAAGATAACATTCAGTGATCTTTCTAATCCAATATCATACAGCAAAGGTTTTCCATTGTTCAGAAAAACTAGAGGAACCGTGCTGCTCCGCAGCATCTATAATATTAACAGGCTAGCCGATTTCTGGTGACTGATGTTTTGTTCTACCGTTTTATCCCAATTTTTCCGCAACGTATATTATTTGAAAGGTATTTCTTTTTAGCCATTTTACAAATTTACAGATTTTTAAATTTTTTCCTTTATTTTGAGTAAATTGCATTTAAAGTTGCTACTAACACATACATAAAATTATACAATGCTATGTGTGTGTTTATTAAATTTATTAATGCGTTTGTAATGAAATTAATTTGTTTCTTGTGTTGATCTGTGAATTGGCTATAATTGATTAGCATACATTTAGGGTCTTCATTTAAGGAAAAAATAAAATTTCCTAGAATTTGCGCTCGAATTTCGAGGGCTGGAATCTGCTAGTTTAATTAATTTTGTTCAAAATAATGTGAGCCAGATTATATATTAATTTTTTAAAGCAACAACCACAATTTAAAGCTTAATTATACCCTATACCACTGTGTGGTTTGGGTATAATGACTTAAGCTGCTGTTTGTAACTACCAAAAATATTTGATTTAGCGATGTCCGTCCGTCCGTCCGTCCGCAAGCCTTTTAATCAAACTGCAGGTCGGAAATATGAATCTATTTTGATGAAATTTGGTATATAAGCTTTCGTCGGCCACAGGACGAATGCTGTGAAATTGGTGAAATTCGGTACATGTTCAGACCTAGTCCCCATACAAATGAGCCCTTTGAAATCGACATAAATTGCCATAAGATCCAAATTATCATATAGATCTCAGTTAAATTGGGTTTGTATGTGTTTATTACATCTATTAATCAGTAGTCCAAAAATAATTCCTATAGGTCAATTCTTAGTCATAGGCCGCATATGAAGAATTTCATGTAAAAATCGAGATGCATCGAACCCGACCCCCTCAGATATCGATGAAATTTTGTTCATAGCTAAATCTGATCAATACAAACAAACCCTCGTTTTTAGAAATGACTGTTTTGCGATTTTTTGGGCGTGGCACAGTGGGAAAGTTTTCGAAAAAACGCGAAAATGGTCGAAAAGTGCTCCATTTAAAATGCAATAACTCAGAATCGGCTGAACCGATTTCCATGATCTGGGTATCATTAAAAAGATATTTTAACAGGCTTTATGACACGTTTGAAAAAATACACTGTAAAAAATTTTATAACAAAAAGAAAATTTTAAATAACGAAAAAACCAAAAAGATCAAGGGTTTTTACAGTGTATTATTTTTTTAGAAAGGTTTATCCTTCACCTATACCATATCCAAAAAGTCAAATGGGTTCTTTTTTAGTTTTTTTTTATATAATTTTTTAAGTAGTGTCACTTCTAGTAATACGTACCGAAAGTTTTTGCAATTATTCGAATAACAGCGAAAATATCAGGTCACATTCTTACAAATTTACAAAATAGTTCAACAATTCTAACATTTTTTAAATGTTTACAAATAAAAAACCATCAACAATTGTTTATATTATTTGCCTAGTTTTTATTAATTTGTGTTCTATTTCATTTACATTTTTTTTAAGTTAATTATTTGTAAGAAATTTTGCGCTGCTCTAATTTGGTACAGTCAGAATATCTGCGCACATGTACAAAAGTCTCATTTATTGGAATGAATGAATGAAAGCCTTCAGTTGCAGTTATAGTTTGAGCTTCTTTATATCTTGAAAATAGCTTTTCTTTAACGTTTTTGTATTCGTCAGCATCTGTGTAAGCAACTTGTATGGTGGTCTTATATGTTTCTGATGCCCAGTGATAGAGTTGCTTCGTTGTCTGGATTTCATTTTTATTTGCAATACTATAATTTCGAGCACCTCTCTTCAATGTTCCTCCGATTCCATCGCATGCAGATTTTCCATGACTGGTAGCATAAAAGTGCCATTCAGCCTCAATACCAAAATCAGATTTGTGATGGCATAAATTAATGAAGTTATATTTATTTTTATATTGTGCTCCTGCACCATCTGATACGTAAATGATTTTATTAATATTGTTGGTTATATTGGCCTTCACGAACTGTATCATTTTTGAAATATATAGATGAACTGCTATACTATCATGGGTATTGCAATCAAATATTATGGCGAAGCTTTTATGAAATAATTTATCGTTATCTGAAAATAAACAAACAAAGGAAAAAAACAATTAATTAAAAAATATTAAATATTTTGATGAGTGTGGATGGATGTGTTTACTAATACCAAAATATTAAAATAATTACCTTTGTAATAAATAACGAACGCATGTATTGTAGCCTGATCATTATTCCAATGGTATCCTTGCACGGCATCTTGTACAAGAAATGCATAATTTTCAGCAAAGTCCATTTGAATTAACATTTCTCCTGATAACAGCGCCGCTCTTTTATTGCTGATAAATTCAGATTGTCGCTTTGCTATGAAATGATGCGGAATCAGATCTTTGATGTGTTCAGTAAAATCCCTGACAAATGATTCTCGGCTGGTGGTTAACGTTTCCAGAACACATCTAATCGTTGTATTCCACTTTTTTATATTATTTCTTCAGTTTGGTTACTTTCAAAATGTTTTAGCATATGCGTTTTTAGATTATTTAAATTTTTGAAGCAGTGACCACACACTGAAACGCAACACTCGCTTTTTTGTATGTCACCATTACAAACAACGAATTTGAGAACATCTTTGTAGTCGGTAAATGCGCATTCTCCTTCAAAACAAAATGATTTTAAGCGACTTTTTTCAAACATCAATTTCATATTCTGATGCAATGTGCATACACAGATATTTTGCTGGTTTCCAACTCCAAGTTTCATACAATTTTTTGGCCTTAACATTGTAAATTTTGTAAAACCAACTTTGGCCAAGGGATGTTTTTTTTTAAATTCGTAGTAAGATTCGCGTAGTGAAGATAACATCAGTCTTTTTTGAACTTTTTCACGTAAGTTTCCTTGTTTAATAGTAATTGAATCTTGCGATCCTGGCATCATTCGGCTAATTTCATCATCTTCATAAAATAATTTGACTGTGCTTAGAGTTTCGGTTGGTAAACTACGTCTGCTCATTTTTAAAAGATTGATATCTGCAAACTTCATTTTATTCCTTTGGATATCTTTACTTTTTTTGATACAATCGTGAGATATATCATCCCCAAAACGATCTTTAATTTCTGCGTGACTCATATTGATTGGTAAGAGAGATAAAAGTTTTTGCTTTTCCAAAAGATTTGAGCTGTTCTCTATTTGATATTTGATGTTTTGCAAAATTTCTTCGTAAATGGATTTGACGTTTTCAAGTTGCGCTGACAAATCAGATAATGGTTCAGCTCCAAGTGAATCTGCTATATTTTCCAAAATTTGCACTGATTTTCTATTTCTGTATGCATCTCGTTTGATATATTTCCTTTTAAGAGGCGTCATTTGGTTTGGTAGATGAGGAATAATGTGATCATTTATATTTTCAATGAGTTCGTTGCTTTTGATGTTTGCATTACGGCTGGTACAAGTTGGGAGTTCATTCAATTCTTCGCCAATTTCATCGCTGGGCGTTATTGGTAAATAATTTGAGACTTCATTCTGCTCCACGTTGGATTCATTACGACTGCGCGCTTTTCTCAGTGTATTCTGGCAAGTTTCGCAAATACGGCTACAATGAATTTTGGCGACAGCTGGAAAATCCTCAATTATATTTGCAGCCTCGTTCTCACTTATTTTACGAAGCGAAGCGCAACACTTATTAGATATTTTTATGCATCTGTACTTATTGTTTGAATTCATATTCACTCAAATTTTTAAAATATATGCGTAAAAATTGTAATGGGATATCTTGGCTTCTCGAAACTGTTTATAATTATGAATTTCGGTACGTTGCACTTTTAAAATATGGACTTGTAATTTTCGCGTTCGTCGACACTTGTTGAATGAGTAAAGTCGATCAATGCACTCCTATTTATACTGTGTATTGTTCACTAGTTTACTGACAGGTACTTATAAATGGGTGCATATTTTTTTACGGTGGCTATATACCTGTTTCACCATGTGTGAGTTTTAAATTTTCCGAATAATGACCACCCTTAAATGTGGGTTGAATTTCTGTAAAAAAAGTCATACAGGTAGCCAACTGAAAAACCCAAATAATTAAAAATTACTTTGCTTACGCAATCATAAAAATTAAATAACCCTTTGTTTATTCCGTTTTGTTAATTCTGAGAATCATAAAAAATATGATCGAGAGTTTTTCCGAAGAATGTTGTGCATATGTAGAGTAAATTTTTGAAATTCATACCTTTACTCAATTGCGAATAAAAGCGAATTGAGTTGGCAAATCATGTGTTGTACTGTGCTATTTTACCTGTAAATATAAAATATAAGGGCAATTACTAGAAGTGACACTACTTAAAAAATTATATAAAAAAAACTAAAAAAGAACCCATTTTACTTTTTGGATATGGTATAGGTGAAGGATAAACCTTTTTAAAAAAATAATACACTGTAAAAAAACCCTTGATCTTTTTGTTTTTCGTTATTTAAAATTTTCTTTTTGTTATAAAATTTTTTACAGTGTATTTTTTTTTCAAACGTGTCATAAAGCCTGTTAAAATATCTTTTCAATGATACCAAGGTCATGGAAATCGGTTCAGCCGATTCTGAGTTATTGCATTTTAAATGGAGCACTTTTCGACCATTTTCGCGTTTTTTCGAAAACTTTCCCACTGTGCCACGCCCAAAAAATCGCAAAACAGTCATTTATAAAAATGGGGGTTTGTTTGTATTGATCAAATTTAGCTATGAACAAAATTTCATCGATATCTGAGGTGGTCGGGTTCAAAATTTCAGTTTTATCTTGATTTTTAAATGAAATTCATCATATAGAGCTTAAATCTATCAAAAAAACAAAAATATTGCACAGATTTTTCTCAAATTTGGCTTGTATATTTTTTTTCAAAATGTAAGTTACTTTACCAAATATGGTCAGGATCGGTCCATTTTTCGACCTAGTCTCCTCATAAATATACTCGTAGCATGCGATATGAACTTTTTCATATCAGCAGCCAAAAAAAGAATGACAGTGCCACTCAAATTTGCTTTATGATTATTTTCTTATCGAATTAGTTGGACCGAAAGATGGGGTCTCAAACCATGGCATAGGGTGTCGTATAGTAGGTCTAGGTCGACCATAATTTTCTTACTTGTTTTTCTTAAGAAATAAATAATATATTCAGCTTTTTAGTTAAATTTTGACTTATACCATTTTCATAATTATGGACTGCTTATATTTAAATATTCATAGTTTTCAAAGCATCGCAATACTCGATTTTAATCTAAAGTCGATGTCTTTTTTTTTATAAATTGACCACAACAGGTAGTCAAACACATACTTAAACATAATGGTGATCCAGATCTTTATTGTTATGGGCCACACAATGGTTAAAACCACTTTGCACATGATGATGGGAGTCATAAATTGTGTATATAATATAAGTAAACGGCCAAGATTAAGATAAAAGACAAGTGAACAAATAAAATACATTTTAAATAAATAATCCTGAAAATGCAGCTAATAGCAAATAATAAAATTTTTATCATGCTGACAGCTAAACAACTTCAAAATGATTGACTACAATGACTGATTACACAGACACTAAACGAGATTATTTAACACCCTTAGAAAGAAAAAAAAAGGTAATGAACAAAACACTAAAAATGTCGATAAACAAAAATGGAATTTAAAAGGAATATGCATAGGGGGAAAAACTGAAGAGTTAAGAAAACAGCTATAAAAAATAAATAAAAAAATTGTTTGAACCTGATATTGAAATGAACAAAAAAAAAATATTGCTTATATAAGCTATAAAGCAGTAGTAGTATAAATTAAAGTAAATATTTGAAACCAATAATCCTACACCTAATGCAGAACTTAAAACATGTTTAGGTTTTGCTTATTTTTTTTTTTTTTTTTTTGCTATTTTCGTTTAACATTTTCCAACTGGAAAAGTGTTTTAACAAAATTGAAATGTACAAACAAGATTTACAACACTTTTAAAGCTTAACAGCAGAAAAACAACAGCAGCAACATTACAACATACACATACATACATACTTGTATATAAATACCACTTACATATTTACAACGATCGAATGAATGAACGAATGAACAGTTCCAAATAGACAATTTTGTAGAATAACTGGCAGAGAATAAAATAAAACCTAGAACATTTGAAAAATTCAAGGAAGACCAGACACCAAACAACTAAGGGACATCAAACGGGATAAAAATAGCAAAAAAAAAAAAATCTCCAAGCAGAAAGACAAAAAAAAAAAAACAACTAACCTAGACAAAGTCTTGTTTTCAGTCAGAACAACCAACAAACAAACAAAAAATATTATAAACTCGTATGTATACACAGACACGGTCAGAGACACAATTTTTTTATGGTTAATTTTGTTAGTTTTTCCTCTTAAACACACATACACAGACACACTCACACTCGAAAAATATACAAACACCAGCTGGAAACGGAAGTTCTTTTTGATAAAACAAAAAAAAACAACAAAAATGAAGTAAACAAAATATTCATACAACGTAGAAAAAATTAAAAAACAATAACAGTTTTCTATAAAACAACAACAAAGTGTAAATTCTGAAAAAAAAATAAAAAATCTTAATAAAAGTTTATAGATGACTTTTCTTCGATTTTTTAAATTTTTTTTTTACGAATTTTAAAAAATCCATATACATATATACATAAGTATATTGTGGTATTATAAAAAACAAAAACAAAAACAAAAAAAATAGAAAATACCCTGTCATAGCAATTCAGTCCATTCATTCATTAAGCTGACAAAGGCACACACACACACACACATACCCACACTTACATATAGTCCTCTTCAGTAGCTCTTCGTTTTTATGTTTTCGATTTTCTAGAGGGCGAAGGAGGGTTGAGGCTTCAAAAGCAATCGAAAACAATATAGTAAATGGCAATTTATATAGAATACAATATTTTATAGAGAAATAGACAAACAAAAAATAAGAAAGAACGAAGCACCAGCAAAGTGGATTTAAGTCATTTCAAGTGCCAAATATAAGGTTTATAAATGTGGCTGCGTTCAAGTGGCTGGATACTGGAATTACACAGTTGCTGTAGCAATACGGCAGATCAGAGCAGAGCTCGGCAGAGAAAAGCCAAATTTAAAGCCGATGAATTTAACAGCAAGGGAAATTATTAGACAATATAATTGAAAAACAAAAAAAATATCTATATTGTTTTTCTTTGTAAGTGTGTTTAGCTTCTTCAGTAAGCTTCAAAAGTTCTCGGATATATTTTGGATTTTAGTCTTTAAACAATAAACTGCCAGAACATTTTAATTTTTCCCTATTGGATCTTATTAACTTTAAAATTTTTAAAAATAATTCGGTGTAAAGAAAACAAGGACATAAGATTTATAAGTTTTATGAAATATAAGCAGTATAGCCGCTACGTTGTTAGCGTAATTAATTTTTTACTAGCAGACTCCAGCCCTCGAAATTCGAGTGCAAATTTTAGGAAAGCTAATTTTTTCATTAAATAAAGACCCTAAAGGTATGTTAATCAAATATAGCCAATTCACAAATCAACACAAAAAACAAGTAAGAGTGTTAAATTCGGCTGTTCCGAATTTTTGACACCCTCCACCTCGGTTTGAGTCTTGATAATAAATGTAAATGAAAAAGTAAACAATTTGTTAAACTTAATACCAAATTATTTCAGCAAATTCTTTGGGTTGGTTTTCGTCTTTTCTATCATTTCGGATTTATTTCGGTGTTTGCTTTTTGGCCATCGTGGTTGCTGATCGACATGCATTTAGGTTATATACCTATATGCATGCGTTTCCGGTTATATGACATAACTTCTCGTTTAATTTAGTTTTTGCTAATTAAATAGCTCGCTCTAACCTCCACTGCAAAGGTAATGGTTGTGTAGGGTGGCTGTATGCACTAAATCGTGCTAATTGGTGATAGCTGTATAGTTTCATTTAACTGGCCAAATATTTCTTCATTGCGGCCATATAGGTCGGATGGAGTAACAAAATAATAATCAAAAAAAAGCTCTCTCAACTTTATTATTGAAATATTGCCATATTTGAGAAAACATAGAGAATAAATTTATAATAATAACTATTCAAATTAGGGATGCCAAAAAATAACATTCTCATCAAATTACGTTTACTTATTTAACAATTTTTATGTTAGCAATTCTTAAATATCATTTGAGGTTTTCCTAAATTCATTGAATTTAAATTAATATTTTCTGTAGTGCGATTCTGTAAATTTAAAATTCAACGATCTGACAATCGCAAAATATATCGACAGCTATTGTTGTTTGCACTAAGGATTAAGTGATTCACTAAGTACATACATCTTAACGACAGTCGACATATCTATTTTTCTATTTATTTAAATTGTAAACGAGTGGCATCTCTGTCAAAATAAGCGAAAAACACAAAGAATAGAAAAAAACAAATTACTTCGTGTTTGACAGGATGATTTTATGTTGATGTTTAATATCTTTATTTTTTTTACTAATATTTCTGTTTATTTATTTGAAAATGAAATAATGAATTGAATATGCTATTTCATTTTTTTATTTATATAAAAAAGTTTTTTAATAAAAGCAAAATATTTTTACTATTTTATGATTTTTATTTATGTATGACGACATTTCAACCTAAAAATTTAAGTTTATATCGATTGAATAAACAACACAAAAATGGTTGTCGTTTAGATTACAACAACAGCTGACTTTAGCGAATATCGTTTAAAAATTTTACTGTTAATTTTGCAATTTTCTTTTTTTAACGATTCGACTACGTTAAAAGAAGTTACTGAATCGCGATACTGAAAGGCTATTAATTTCTCCTGAATGTCAATATTTTTTAAATGTAAAAATTTTTTAAATTCATACATAGGTGTTTTGTGTTTTTTTTTTGGAATTTCAATTTGTGTTTAACGAATAAAATTTATACATTAAAGATGCAATTGATGTCTTCTAAACTTAAAATTATAATTTCCGACGTTTTGATATGATTTTCTGAAATTCAATTAATTGTAATTTATAATTGGAAATTTTTAATTCCAGTTTTTAGAATTGATATTTTCTTAAATTTGAATGGAAAATTTAAAAAGTGCAATTTTGTATTTATGTGAATAATACTGCTTTAGTAATTATAAACAATTTTTAAAAATTAGATGTAATCGCAATCAGATATTTTGTAGGTAAAGCAGAATAATAATTCTATATAACTATGTAGAACTGGTTTGAAAGCAAAAAACTCATTGATGAACTTGGAAACTCAATTTTGTAAAGACAACAAAAAGTTAATATGCCAAACTTATGTTCATATTTGTAAAAGAATAATGAAAAAACGTATGAAATAAAAGATTAGCCCTGTGTATACTCTTAACATTGTTCTGTATGATATACAGTTGAAAATATTAACATTCATGTTAAAATAGAAATAACTATTGCAAAGCTAATTAGAACACAAATTGTGGCCCCATCTGCTGTGGGATAGTCACGCTGAGCAAAATGAAGTGACACTCTGTTAATGTAAAAGAAATGTATTTTCCCCACAACAAAATATTGCAGAATTTTATGTAAAAAAAATAATATACCGATTTATTTCTAACATGCAGTTATTATGGATATACATATATGTATAGAATATATGTATATTATTTGTATTATTTAATATGTGAATGTATGTATATGTAAATATTACACACAAAAAATACAACATCAAACGTTATTTTTGCGTTTTTCTCTTTAAATAAATTAATACATAAAAATTTTTTTTGCTAAATTTACGTTGTTTTCTTTTTATTAACAACTAGGTATTTAAGCATTATTTGCTTTAGATGCTGGTGAATTTTTACTCCCTTTATATTAAATCGTAGTGTCTGCTTGTCGAAAAAATTTTGGATCGATTTTAACCCCTTTCCCGCGACCCAATCGATCTGAAACTTTGCAGGCAGGCTCGTGGCAATGACAGAAATGATCTAGTAAATTTTTTTAGTGATGCCAAAACAATGGAAACTTTTAAATTTTTCTACCAGAGTTGATAAAAAAATGTACAAAGTGTTAGTTTTTATTATATTATTACCACAGCGACCACAAAAACAACAAGTCCAGCTATGACAACAATATAACGTTTAGAATAACAACAGGAACACTATAGAAACATCATATTTTTCATTTTTTTTTTCAGAGATTTCCCTGGACCTGTTTTACCTATTTTAATGATTTTTGAAATAGGAATCTTCCCATGAATTTGGAGAATCATTCTCAAGAAAAATGATTACCTTAGCTATCCTATTGAGGGCGTGATCGTGACAAGAACAACATAGAAAATTATATTTTTTCAAGACTTTTTTTAGTTTTTCATTCAAATCTCGGGCCCTAATCGACCAATTTGGACGATCTTAAACAGCAAACTTCTCAGGACATTAGTGAATCATTTTTTATATCAGCGAGCACCCTAGCTGCCCGATTGATACCGCCATCGTGATTTCCACAGACGGACAGACGGACATCGCTATATCAACTCCGGTTGTTATATGGATCACAAATATATATATTTTATGGGGTCCAAAATTTTTTTTCTAATTATTACAAACGAAATGACAAACTTATATATATAAAAACGTTTGTGCATTTGTTAATATTAGTTGAAAACTGTTAACGAAAAACACTTTTTTTTTATGAAAATGAAAATAAATATTTATTGGAACATATAAGAATGGCGTGAATGGAGTGAACAATATTTTTAGTTTCATTTTTCTCACAGTAGATGAATAAATTTTCTGCCTTTCCAACACGGGAACATGATACATATAGTTGCTGGTGGGAAAACAACTGTTTTCGAGGTTCATAGGAATTCTTGGCAGCTAAACATGTTCCCCTTTAAATTTTTCTTTGATAATTGTGGCCCCAATAACATTGGGCATTATTCTCTCAACAATTAACCTGGTTCCATTACATAGTCTCGGAGCGTTGAGGTTACATAGCAAAATTATTGGAGAACCAACTTTTAATTTTAATAAATGTGGCGGTAGACCGGGCACGTCATGTGAGTTCAAAAATTGTTGTGGATAATTGCCTGCTTAATTTTTTTCAACAACACTATCCATAGATTTCAAAGAAAACGTTTCAGAATCAATCATGTCCTGAATAACAACATTAATATTATCGACATCGACATTTTTTGCGGCTAAAATAGCTCTTTCACTTAACCAATCATGGTTACGATATTGATTTTGAATGTCGGGGAATACATTTTCAATTAATTCATCATTTGACGATATAAAGTGACAAAAATCTTGTGGATATTTTAATAGTTTGACTGGTTGGGTTAATATTGATTTTACCATTTACCAGATCAAGTAGTTGTTTTGAAAATTGGTTTGTCATTGGATCATTTTGTAATCGTACTCGCATGTTTGTTATTAATTTTATAGTTTGAACGCTATTCCATAATGTTGATGATTTTCAGCAGCATTTATTCCGTCAGCATAGGTTGATTTTGGTATGACTGGCAATGTTTGACGCAGATCCCCAGGTAATAAAATGAGAGCTCCACCAAAAAGTCTTTCATTGCCTTTCAAATCTCTTAAAGATCTGTGTGATGCTTCTAAGGAATGTTTGTGAGCCATGGTGCATTAATACCAAATAATTATACTGCATTTTTGCAGAACATTTGCCATACCGGAATGTTTTTTGATACTACAGACGGCATTCTCATTTGTTTGTACGTTTAACGGTGATTTGAGTGCTGAATGAGCTGTACGACCACCACGCAATAATGTAACGGCTTTTCCTTCCTTTTTGGTTAGAATATTTATATATAAAAACATTTGTGAATTTTGTATGTATTTATATAAATTTGACAACTCATTGTTTTTCGAACGACAGCGCCGGATCTACCGGGTCTAATAAAAAAATATTTGGCATCATCTAACATACATATATATAAATTCTTAGTTTCATTAAAATCGCACCGTAAATAAGAATATTCGAAATAACTTTACCCCAGCGCCACCTATCGGGTACATTTATACATGCAAAAATTTCTTATGACGAAAAATATACACATTCTGAATTGCAGTCAAATCGCGCTGAAAATGCGAATTTTGTTTATAACTTGACCACAACGCCAGCTAGAGGGTTACAACTACAAAACAACACAGAAGAGCTCGAACCGAACCTATGGTGGAAATCTTACCTCGACAGATCTTATGGTTCCGGAGATCATTCGTTAATGAAATACTAGCAGAATACTAGCAGAATACCCGCTACCATGTTAGCGTTATTATTTTTTTACTAGCAGATTCCAGCCCTCGAAATTCGAGTGCAAATTCTAGGAAAGTTTAGTTTTTCATTAAATAAAGACCCTAAAGGTATGCTAATCAATTATAGCCAATTAACAAATCAACACAAAAAAACAAACTCATTTTTTTACAAACACATTAATAAATTTAATAAACCTACACATAGCATTGTATTATTTTATGTATGTGTTAGTAGCAACTTTAAATGCAATTTACTCAAAATAAAGGAAAAAATTTAAAAATCTGTAAGTCTGCAAAACGGCTAAAAAGAAATACCTTTTAAGTAATATACGTTTGGTCAAAATCGGGATAAAACGGTAGAACAAAACATTGGTCACAAGAAATCGCCTAGCCTATTAATATTACACTAGCAGATTCCAGTCCTCGAAATTCGAACGCAAATTCTAGGAAATATAATTTTTTTCATTAAATAAAGACCCTAAAAGTATGCTTATAAATTATAGCCAATTAACAAATCAGCACAAAAAACAAACTCATTCTTAATACAAACACATTAACAAATTTAATAAACAGACACATAGCATTGTATAATTTTATGTATGTGTTAGTAGCAACTATAAATGCAATTTACTCAAAATAAAGAAAAAAATTAAAAAATCTGTAAATCTCCAAGTTGGCTAAAAAGAAATACCTTTCAAATAATATACTTTGGTCAAAATCGGGACACATTGGTAGAACAAAACATCAGTCACAAGAAATATCCTAGCCTATTAATATTATAGAAATTTATTTATTTATTTTTTTTTTAATTATTTATTTATATTTCTTTAATATTAGTAGACTTACAATTTGGCTTATTTGTTTAAAGAGCTTAGAACTATACATTCTTTTTTACTTTAAAATAATGTTTTTATAATAATAATGATTTCATGTGTTTTATGTTAGATTGGCTACTGGAGGGAAAATTTAAAAAAAAAAAAACTTTTTTGAAACTATACTTACAACTAAAGATTAGATGAAATGGTTAGGATTAAGTAGCGAATAACTCAGAAGTACGAGCTTATTCTGATGATTGGCATCTTCTGATAAAATTATCAGTCAAATGTTTTAATTTAACACTAGAGGACCCCTGCTGCTCCGCAACATTATATTATATTATATTAATTTTTATAATATAACACCAAAATTTGCCAAGAGAAGTTAACGTACAGTAATGCCAAAATATGCCAAGAGAAGTTAACGTACAGTAAAAGTAAAGTTGATTGTCCACGCATAACTTTCCTCAAACCCAACGAATTTTCCAAGAGAAGTTAACGTACAGTAATGCCAAAATATGCCAAGATAAGTTAACGTACAGTAAAAGTAAAGTTAATTCTCCACGCATAACTTTCCTCAAACCCAACGAATTTAAGCAGTAAATAGCTCAAAAGAAAGAGCTTGATCCACTGAGTGTTCCTAGACCTATGTCAACAGCCTACGTTAATTAGAACTCTGGTTATAGAGGTTTGAGAGAAGAAAAATATTGAAAAAAAACTTGAATGCAAAGTTTATTCATAAATTCTTTTAATATATAAGATTTACTGTAGGAAATCCAGCTAGGGAGTGTAGTCTTCGGGTTGAATTGTACCGAGGCTGCTTGAAAATACTTTTTGAGAACTTGTATTGCGCTACCTGGAGTTTTTATACCCTATGTGGTTTGGGTATAATGCTTTGTGCTGCTGTTTGTAACAACAAAAAATATTTGACCTACACCCATCTTTAATTATACCGATCGAATCAGAATCACTATCTGATTCGATTTAAAGATGTCCGTCCGTCCGTCCGTCCGTCTGTGTGTCCATGTAAAGCTTGTAATCAAACTGCAGGTCGCAAATATGAATATATTTTGACGAAATTTGGTATTTTGAAATTGGTGAGAATCGGTCCATGTTCAGACCTAGCTCCCATACAAATGACCCCTATGAAATTAACATATATTGCCATAAGATCCAAATTATCATACAAATCTTAGTCAATTTGGGTTTGTATATATATATTACATCCATTAATCAGTAGTCTAAAAATGATCCCTATTGCACAACTCTTAGTCATAGGCCCCATATAGAGCTGCATCCCGATCTTCACTTAAATCTATCAAAAAACAAAAATTTTGCACTGATTCTTCTCAAATTTTGTTTGTATATATTTTTGCGAAATACAAGATACTTTACCAAACATGGTCAGGATCAGTCCATATTTGGGCCTAGTCCCCATATAGATATAGCATCCGATATGAACTTTTTCATATCTGCAGCCGAAAAAATTAATAAAAATCCCACTCAAATATGATTTAAGCCTATTTTCTATATCCAGTTAGTTGGGCCTGAGAGATATGTTATCTGAACGCATGGTATAGGGTATCGTATAGTCGGTCTAAACCGACTATAATTTTCTTACTTGTTTTGTATGACAGTTTGCTGATTTCGACCAAACGGAGGTACAATGAGACATGATTGGGTGAAAAAGAGCTTCTATTAGAAATTTTTTGTAGAGAATCGATAGGTCCGAATTTAAACATAAAGAACAAATGAGCATAATTAGTCATAAAACAGTTCAAGTGGTGCGTATTAAAATGTCTTTTGAATCTATTAGGTATGTTAAAATTCAAATTTGATAAACGAAACTCCGAGTTAACGTCATCATTCGCAAGGTTGAAAACAAAGGTGACACTTAACATGGACCTCCTACTCTCAAGATTTGGAAGTCTGATAAGCCGTAGTCTATCAGTATATGATGGTAAACCGTCATAACTCCAACCTAAACCACGTAGACAGAACAGCATAAACTTTTACTGCACAGACTCAATTCCATTGGCGTGAACTTGAGAATATAGATTCCTTATTATTGATGCATATTCCAAAATTGGTTTTACAAGTGCTGTACCACTCAGTCGTATGATTTTTCGAAATACAAATCCGATGTATTTCATCGGACTGTCATAAAGTCGTACCGACGTTATTTCTACATACTTAGGCCATTTACAGCATCACATCAAGTCTTATGAAAGGAGCTGTTTAGAATAACAAGCAAATTTATTTTGAAATTTATATTTTACTAGCAGTGTACCCGCAACGTTGTTAGCGTAAATATTACATTAATTATTTAAGCCATAATAATGTTAAAAAACAATAAGAAATATAGTGTGAGTGCCAATAAGATGGAAACTTTGAACAAAATATATTTTTGGAGACTTGGGCTCTTTTATTAATTTAAACATTTGTATATTTTATTTATTTAAAAAAGAAGAAATATTATCATAACTTCAGAAAAAACAAGTAAGAGTGTAAAATTTGGCTGTGCCGAATCTTTGATACTTTCCATCTCGGTTTGAGTATTGATAATAAATGTAAACAAAATATTTGAAAAAGTAAACAATTTGTTAAACTTAATACCAAATTATTTCAGCAAATTCTTTTGTTTGATCTGGATTTTTGTTTATTCCTTGCTCCAGCGAGGAAAGATCGTTTTCGCCTTTTCTATTATTTCGGATAAAAGAAAACAAGTTTCGGTGTTTGCTTTTTGGTCATCGTGGTTGCTGATCGGCATGCATTTAGTTTATATACCTATATGCATGCATTTCCGGTTATATGACATAATTAGTTAATTAATTCAAAGTTTTTGCAAATTAAATAGCTCGCCCTAACCTCCATTGCGAACTTAATGGCTGTGTAGGGTGACGATGCGCATTAAATTGTGCTAATTGGAGATGGCTGTATATATATATATATATTATGTCATGTGGTTCCTAAAAGGAGCAAAGGGCCACAACGGATTATCTCCAATCGGTCCTTCTTGATGCAAGGTTTTTTATTTCACTCCAGCTTAAGCCGCTTTGAGTAATTTCAGCTTCAAGTTGCCGTCTCCAGGTGTGCGACGGTCGCCCAACTCTTCGTCTGTTTCCATGCGAGTTCCAATCTATAGCAGCCTTTGCCGTGTCGCCATGTGGTCTGCGGAGCGTATGACCAATCCAGCGCCATTTACGATTTAGAATCTCAATGTGGATTGGGCGTTGGTATGTTTGCTCCCATAATTCGATATTGGGAATCATGTTAGGCCAAAATATTTTTAAGATTCTTCGCAGACAGCGGTTGATGAATACCTGTATCCTGTTAATATCGTGCGATGTCGTATTCCAGGATTCGCAAGCATAGAGGAGAACTGATTTCACGCAGGAATTAAATATGCTGATCTTAGTTCTTTTTGAGATAGCAGTAGACTTCCATACAGGTCGTAAGATACCAAATGACTGGTTAGCCTTTGATATTCGGAAGGATATATCATCACTGCAGCCGCCTGTTTTTGTTAGTACGCTACCCAGATAACAGAATGTGTTAACTTCTTCCAGCTCAACATTCTGTATTCGAAATTTTGTGTTGTTAAGAGTGTTGCAGCGCATAACCTTACTTTTCTTTATGTTTATTTTTAAACAGGCTTTTGAAGTTTCGTTCTCAAGGGATTTGAGTTTAGCTGACGCGTGTCGATAACTGTGCGATAAGAGGCATATATCATCAGCATATTCCAGGCTCTCCAGATGTTGGTTGATTCCCCATCTTATACCTCTATTTTCTGCTGTAGCATTATGTACAATGATGCCAAGTACGATGTTAAATTGAAGAGGAGATAGTATACATCCTTGTCGAACACCATTTAATACATTAAAACTGTTGCTCAGTGCGTTGTCGTGGAGAACTCGGCATTTCGCATTCTCATACAAGGATTGGGTTAGCCTAATAATTTTTTGTGGCACACCTTTGCAGGCAAGCGCGTTCCATATTGCATGGTGGCTCAGGGTGTCGAACGCCTTTTCGAAATCTATAAATATCATGTGGAGGGGAGATTGCTATTCCGCTGACTGCTCGATGATTATACGAAGACTATTGATGTGGTCGACGCAAGATTTGTGAGGGCGGAAGCCAACCTGTTCTTGTCTGAGATCTGGGAGTACAGCATCAGCTATCCTTTTATTTATAATGTGCGCAATTACCTGGTTGACTGCGCTAAGGACCGTGATGCCTCGCCAGTTATTGCATTCGGTAAGGTCGTCTTTTTTAGGGATATTGACTATAATACCTTCCTTTAGATGTGAGTCGAGATCACAAGTGTGCCAAAAGTTCTCGATATCAGGTAGAAGTAATTGCGATGTAGTTCGAGAGTCACCTTTTAACATCTCTGGGGCAATGTTATCTACTCTAGGGGCTTTATTAGTCTTCAAGGCATTGACATTGGCATTGATTAATTATTTACGTAATTTCGGGGCATTCTATGTAAATGTCTTGTCTCACTCTGTGAGTAGTGCAGTGGCATACTTTTACGGGATTTATTGTTGGATTGGATATCATGCTAGAATAATGCTGTCTCCATACTTCCAGTTGCTCACCTTTGGAAGTGCATAACACACCGTCGTTGTTCTTCAATGGTTTGGAGTTCAAAAAGTTTTTACCTGTAAGCTTTTTTGTGATAGCGTATAGATCTCTGGGCCTATGTTCTTCAGATGCTTTTTGCGCATCACTAGAAAGTTTTACGTGCCATCTTCTCTTGTCATTCCTGGCGCTCCGTTTCAAAAACTTATCGTGATGCATATAGGCTTCTGCTAACGTTTTCTTCTCTCCACGGGTTCTAGCTCTATTTTGATTTCCTTTAATATCTCTTCTTTCTGGGATTAGCTTCTACGTGTCATCAGACATCCACTGAGTTCTTTTTGGTGTTATGAAGTCTATTTGTTCTTTGGCAGCATCATTAAAATTATCGTTGGTGTTTTGCCATTCTACTGGGTGTCCACTTTGCATTGTTAAGCCTGTTTGCAGGTCTTCTACGTAGCTGTGAAGGATTTGATGGTTCTTCAACTTTTGCACATCATATTTGTGTTTGATGGATTCGTGTTTGCGAATAGCCGCAACTTTTAACCGCACAATACCAACTACAAGATGGTGGTCTGTAGAACAGTCTGCGCCATGACCTGCTAATAGCTATGTGGTCGATTTGGTTTTCTGTCATTCTGTCCGGTGATACCCAAGTAGTTTTATGACAGGTTTTGTGGGGGAATATGGTCCCTCCGATCACAAGATTGTTGTTGCTGCATATTTCCGCAAAGAGTTCTCCATTTTCCGTCATTCTACTAATGCCGTGACGTCCCATTATAGTTTCTCTTCCTATGTTAGCTGTGCCTAATTGCGCGTTGAAGTCTCCCATAAGTAAAATTATGTCATCGCGTTGTATTGAAGACAAAACTCTATTCAGGTGGCTGTAAAACGTTTCTTTCTCCGAAGTGTTAGATGTTTCTGTTGGGGCATAACACTGAACGCAAGTAAGGTTTCTAGCTGTGATTATTCTATCACCGCAAGGTTTCCAGTTTATCAGAGCGTTTCGGGCTTCCCTGGATAATATAGCATCTCCTCTAGATCCAGGTTGGTCGGCTGGTTTGCCGGAATATAATAATGTAAGGTTTTCGGAGGCATTGAATTTTCCTGATTCTGGCCATCTTGCTTCGCACAAACCTAAAAGTAGCAAGTTATGGTTAACGAATTCTCTGCATACTTGGGCCAGTTTAGATGGGTCTAGGAGTGTGCGCACGTTCCATGTTCCAATTCATGTATTTTGTTTCATGCTGAAGGTCGTCATCGTAGGGATCCGTTGATTGTTATACGTTGCCAACAACCTCTAGGCAGGTTGGCCGTAAAACGGCAAAAGAACAATTGAGTTTTAGAGACTGTTTTCAGCCGCATGTCACCTAATGGTGATAATAGTTTCTTTTAACTGGCCAAATAATTCTTAATTGCTGCCGAGTAACAAAATAATAACCAAAACCATATTTGGAAAAAAAAAATTTTTTTTAAATACTAAAAGGAAGTTTTCACTATTTACACAATACAAAACAAAATCTAACCCAGTGATGCCAACTCTCGATTTTGAATTAAATTATGTTAATAAAATATATTTTCATTTATTGGCTCCAAATACAATTACTTGGGAATTATTGTTGAACTTCAATGTTTTGGGTTTTACCTTGCCTACGATGAAGTCAAATTTTGAAGACGTCGTGAACACTGGTTCAAATTAGGAATGCCAAACGCAAAAAACCAAATGTCCCAAAAATTTTAAATAAAATAATTTATTTTTTGAAAAACTTAAAATTTTCATGCAAAAAAATTGTGAAAAATAATATATAAATAACATTCTCATCAAATTGCATTTTATTTATGTAGCAATTCTAAACTTCCTTGAATTTAAAATAATATTTTCTTATCCTGAAATGCTATTAATGTCTCCTCAATCGCAATATTTTTTTAAATGTAAATATTTTTATTGAATTTAAATTTGTGTTTAAAGAACAAAATTTATATTTTAAAAATTCAATTGATGTCTTTTAAATTTCAAGTTATTATTTCCGTCGTTTTAATATGATTTTCTGAATTTCAATTGATATTTTCTAATTTATAATTGGAAATCTGAGTTCCAATTTTTAGAATTGATATTTTCTTAAATTTAAATGGAAAATTTAAAAGGTGCAATTTTGTATTTATGTGAATAGTAATGCTTTAGTAATTATAAAAAATTTTTTAAAAATTATACATATGTAATCGCAATCAGATATTTTGTAACTAGGTAAAGCAGAATAATAATTTTATATATCTATATAGAACTGTTTTGATAGCAAAAAAACTCATTGATGAACTCGGTAACCCTATTTTGTAAACACAACAGGAAGTTAATATGTCATACTTATGGTCATATTTGTAAAACAATAATTTAAAAACGTATGAAATAAATGTTGACATTCATGTTAAAATAGAAATAACGATTGCAAAGCTAATTAGAATAAAAATTGCGGCGCCATCTACTGTGGCATAGTCACACTCAGCAAACTGAAGTGACACACTGTTAATGCAAAAGAAATGTATTTTCCCTAAAACAAAATACATATTGGAGAATTTTATATAAATAAAATAATATACCGATTTATTTCTAACATGCTGTTATTATGAATATACATGTATAGAATATATGTATATTATTTTGCTATTTAATATATGCATGCTTACACACAAAAAATACAACATCAAAAGTTATTTTTGTGTTATTCTTTAAATAAATTAATGCATAAAATTTTGTTTGGTAAATTTACATTGCATTTTTTTTTATTAACAACTAGGTATTAACATTAATTACTTTAGATGTTGGTGAATTTTTACTGCCTTTATATTAACTCGTAGTGTCTGCTTGTCGAACAAATTTTGAATTGATTTTTAACCCCTTTCCCGTGACCCCCAGGCTCGTGGCGATGACAAAAATGATCTAAAAAATTTTTTTAGTGATGCCAAAACAATGGAAACTTTAAAATTTTTCTACCAGAGTTGATAAAAAAAGGGTTAGTTTTTATTATATTATTTCCACAACGACCGCAAAAACAACAAGTCCAGCTATGACAACAATACAATATTTAGAATAACAACAAAAACAATATAGAAACATCATATTTTTCATTTTTTGTTTACTTTTTGAGAGATTTCCCTGGACCTGTTCCACCGATTTTAATGATTTTTGAAACAGAAATCTTCCCATGAATTTGGTGAATCATTCTCACTAAAAATGGTCACCCTAGCTGTCCTATTGAGGCCGTTATTGTGACAAGAACAACATAGAATATCATATTTTTTTCCTAAAATAAACCCTATAGGACAATTCTTAGCCATAGCCCCCAAATGTAGCTTATACCCGATCTTCACTGAAATCTATAAAAAAAACAAAAATATTGCACAGATTTTTCCAATATTTGGTATGTAAATATTTTTGCAAAAAAATAAATGATCTTACCAAATATGGTCAGGAGAGGTCCATTTTTCGAGTTAATCCCCATATAAATATAGCATCCGATATGAACTTTTTCATACCCGAAGGCAAAAACAATTAATAACAATGCTACTCAAATTTGGTTTATGCTTATTTTCTATATCTAAATAGTTGGACCGAAGAGATAGGGTCTCTAAACCATGGTATAGGGTATCGTGTAGCCGGTCTAGACCAACTACAATTTCTTATTAATTTTTTTTGCCTTCGTATATGAAAAATTTTATATAGAATGCTATATTTATAATAGGGACAAAGCCGAGAAATGGATCGATCCTGACCATATGTGGTAAGCTCACTTATTTTTTGCAAAAAAAAAAAAAAAAAAAAACAATTTGCGAAAAATCTGTGCAATATTTTTGTTTTTTTGATAGATTTAAGTGATGATATGGAATTAGCTTCATAGGGTCATAGGCTGACTATGACTAAGAATTATCCTATAAAGTTTATTTTTAAACTACTGATAAATGGACGTAATAAAAATAAACATGAAAAAAATAGTTTCTTCTTAATGAAATTTGAGGCGCCAAAAATTTAATTAAATGTAAAAGATCAGGACTATCAATATAACCACAAATTATGCCACGCAAAAATGATATTGAGTATATTTTCCTTGCAGATTCAAAAGATTTGATAGAAATCCAACTACATCTGTGCTCATAAGATGTGAGAGGGGTTGAGAAATGAAGGGAGAAAAAGGTGAACTTTAAAAATTTGACTTGATTTTTTTCTACACGATTTATGTGGACGCTAGTAATGGGGCTCCAAACAAATGAGACATATTCCAATCTCGACCGTACAAAAGACGAAAATATTATTTTTTTAGCATTATAATCAAACAGATTACCAACATTACGCCGAATAAAATATAAAAGCGAGTAAGCTTTAGGAACGATATAGTTCAAGTGCCCACTAAAAATAAACTTAGTATCAAATACTACACCTACGTCTAAAATTTCATAAATTTCAGTTTAAACTTGCCCTCCAATATTATATTGAGATAACAAAATATGACGGCATCGATGAAAAGTCATAAATCGACATTTAGCACCATTAAAAGGAATGCCATTTCGTTCATACCACAAAAATACTCTATTTAAGTCATTCGGAAGTTCAACAATATCAATTATGTTATAAATAGGCTAAAAAATTTAGTTTATTTCAATGTTTTATATTTATGAAATATAAAATTGACGACTTAGTCCACATTCAGATTTGTGGGCACAGTACAAAATTCATTTATTTGTATACCCTCCACACGTCAGTGGCAGAGGGTATATATAGGTTTGTCATTCCGTTTGTAACGCATCGAAAAACTAATTTCCGACCCCATATATATTCTTGATTCTTATCACAGCTCGAGTCGATATAGCGATGTCCGTCTGTCTGTTGAAATCACGCTCATTCACAAAAAAAAAACATTTTTCTGGGTAAGATTACAATAATATCATTTGCCATTATTCCCAGCAGGTTGGTATTGAAAATGGGCTAAATCGGGCATCATTATGCTTAGATACGAGCAAAAATATGTAGATACCCCGAAAAATGAAAACTGAAAAATGGCAAATGGAAAATGAAAATTGAAAAATGAAAAATGGAAAATGGGAAATAAAAATTGAAAAATTAAAATTAAAAATGGAAAATGGAAGATGAAAATCGAAAAATAGAAAATGAAAATTGAAAAATTAAATATGAAAAGTTAAAAATGAAAAATGGAAAATGAAAATTGAAAAATTAAAAATGGAAAGTGGAAAACGAAATATGAAAATTTAAAAATGAAAACTTAAAATTGAAAAATAAAAAATTTTAATTGGAAAATGGAAAATGAAAAATGGAAAATGAAAATTAAAAATGGAAACTGAAAATTGAAAAATTAAAAATGAAAATTGAAAACTGAAAAATTAAAAATACAAATAAAAATGGAAAATGAGTAATGAAAGATGAAAAATGAATAAAGAAAAATTAAAAATTAAAAATTAAAAATTAAAAATTAAAAATTAAAATTTAAAATTTAAAATTAAAAATTAAAAATTAAAAATTAAAATTTAAAATTTAAAATTAAAAATTAAAAATTAAAAATTAAAAATTAAAAATTAAAAATTAAAAATTAAAAATTAAAAATTAAAAATTAAAAATTTAAAATTTAAAATTAAAAATTAAAAATTAAAAATTAAAAATTAAAAATTAAAAATTAAAAATTAAAAATTAAAAATTAAAAATTAAAAATTAAAAATTAAAAATTAAAAATTAAAAATTAAAAATTAAAAATTAAAAATTAAAAATTAAAAATTAAAAATTAAAAATTAAAAATTAAAAATTAAAAATTAAAAATTAAAAATTAAAAATTAAAAATTAAAAATTAAAAATTAAAAATTAAAAATTAAAAATTAAAAATTAAAAATTAAAAATTAAAAATTAAAAATTAAAAATTAAAAATTAAAAATTAAAAATTAAAAATTAAAAATTAAAAATTAAAAATTAAAAATTAAAAATTAAAAATTAAAAATTAAAAATTAAAAATTAAAAATTAAAAATTAAAAATTAAAAATTAAAAATTAAAAATTAAAAATTAAAAATTAAAAATTAAAAATTAAAAATTAAAAATTAAAAATTAAAAATTAAAAATTAAAAATTAAAAATTAAAAATTAAAAATTAAAAATTAAAAATTAAAAATTAAAAATTAAAAATTAAAAATTAAAAATTAAAAATTAAAAATTAAAAATTAAAAATTAAAAATTAAAAATTAAAAATTAAAAATTAAAAATTAAAAATTAAAAATTAAAAATTAAAAATTAAAAATTAAAAATTAAAAATTAAAAATTAAAAATTAAAAATTAAAAATTAAAAATTAAAAATTAAAAATTAAAAATTAAAAATTAAAAATTAAAAATTAAAAATTAAAAATTAAAAATTAAAAATTAAAAATTAAAAATTAAAAATTAAAAATTAAAAATTAAAAATTAAAAATTAAAAATTAAAAATTAAAAATTAAAAATTAAAAATTAAAAATTAAAAATTAAAAATTAAAAATTAAAAATTAAAAATTAAAAATTAAAAATTAAAAATTAAAAATTAAAAATTAAAAATTAAAAATTAAAAATTAAAAATTAAAAATTAAAAATTAAAAATTAAAAATTAAAAATTAAAAATTAAAAATTAAAAATTAAAAATTAAAAATTAAAAATTAAAAATTAAAAATTAAAAATTAAAAATTAAAAATTAAAAATTAAAAATTAAAAATTAAAAATTAAAAATTAAAAATTAAAAATTAAAAATTAAAAATTAAAAATTAAAAATTAAAAATTAAAAATTAAAAATTAAAAATTAAAAATTAAAAATTAAAAATTAAAAATTAAAAATTAAAAATTAAAAATTAAAAATTAAAAATTAAAAATTAAAAATTAAAAATTAAAAATTAAAAATTAAAAATTAAAAATTAAAAATTAAAAATTAAAAATTAAAAATTAAAAATTAAAAATTAAAAATTAAAAATTAAAAATTAAAAATTAAAAATACAAATAAAAATGGAAAATGAGTAATGAAAGATGAAAAATGAATAAAGAAAAATTAAAAATTAAAAATTAAAAATTAAAAATTAAAAATTAAAAATTAAAAATTAAAAATTAAAAATTAAAAATTAAAAATTAAAAATTAAAAATTAAAAATTAAAAATTAAAAATTAAAAATTAAAAATTAAAAATTAAAAATTAAAAATTAAAAATTAAAAATTAAAAATTAAAAATTAAAAATTAAAAATTAAAAATTAAAAATTAAAAATTAAAAATTAAAAATTAAAAATTAAAAATTAAAAATTAAAAATTAAAAATTAAAAATTAAAAATTAAAAATTAAAAATTAAAAATTAAAAATTAAAAATTAAAAATTAAAAATTAAAAATTAAAAATTAAAAATAAAAATTAAAAATTAAAAAATTAAAAATTAAAAATTAAAAATTAAAAATTAAAAATTAAAAATTAAAAATTAAAAATTAAAAATTAAAAATTAAAAATTAAAAATTAAAAATTAAAAATTAAAAATTAAAAATTAAAAATTAAAAATTAAAAATTAAAAATTAAAAATTAAAAATTAAAAATTAAAAATTAAAAATTAAAAATTAAAAATTAAAAATTAAAAATTAAAAATTAAAAATTAAAAATTAAAAATTAAAAATTAAAAATTAAAAATTAAAAATTAAAAATTAAAAATTAAAAATTAAAAATTAAAAATTAAAAATTAAAAATTAAAAATTAAAAATTAAAAATTAAAAATTAAAAATTAAAAATTAAAAATTAAAAATTAAAAATTAAAAATTAAAAATTAAAAATTAAAAATTAAAAATTAAAAATTAAAAATTAAAAATTAAAAATTAAAAATTAAAAATTAAAAATTAAAAATTAAAAATTAAAAATTAAAAATTAAAAATTAAAAATTAAAAATTAAAAGTTAAAAATTAAAAATTAAAAATTAAAAATTAAAAATTAAAAATTAAAAATTAAAAATTAAAAATTAAAAATTAAAAATTAAAAATTAAAAATTAAAAATTAAAAATTAAAAATTAAAAATTAAAAATTAAAAATTAAAAATTAAAAATTAAAAATTAAAAATTAAAAATTAAAAATTAAAAATTAAAAATTAAAAATTAAAAATTAAAAATTAAAAATTAAAAATTAAAAATACAAATAAAAATGGAAAATGAGTAATGAAAGATGAAAAATGAATAAAGAAAAATTAAAAATTAAAAATTAAAAATTAAAAATTAAAAATTAAAAATTAATAATTAAAAATAAAAAATTAAAAATTAAAAATTAAAAATTAAAAATTAAAAATTAAAAATTAAAAATTAAAAATTAAAAATTAAAAATTAAAAATTAAAAATTAAAAATTAAAAATTAAAAATTAAAAATTAAAAATTAAAAATTAAAAATTAAAAATTAAAAATTAAAAATTAAAAATTAAAAATTAAAAATTAAAAATTAAAAATTAAAAATTAAAAATTAAAATTAAAAATTAAAAATTAAAAATTAAAAATTAAAAATTAAAAATTAAAAATTAAAAATTAAAAATTAAAAATTAAAAATTAAAAATTAAAAATTAAAAATTAAAAATTAAAAATTAAAAATTAAAAATTAAAAATTAAAAATTAAAAATTAAAAATTAAAAATTAAAAATTAAAAATTAAAAATTAAAAATTAAAAATTAAAAATTAAAAATTAAAAATTAAAAATTAAAAATTAAAAATTAAAAATTAAAAATTAAAAATTAAAAATTAAAAATTAAAAATTAAAAATTAAAAATTAAAAATTAAAAATTAAAAATTAAAAATTAAAAATTAAAAATTAAAAATTAAAAATTAAAATTAAAAATTAAAAATTAAAAATTAAAAATTAAAAATTAAAAATTAAAAATTAAAAATTAAAAATTAAAAATTAAAAATTAAAAATAATAAAAATTAAAAATTAAAAATTAAAAATTAAAAATTAAAATTAAAAATTAAAAATTAAAAATTAAAAATTAAAAATTAAAAATTAAAAATTAAAAATTAAAAATTAAAAATTAAAAATTAAAAATTAAAAATTAAAAATTAAAAATTAAAATTAAAAATTAAAAATTATAAATTAAAAATTAAAAATTAAAAATTAAAAATTAAAAATTAAAAATTAAAAATTAAAAATTAAAATTTAAAAACTAAGAAATTAAATAATAAAAGTTTAAATTTCTATATTTAGTTTCTTACCTTTTGGTTTTATGAATTTTTTTTTTTTTTTTTTGTTTAAATATAGTACAGATAAAAAATAAAAAATAATTCAGATAAAAATATTTTAAAATTACCTTATTTTTAATAATAATAATTTTTAGCCAAGAATCATTTGAATTTTGGTATTCGGAATTAGCAACAGTTTACAACATTGCGTATACTATAGAGTTTGAGACGCAGGTGGAGGGTACCAAAAATTCGGCAGGGCCGAATTTAACACTATTACTTGTTTTTTTTTTCTTCTTTCAATTATAACATTATTATTAAATTTTTGTTGTTTTGGCAAAATCCTCAACATTGTTTCGAACTCAAAAAAACTGTTTTTACCTCAAACACCTCATTTCATATTTTCTGTTTTCATGTACTTTTCGGAAATATTTAAATCACTGAAATTTATCACCCAATTACTGTAGTCATTTAAATATATAAAACTTATCATCTTCAGCAAAACTTCAGGAAATTTTTTTTATGGTTTAGTTTAAATTTAATGCACATATTTTCAGTTGTTTTGAAAAGAATCAACTTTATTATCACATTTGTATTTTCACTTGCTGTTTTTTGTTCACTTTCCATTACCATTTGGTATTATTCAGCATAATAACAAAAGTATTATAAAGTGAATGCGTGCGTATATGATAAATGAAAAAGAAAAAAAAACCCCACACACACGCAAATACACAACAAAACTAGTAAAAAGTAAAATTAAGAATGAATTCAATTTAGTGCGGGCTTTTCTTTTCAATCTGTTACTTGACACCGGTTCCAAGGAATGTATATATTTTTTCCCTCTCCATTTTTGTTCCATTTTCATTTTGCGTATTAAGGGCGCTGAATTGTAAAGCAACTTACTTATATTTCCAATCAAATTTTATACTTTCATATTCATATATACATATGTACATACATATATACATATTCATATTTACTTAAATACAAACGAAAATTGATGTCATGCTGATGGAAAAACGGAAACACTTGATATTTTTCACACATATTCACTTAACAAATGGTGACATCTTTTTCACATCAACATCAACATCAACTTCATCGTCATCATCATAGTCATCATGTACAACAACAGCTACAATCAGCATCGGTAACAGCAATATATCAAAATTTTCATCTGAAAGCAAATCGTTTAAAGACACATCTTTACTTTTTCCCGTGAGTGAATTTACTCACACGCATCAGCCAGTCATTCCCACCTCTTTCATTCAATTTGTAAAAAATTAAGGAAAATATTTATACAATTTTTTTTTTCACAAATATATAATCATGTATGTGTGTATGTGTCTGTGTAAATGCTGAAGGTATGAGTGTATTTTGTTTGGTAAATATGATTGACATTGTTATTTGAGATCAATCAATTTAAATTTTTCTTTGTTTCCTTTTAAAATCCTTAATGCTTTTTTTTTTGTAAGTGTGAGTATTGTTACAACAAAGATTTCCTCTTTTCTCTTTTTAACTTTAAATTGCTCTTCCTTTTTAAGAGGAATTTTTACTTTTGTACACTACAGTAGAAAAACATTTCAAGGCGAATGAGATAATTTTAAGAAATTGTTCCCATACTTAAGACAACTGTTCAAATCATATAAGCAATAAGCTTTTTTAAATTTTTCTACTTAGTTAAAATTACTGCGAAACAGACATTCACCATTTTGGGCCTATTTTTTCTGCCATCTAAATTTGAACAAATATAAATGACGCTACTTCCTGTGTACATCTTCATTTCATTCCCTTCAAACGTCTTGATATTGTCATGATGGAAGTTATGTTTACATACTTTTTTTGTTTATATTAAATAAGCATTTTAATGAAAGTATGCAAAATATTTATTAAAGGCATAATATGCAAAAATATGCTTGAAAAAGTATACATTTACAGCGAAATATGCAACTTAAAAATATGCAATTTTATCGAAAAATCATTTATTTTTACTAGCAGATTCCTACTCTTGAAATTCCAGTGCAAATTCTTGAAATTTTATTTTTTCATTTAATAAATCTATTTTATCCAAGATTATGTGTTATTAGCTTTAAATGAGCAGAACTAAAAAAAATAAAAATTTAAAATTCTTTAAATCTGGTGGACAACTAAAAAGAAATACCTTTAAAATAATATGCGTTTTGTCACAATCGGGATAAAACAGTTTAACAAAACATCGGTCACAAGAAATCGCCTTACCATTAATCTTATCGAAAAAAAAATAAGTTTTGTACGTTTGTTTGTGGTTTATAGGAGACTACACCACTGGACTAATCGTCTTGAAATTTTTACAGTAGGTAGCTGTCTAACCCGAAGAAAACATAGACTATATTGTTTTTGAATTTTTCAAGTGGGCGTGGCACCTCCCACATAAAGTCGAATTTGAACATATGATATCTGGAGTACTACGTCAGCAAGAGTTCTGAAACTATACACATATACATATTAAACTAATTTGAAGAGTTCCGAAAAAAATGGGCGGTATCCGGCCAATGGGCGTGTCACCCATAATATAAAGTAAATATTTAATGTCATATATCTAGACTATTGTAGTAGAGAATGCCTGGGAACTTTGTTTGAGTTCATAAGATATTAATGTGAGCAGTCGGACAAAAAATGGACGGGATCAGATCAGTAGGCGTTGCGCCCCCATACAAAGTAACTATGTATTACTGTAATAGTCTTGGGGCTTTGTCTGAGTTCATGGATTATTAATGTTAGTAGTCGGAGAAAAAATGGGCGGGATCGGAGTAATGGGCGTGATCCCCCCATACAAAGTAAATATTTAATGTCATGTATGTGGAGTACTGCAGTTTCTAAAGTCTTGGGACTTTGTGTGAGTTCATAAGATAGTAATGGGCGTGGAACCTTCATACAAATTAATATGAAGTACTATGAAACAGACAGTCTTGACACTTTTGACAAGTACAGTAATTACCAATGTGAGTAGTCGAGGAAAATATTTCCGCCCATATTTTTCTCGACTGCTAAAAATCAAAAATCGCCAAAACCGGAAATAGCTAATAACAAAAATCGAAAAAATCAAAAATCGGCAAAATAAAAAATTACAAAAATCAAAAATCACCAAAATCAAAAATTTCAAATTTCGCCAAAGTCAAAAATCGACATACCGAAAAGCGTGAATTACAAACATCGCCAAAAACAAAAATTTCCGGAACTAAAAATCGAGAATAACAAAAATCGGAAAAAACGAAAATACCTAAAATCAAAATCGCCAAATCAGAACATCGCGAATAACAAAAATCGCCAAAATCAGAAATGACCAAATCAAAAACCGCAAAAAACAAAAAAATCCCAAAACCGAAAGTCGCGAATAACAAAAATCGCCAAAATTAAAAACACCAAAAATCAAAAATCGGAAAAAACAAAAATTGCCCAAAGTCAAAAATCGCCAATATCCAAAATCGTCAAAATCTAAAGTCGCAAAAACAAAAATCGACAAACAAAATAGAAAAAATTTTTTACAAAATGTTTTCTCTCTTTTTTATTTCTCTACGGTGTAGCGAAGCTCAACGAGTTTCAACTAATATATACATATATTTGTAAATGAAGGCCCCTAAATAAAAGTTTTATGAAAATATGCAATAATATGCATTAAAACAAAATATGCAGTTTTAAAATTTTTTATGCTTATAGCTATTTCTAAAAGAAGATAAGTATTTTGATGAAAATTTAAGAACATGCGTTTAAGACAAAATATGCAAAAATATGCAAGTACAAATCGACACCAATTTATTGTTAATTTATTGAGTTAGATATATATTTTTGAGAAAAGTTTAATAAATAAATATTTTGATAAAAAAAAATTCAAAAACGTGAATTTAAAGCAAAATATGCGAAAATATGCAATTACAAATCGCTGCTATTTTGTTGTAAATTAACTTACTGGGACGCCATTTATTTCTAAATTTATTGTTGGCTGCACATATTTATAAAAGAAGTCAAAAAAATTAGCATTCAAAAGAAAATATTAAAGTTTACTAGCAGATTCCAGCGCTCGAAATTCGAGTGCAATTTCTATGCAACCTTATTTTTCAACTTTGCCAATTCACAAACAAACACTTTTTTGGATTGTTATTATTGTGAATGAAGATAACAAACTCATTAACAAACACATTAACAAATTTAATAAACACACACATAGCATATGTATAATTTTATGTATGTGTTAGTAGCAACTTTAAATGCAATTTACTCAAAATAGGGGAACAAATTTAAAAATCTGTAAATCTGGAAAACAGCTAAAAAGAAATACCTTTCAAGTAATATACGTTTGTACAAAATCAGGATAAAACGGTAGAACAAAACATCGGTCACAAGAAATCGCCTAGCCTATTAATATTACAGAATTGTAAATTTATTGTTGGGGAGAGAAATTTATGAAAGAAGTCTAACAAATGAGAATTTTGAAAAAATATTTTAAAAATTTCGTTCTTCAACAAAATTATAGCTAAGGCGTGAAAAAATTATTTTTATTATATCCATATAAAAAGAAGTAAGGAAATTATAGTCGGTCTATACCATACGATACCCTAAACCATGCAATACTTTTATCTCTTAGGCCCAACTAATTGGATATAGAAAATAAGCATAAACCAAATTTAAGTGCCAAAGTTATTAATTTTGTTGCCTTTGAATTTTTGAATTTATATGGGGACTAGGTCGACAAATAGACCGACTCTGACCACATTTTGTAAGATCACTTATTTTTACAAAAACTTATACAAACTAAATTTGAGAAAAATCTGTTCAATATTTTTCTGTTTTTATAAATCTCAGTGAAGATCGGGAAGCAACTTTGTATGGGGGCATTGATAAAAATTGTTCTATAGGGTTTATTTTTGGACTACTGATAAATAAATGTAACAAACATACAAGAACACAATTTAACCGAGATCTATGTAGTAATTTTGAATTTATGACAATTTAAGTCGATTTCATAGAGGTCAATTGTAAAGGGACTAGGTCTGAACATTCACCAGTTTCAATAGCGTTCATGCCATGGCCGATAGAAGCTTATATAGTAAATTTAATCAAAATATATTCATATTTACGACCTGTAGTTTGATTAAAAGGTTACATGGACACACAGACGGATGGACGGACATCGCTAAATCGACTCAGAAAGTGCTTCGGAGTCGATTGGTATAGGTCAAGTCTAGGTATTTTTGGTAGTTACAAACATCATTGGTATAGGGTACAATCGAATAAATAATACTGATGTATATATAATTTAATATTAAAAATATCACTCTCACGTATACGTCTCTTCTACTCTACTCAAAAAATGATTAGAAAAGCGGAAGAATTTACAATATTCAGAAGATTTCATTAGACAAAATTAGTCTAACTTGATTTGATCGATTCAGAATCGCTTTTTGAGTTGATTTAGCGATTTCTATTCGTCCGTTCGTCTGTCCTTCTGTCTGTCCGTCTGTGTGTTCATGTAAACCTTGTAATCAAACTTCAGGTCGCAAATATGAACATATTTTGATGAAATTTTGTATGTAAGTTTTCATATGTAAGTTTTCATCACTCATAGGGCGAAAGCAATTGAAATTGACAAAAATCGGTAGATGTTCAGACCAAGTCCCCATATAAATGTCACGTATGAGAACAACTTAAGTTGCCATAAGATCTAAATTATCATATAGATCCTGCTCAAATTTGGTTAGGGTGTTTATTATACCCACTAATTAATAGTTAAAAAAAAAATCATGTGCGTCCGATCACAGGGGAGACGTAATTAAAGATTTTTATATGGCACTTTTTTAAAATCAAACAGAGGGCATCATCTATGTGTCACTTATAGGGATCAACAGCAGGGGCTCTGTTAATATACATATTTAATTTTTCAGTTTTTATTTTTAATTTTTTTTAATTTCTCACTTTTCACTTTTCTTTCCATTTTTCATTTTTAGTTTGTCGTTTTTAATTTTTCATTTTCCATTTTTAATTTTTTATTTTTCATTTTTCATTTTTTATTTTTCAGTTTTCAGTTTTCATTTTTCCTTTTTCGTTTTTTATTTATATTTTTTATTTTTAATTTTTTATTTTTAATTTTTTATTTTTCATTTTTTAAATTTAAATTTTAATTTTTTAATATTTCATTTTTTATTTTTGATTTTTATTTTTTCTTTTTATTTTTTTTAATTCTTCATTTTTTATTTTAATTTTTTTTTTATTTTTCATTTTTCATTCTCTTATTTTTAATTTTCCATTTTTTTATTTAAATTTTTTTTTTCTTTTTCAATTTTTATTTTTAAATTTTATTTTTTTATTTTGCATTTTTCATTTCATATTTTTCATTTTCAATTCTTTTTTATTTTTAATATTTCATTTAAATTTTTTTTTTTCAGTTTTTGTTTTTAATTTTCATTATTAATTTATTACTTTTCATTTTTCATTGTTTATTTTTAATTTATTACGTTCCATTTTTCATTTTTTATTTTTCATTTTTATTTTTTCGTTCTTCGTTCTTCGTTTTTCATTTTTCATTTTTCGTTTTTCATTATTTATTTTTCATTTTTATTTATTTTTTTCATTTTTTATTCTTTTTTTTTTATTTCCCATTTTTACTTTTTTATTTTTCATTTTTATTTTTAATTTTTTTATTTTATTTTTATTTTTTTATTTTTGATTTCTAATTTGTCATTTTTCATGTTTCAATTTTAATTTTTCGTTTTTCATTTTTTTTTTTATTTTTTTTTAGTTTTATATTTTTTATTTTTCATTTTTCACTTGAAATTTTTAATTTCAATTTTTTATTTTCCATTTGTGATTTTTCGTTTTTGATTTTTAATTTTTTATTTTCAATATTTTTTTTTTAATTTTTCATGTATTATTTGTCAGTTTTCATTTTTCATTTTTTATTTTTTAGTCTTCATTTCTCATTTTTTATTTTTCATTTTCCATTTTTAATTTTTTATTTTTAATTTTTTATTTCCCATTTTTACTTTTTTATATTAATTTTTAATTTTTTATTTTTCAATTTTCATTTTTCATTATTAATTTTTCGTTTTTCATTTTCAATTTTTTATTTTTCATATTTCATTTTTTATTTTTCATTTTTCATGTTTAATTTTTCGTTTTTCATTTTTTATTTGTTATTTTTTTTTTAGTTTTTTTTTTTTTAATTTTCATTTTTGGTTTTTTAATTTTAATTTTTTATTTTTCATTTATCATTTTTGATTTTTGATTTTTGATTTTTGATTTTTGTTTTTTGATTTTTGATTTTTGATTTTTGATTTTTGATTTTTGATTTTTGATATTTGATTTTTGATTTTTAATTTTTAATTTTTAATTTTTAATTTTTAATTTTTAATTTTTAATTTTTAATTTTTAATTTTTAATTTTTAAGTTTTAATTTTTAATTTTTAATTTTTAATTTTTAATTTTTAATTTTTAATTTTTAATTTTAATTTTTAATTTTTAATTTTTAATTTTAATTTTTAATTTTTAATTTTTAATTTTTAATTTTTAATTTTTAATTTTTAATTTTTAATTTTTAATTTTTAATTTTTAATTTTTAATTTTTAATTTTTAATTTTTAATTTTCTTTATTCATTTTTCATCTTTCATTACTCATTTTCCATTTTTATTTGTATTTTTAATTTTTAATTTTTAATTTTTAATTTTTAATTTTTAATTTTTAATTTTTAATTTTTAATTTTTAATTTTTAATTTTTAATTTTTATTTTTAATTTTTAATTTTTAATTTTTAATTTTTAATTTTTAATTTTTAATTTTTAATTTTTAATTTTTAATTTTTAATTTTTAATTTTTAATTTTTAATTTTTAATTTTTAATTTTTAATTTTTAATTTTTAATTTTTAATTTTTAATTTTTAATTTTTAATTTTTAATTTTTAATTTTTAATTTTTAATTTTTAATTTTTAATTTTTAATTTTTAATTTTTAATTTTTAATTTTTTAATTTTTAATTTTTAATTTTTAATTTTAATTTTTAATTTTTAATTTTTAATTTTTAATTTTTAATTTTTAATTTTTAATTTTTAATTTTTAATTTTTATTTAATTTTTAATTTTTAATTTTTAATTTTTAATTTTTAATTTTAATTTTTAATTTTTAATTTTTAATTTTTAATTTTTAATTTTTAATTTTTAATTTTTAATTTTTAATTTTTAATTTTTAATTTTTAATTTTTAATTTTTAATTTTTAAATTTTAATTTTTTAATTTTTAATTTTAATTTTTAATTTTTAATTTTAATTTTTAATTTTTAATTTTTAATTTTTAATTTTTAATTTTAAATTTTAAATTTTAAATTAAAATTAATTTTTAATTTTTAATTTTTAATTTTTAATTTTTAATTTTTAATTTTTAATTTTTAATTTTTAATTTTTAATTTTTAATTTTTAATTTTTAATTTTTAATTTTTAATTTTTAATTTTTAATTTTTAATTTTTAATTTTTAATTTTTAATTTTTTAATTTTTAATTTTTAATTTTTAATTTTTCTTTATTCATTTTTCATCTTTCATTACTCATTTTCCATTTTTATTTGTATTTTTAATTTTTAATTTTTAATTTTTAATTTTTAATTTTTAATTTTTAATTTTTAATTTTTAATTTTTAATTTTTAATTTTTAATTTTTAATTTTTAATTTTTAATTTTTAATTTTTAATTTTTAATTTTTAATTTTTAATTTTTAATTTTTAATTTTTAATTTTTAATTTTTAATTTTTAATTTTAATTTTTAATTTTTAATTTTTAATTTTTAATTTTTAATTTTTAATTTTTAATTTTTAATTTTTAATTTTTAATTTTTAATTTTTAATTTTTAATTTTTAATTTTTAATTTTTAATTTTTAATTTTTAATTTTTAATTTTTAATTTTTAATTTTTAATTTTTAATTTTTAATTTTTAATTTTTAATTTTTAATTTTTAATTTTTAATTTTTAATTTTTAATTTTTAATTTTTAATTTTTAATTTTTAATTTTTAATTTTTAATTTTAATTTTTAATTTTTAATTTTTAATTTTTAATTTTTAATTTTTAACTTTTAATTTTTAACTTTTAATTTTTAATTTTTAATTTTTAACTTTTAATTTTTAATTTTTAATTTTTAATTTTTAATTTTTAATTTTTAATTTTTAATTTTTAATTTTTAATTTTTAATTTTTAATTTTTAATTTTTAATTTTTAATTTTTAATTTTTAATTTTGAATTTTGAATTTTTAATTTTTAATTTTTAATTTTTAATTTTTAATTTTTAATTATTAATTTTTAATTTTTAATTTTTAATTTTTAATTATTAATTTTTAATTTTTAATTTTTAATTTTTAATTTTTAATTTTTAATTTTAATTTTTAATTTTTAATTTTTAATTTTTAATTTTTAATTTTTAATTTTTAATTTTTAATTTTTAATTTTTAATTTTTAATTTTTAATTTTTAATTTTTAATTTTTAATTTTTAATTTTTAATTTTTAATTTTTAATTTTTAATTTTTAATTTTTAATTTTTAATTTTTAATTTTTAATTTTTAATTTTTAATTTTAATTTTTAATTTTTAATTTTTAATTTTTAATTTTTAATTTTTAATTTTTAATTTTTAATTTTTAATTTTTAATTTTAATTTTTAATTTTTAATTTTTAATTTTTAATTTTTAATTTTAATTTTTAATTTTTAATTTTTAATTTTTAATTTTTAATTTTTAATTTTTAATTTTTAATTTTTAATTTTAATTTTTAATTTTTAATTTTTAATTTTTAATTTTTAATTTTTAATTTTTAATTTTTAATTTTTAATTTTTTAATTTTTAATTTTTAATTTTTAATTTTTAATTTTTTTTAATTTTTAATTTTTAATTTTTAATTTTTAATTTTTAATTTTTAATTTTTAATTTTTAATTTTTAATTTTTAATTTTTAATTTTTAATTTTTAATTTTTAATTTTTAATTTTTAATTATTAATTTTTAATTTTTAATTTTTAATTTTTAATTTTTAATTTTTAATTTTTAAAAATTTTTAATTTTTAATTTTTAATTCTTAATTTTTAATTTTTAATTTTTAATTTTTAATTTTTAATTTTTAATTTTTAATTTTTAATTTTTAATTTTTAATTTTTAATTTTTAATTTTTAATTTTTAATTTTTAATTTTTAATTTTTAATTTTTAATTATTAATTTTTAATTTTTAATTTTTAATTTTTAATTTTTAATTTTTAATTTTTAATTTTTAATTTTTAATTTTTAAAAATTTTTAATTTTTAATTTTTAATTCTTAATTTTTAATTTTTAATTTTTAATTTTTAATTTTTAATTTTTAATTTTTAATTTTTAATTTTTAATTTTTAATTTTTAATTTTTAATTTTTAATTTTTAATTTTTAATTCTTAATTTTTAATTTTTTATTTTTTATTTTTAATATTTTTAAAATTTTTCATTTATTATTTTTCAGTTTTTTTTTAATTTTTCGTTTTTAATTTTTAATTTTTTATTTTCAATATTTTTTTTTTAATTTTTCATGTATTATTTGTCAGTTTTCATTTTTTATTTTTCATTTTTTAGTCTTCATTTCTCATTTTTTATTTTTCATTTTCCATTTTTCATTTTTATTTTTAATTTTTTATTTCCCATTTTTACTTTTTTATTTTCATTTTTCATTTTTTAATTTTAATTTTTCATTTTTTATTTCTCATTTTTTATTTTTCATTTTCATAATTTTTTCATCAATACAATCATAAGTCACACCGATTTTGCTTTACGCTCACATGTTACACTGTTTTTGTGATTGTATTGTGAAATAGAAATTTAGCCCCCTGCGCGTATAGATGTTGACACATTAAAAACTCTGTAGAATAATTTTAATTGTAGCCCCATATAGAGCTGCTTCTCGATCTTCACTGAAAAAACCCAATTATATATTACACAGATTTTCCACATATTTGGGTTGTGTATGTTTTTCCAAAAAATGTTACTTTACCAAATATGTTCAGGATGTGGTCCATTTTTTGACCTATTCCCCATGTAAATATAGCACCCGATATGAACTTTTTCATATCTGCAGCCAAAAAAATTATTGAAAATGCTATTCAAATTTGGATTATGTTTACGTTCTCTATCTGTTTAATTGGACCTGAGAATCCTTCTCTAAACGCATGGTACAGGGTATCGTATATGATAACGATAATAAGTTGCCTGATATTTCTATTCATATTCGCCAGTATTTTTTTTTAATTTTTGTGTCCATCGAGATAATTGCTAAAGCTATTAAAAATTTAAATAGCTCTACAAACGAATTGTACGAGTTTTCGGTTTTATTAATCCCATATTAAAATATATATATTAAAATATGTTATTTCGACAAACACACACACACACACACACATAAGAAGCAAAAGAGAAGATGAAATCTTTGCAGTCACAATTTAACACAACATTTAACTGACATTCGCACATGTTTGCATATTTATCACAACTATCATCCATTCGCATACAATTCAGCAATCCATCAACATCTTGTTTGAAATTGTTATTGTTGTTGTTTTGATGTGTACACAAATTTATGTATGATTGTATTGTATAATCAACTTATGTCCCAAATTTTCTCAAACTATTGTCAAAAAACTGGAAGCAATAATTGAACTTGGAAGTTTTCATGGCCAATGAAGCAAAAAATATTTAAATCATTCGATCGATCATTCGTAATTTTATAATTAAAATAATGAATACACTAACACTCAAGAAATATTGTTGGCTAAACATTATTTATTTCTATTTAATAGATGTACAAAGAAAAAAAAACATAAATTGTTTTGCGGAATTGTTGTTGAGGTTGTATATTTAAACGTTGTTGTAGTAGTGGTTATTTTTGTTGATGATTCGTTTCATTTATGTGCGTTTTTTCCTACCAATTTGTATTCTATTTTTTATTTTTTTTTTCTGTAATCTGTAGTAGAAAAATCATGTTTCTCTTCTTCTTTGTAGTTGTATTTTTTTAATAAATTTCCGCTTGGGTTAAATCTTATGCTACATAAGTACCAACATATTTTTCATTTCATTTTATTTTAAATAAACTTTTGCGGAAACCTATTCTACACATACAGACAGACAGACCGACAGATGGAAAGACAGAAGCATATATAGGACTTTAAATAATCGGTTGTCCTACTATATTATACACAGACTTGCTTTTTACTTATATATGCCATTTGAAAATGTTGGAAAATCCTTTTGCGTTTTGTTTTATTTTTCATATGTCTCTCTTAAAGCAGCTAACAAATGAGGACAGTTTGGATGGTTAGTAAATAATTTTTAAAATCCAATGATTTAAGATTTTTCATTTTGTTGGTTAAATGTTATAAACATTTGTTTTATTTTTTTCGTTGTTGTTGTTGTTTTTATCACACACATTCAAAGTGTACGAATTAAATGGTATTTAGTAGTTATCAAGCATGAAGAATACCATTTTTGAAATTCTTATTAATTCTCTTGTGTGCATTTAGCTGTGTTATATCGAATTTGTTTTTTTTTTTTGGTTTCAAAATAATTGGTTGAAATTTTATTTAAAATTTTTTTTGAAAAACTAAAAATCTTAAAAAATATTTCCCAATAGGAAAAAATCACAAAGCTATCTTTAGTGCCGATTTCGCAACATGTCAGTCTTACTGCTGATTTGCTGATCTGCTCCCCTGCAGAAACGATAAGAACAACTTCTATCTTTGTTTTAGTTATTTCTAAAAAAGTTAGCAGCGCAAATCAGTAAGTCTCAAATCCTCTAGAGATACTTCATTGTCATTAATAGAACAATAAAAGTTTTACATGCCTTGAGTATGCTTAATACGTTATTTTGTCCCTATAAAATCACATCAAACATTGTTTCTGCAATGTATTTCCTAACTAGGAACATGTTACTCTTGTAGAAAATTCTTTAAAGCCATCTTCAGAAACAATCTTGTGATATTTCACTGCTGATTTAAATTCTGTCATGGGAAAATTCATAAAATTCTATCCGTACATTTTAGGTTGCTTGAGCTAGTGCATCAGTCATGGACAAATGATCACTACGGTTTTGTAATGAATTTGTTTTTGGTTTTCTTTACCGGTATTCACCACAAGTCGCCTAGGTAAAAAATTGAAGAACTTTGTTGAGAAAAATTTTGAAAAAATGTACGTTCTCACCGGCATCATTTTTGAAGAAATATGGACCGATGATTCCACCGGCCCACAAACCACACCAAACCGTTGTTTTTCTGGATGAAGTGGCACCTCTTGAATCTCTTCAGGTTGCTCTTCATCCCAAATGCGGTAATTTTGCTTGTTTACATACTCATTGAGCCAGAAATGGGCCTCATCGCTGAAACACATCGCACGAAACACATTCTTCACAGAACGTGAATTTTCGTAATAAAGTTGAACGATTTGTAAACGTTGTTCAGGCGTAAGTCTTTCCATGATGAAATGCCAAACAATACTAAACAAAAATAACATGACAGCACGACACAAAAAGTATCTCTACTTGGATCACCCTTTATATACAAATTGTATGTATCTTTAGCCAAGTATCAAAAGTATCGACATTGACTGCCTTACCACACGACAAGACTTTCAAAATAATAGTAAAATGTTTGATTAAACTAATATTAATGCCTGTAATTGATGCTGAAATATTGGTATTATTGAACAATTTTCTGGCCGTATTGCCGTCGTTTGATGTTCCATATCCAGTTTTAATTTTATCTACATTTAAGCCTAGTTAGATTTTAAATTCCCTACAAATTCTAATTTCATTTTCATTAAACATCACTTTTTCCTCTTCATTTCGTGTCTTCCAAAGCTTGAAAGGATGTTTGTAAGCAATATGCAAAAGAAATTCATAGCACTTAATCCATGCATTTAGTGTTGAAGTCCATATTTAAAATATTTATCTTCCGAAGGTCCTACGGTTGCATGAAATGAGTTGAAGAGTTCTTTTTCGAAAGAACATTAACAACTGCTCGGTCAACCATTGTAAGGTGAAGTACACTCAGCTCTCGTTTTATGCGACTGATGCGTTCCAAAAAAAATCGCATAAATCAAATTCGCATAAAAATATACTCTAGCTTCATATAAAAACAAGTGATTCGTTCCAAAATTCTGAAAAATCGCATAAATTCAAATTTTGGTTAAAAAATCATAACAAAATCGCATAAAAAAATTAACAAAAATATATTTATTTTATTCATTTAAACAATAAAAACAATTTTTTTTTTAAATAAACTTAACGATTCATAAATAAATATAAAGTTCATAAATAAATGTAATAATTCATTAATTACAGAAAAAAGAAAACTAAAAATGATCCAAAAATAAGCTTAAATATTTTTTAAGTATATCTGCGAATATTTATGATTAATCTGAACCACTGAATAATGGTCTGCATCGTTTTGGAATGGGTTCGACGTCAGTATCATTTTCATCACTAGAATTTATCTCGTGACTAGGGGATGAGATCAAAGAATTTTTAGGGGCTTCAGTTGTTTCTTTTCTTGAAAAATAATTTGTCATTAGGCTTTGCGATTTTGAATTTATAAGTTCCTTGTGCAATTCTTGATATCCGGAAAACAAATCAGTCAGCCCGCGTTGAATCTTTAGTGCTCTTTCCGTGTCTGGATCCATAGTAAGAACTTGGTTTTGTAAGGCATTAACTGTGCTGAGGATATAACCAATTTTTTTTGAAGTGAAATGTTCAACAATTTCTTCGGAATCACTGTCTTCACTATCCACGTTTTGCTCATTTCTTATAACTGAGCTAACAACTTCGATATCGGGTAATGGCTCTTCTGCTAAAAGCTCTTCCAAATCGTCCTGGTTTAGCGAGTCAAATCCATCTGCTCCCATTTGATGAGCTAGATCTATTATTTCATTTGTCAGTGTCGATATTTCCTCGCCAGTACTTCTTACAACACAATCTGGCCATTTAGTTTTCCAGCATGCATTTAATGTTTGAGGACGCAGTTTAGATATCGCTGATTCTACCAGGATAATACAGTCCAAAATTGTAAATTTTTTCCAAACTTCATTTAACGTAAGTGATTCAGTTTCAATTTTATTTAAAATTAATTGGTAAGTGCCTTTTATGTAGTATTTTTTAAAAGTTGAAATTATTCCTTGATCTAAAGGCTGAATAATGCTAGTTGTGTTGGGTGGAAAAAATTCGACTTTAATGTTTGGATGCTCCAAATGAGAATGGCCAGGTGCGTTGTCAACAATCAGCAAAACTTTAAACTCAAGTCCTTTTTTCTTCATATAAGATTCAACTTCTGGTACAAAGCATTTATGAAACCATTCAGTAAACAGTGCAGTTGTCACCCATGCTTTAGAGTTTGCCATCCAATGAACTGGCAAACGAGTCAAATCCTTACCTTTAAGAGCTCGTGGTCTTAAAAATTTATTTACTACTAGCGGCTTTAACATTTTATTTCCCGAAGCATTACTGCATAGTAAAATCGTTAATCTTTCCTTGCAAGCTTTAAATCCACTGGCTTGTTTTTCTGATTTTGCAATGTAAGTTCGGCTTGGCATCTTTTTCCAAAACAGACCAGTTTCATCAGCATTAAATACCTGATCTGGATAATATCCTCCATCTTCAATAATTTTTTTAAATTTTTCTGGGTATGCTGCGCTAGCGCTCTCATCTGCTGAAGCTGCCTCACCTCGGATTTGAATGTTATGGAAGTTATTTCTTTTAATAAATCCCGTCATCCATCCTTTACTTGCTGCAAAATCCTTTGGTCTAGAAGTGGACGGTTCAGAATCTTTGATTGTCTCATAAAATTTTAAGGCCTTTTCAGTGATCATGTACCCGCTAACAGGAATTTTCTTTTTTGTTAAATCTTCAATCCATATAACGACAGCCTTCTCCACTTTTTCGATTAATGTGTCTCTTGAGTAAGAAGAATATTTAGTGCTTAGTTTTGTGCCTGAAATTACGGTTTTTCTTATTGAAATCTCATTTTTTTTAATAGCTCGAATTGTTGATTCCCCTAGTTTATATTCCTTTCCAAGTGCAGTATAATTTGCTCCTTTTGAAATGCGGTCTAAAATTTCAATTTTTGTTTCCAGGGATATCGTTTGTCTCGTTCTTTTTGTTTTTTCCATTGTTATATCCCAAGTGATAAACAAGCACCTAGGAAATAGAGGACGTTAAAAATTGATTTCTATTTGAATGTTACGCAATCGAATCACTCACTCACTGCACCGTACTTTACTAAATGAACCACAATACGCGTCTGTATCAGCTAGAAAAAACACTGCAGTTGCTCTTTCAGTAATAACACACACAAAAAACACCAGCTAATAAGAAGGGAAATCCCCAGTTTGTTCTTTCAATAATAACACACACAACACTCATACATACACAAAGAAAAAAAAATAAAACAAACTGTAACGTCTATAAAAGTGATGCAAACTTGTCTTAATTTAAACACGACAAAAAGCCTAAAAACATCATAAACATAACTGCGAAACCTGTTAAAATTCTAAAAAAAATCGTTCATTTAAAAATCGCATAAATTCGAATCCGCATAAAAAAAATCCGCATAAAAGGAGACCTGAGTGTAAATAGGACACCGAAATTTGCATGTCATTTAAGCATAAAATTTTTGTGTGTAACCTTTCATGGTTTAAGATATTGAAATAGTTAATTCATTTTCATTTTTCTTAATAGCAATATTATCTATTGAATTTCTTGAAAATACTTTAACAATTCCAATCTTTGATTTTAACATTTTTGGCCGCACTCTCGATACTGTAACCCGCCTGGAATAGGCCGGATTGTCAAACTATTTTATGTCTTGTCAAGTTTCAGGCTAAAATATAATTTTTCAAGCTAAAACATAATTATTGTAACCTTAAAACAATATTTAAAATTTTTTATTAAAATATTAACAATTTTTACAGAGAAAAATTTAAATTACATATGTATGTATTTAAAAAAAACAATATATATATATATAATTTTGTGTAGTTACAAACTCAATTGTAGTGTAAATGTGTAATCACTTGTATTTTCTTCGCAAACTGAGTATTATATTTTGCACATAACTGAAAGTATATCAAAACGAAAAAAATGCATCAACATCAGTATTATCCCTCTTCTTTGACAACATTTAACAGCTGATTGCAATTAAGTCAACATTTTTAGAAATAAATAGTAAGTTTTTATTCGAGAAAAACACACACTGAATAAAAAACTCGTACATATACATATGTAAACCAACATAGCTCGGACCAACAAACAAATATTTTTATTTTAATATCAATTATGTGTGTTTCTAAATTTTGTACGGTTTCCAACACAATCATGACTGTGTTTCGTTTTAATATTTCGTTCTCTACACGAACATTTTGCTATCACGTATTTTTTGTTTCGAACACACATAAACCACACAGATTCTAGTGTAGCTTTATTTCAAGTTCGTTTTCTTGTTTGTTCATTTATTTGCTTGCAAAAAGGAAAGAACGCTTGTTGAAAAGTTAGCTGAGAATTTGTTTCTTATGGACACCAGATAATGAACTAATCAATAGTGGTGAAAAATATATGGCTGAAGGTTTTTCAGAGGCATATTTTGCATTTTGTACATAACATAATGCATGAAGTTCATTCAGCAGAATTAGCCCTAGAAAGTGATGACTGTACCATTATAGAACTACACAGCATAATCAGTAATCTTTTGAATAGTGTACAAAATCGACTAAAGAATGGATATTACTGAAGCAAAGTTGCAATTGTTACAAAAAAAATTCTCATGGAGTAAAAACTCTCAAATTAGAAGCAAATCAGTTTTCAAAAAATGCTATTACTTACTTGATATGATTTTAGAGACGCATCACTGTACAAAAAAATGTATGTTTTAAATTTAAATCATTCTCTTTTATCGTGGGATAACTTATCAGAGCTTCCCGTACTTTTAGAATTATCAAATTTTATTGACAACGCCATATTGTACACCGACTATTGTTGCCTGCGCGAAGCATTTGATCAATTACCAAAAGATATTCCAATTGATAAGATATGGTCCTATTTAAAAAAAAATGTGATAAAAACATTCACAAAATATATATATAAATTAATCTCATTTGTTTTTGTGAAAAACCATTTAGTATTTTAAATAACTTATTTTCGAAAGAGAAGACTAGACTGTCATTCGATCTTATAAGGACTGTAGTATGGATAAGAATAAATTTTGAAGGAAATTGTAAAAATTTTCAAACGTTTCTATTAACATCTTAAGCAAAATAATTAGTTAATTCTGTTAGTAAAAATGAAAAATATATGTGGCAAACTATATAGATGTAAGTTTTTTTTATGTGACTAAAATAAATATTTATGTTCGTATATTAACTGGCATAAGAATGAATCGTAATTATTAAGTTTTTGTTTTGTTTCTTAAGTTATTATTTTCTGTTTGTCTAAAATGTTAAATAAAAATATTTTTTATGAAATAAAATCTCAGTTTTTGGCACTATACTATATATGTAAATCTTCAAATTGTCAAGTTATTTTTTTTAAATCAAGCTGTATTTTCTCTATTATCAAGTTTCTTGATAAAAACGACAAATCTTGGATTTATACTCCTTTTTCGTTTATATTTTGTCGGTCAATCAACACGATTTGTTACTACTTTTTACTATTTAATCAGATGTTCTTTATTGTTTAAGAATAAATTAAAAAACTTCTTAATGTACTTTAGTTTAATATAAATTTTGAATTAGTTTTAAACAAATTACCTTGAGTGTGATCGAAAAACATTTTGTTAAAAAAAAATTAAAAAATTGTGGTGAAAAAAAATAAATTTCAAAAAAAATATTTCTATGTAAACATATTTTTAACATTTTAATGTTGATATTAAAATACTTTGGTGCTTCTCTTATCTATATATTAATTCATGAAGGTAACTTTTTAGTTACTTTTTAAGCAATATGCGGGCACGGAGGAGCGTGAAAATTGGCACAGTTATACTTCACATAGAGTAGAAGCTGAGAATGATAAAATTTATGTTAAATCTGTCTTAAAAAAATATTAAATTAAATAAAATAAAATATCTATAATATCAATAGGCTAGGCGATTTCTTGTTACCGATGTTTTGTTCTACCATTTTATCCCGATTTTGACCAATCGTATATGATTTGAAAGGTACTTCTCTTAAGCTGTTCACTAGATTTACAGATTTTAAAATTTTTGCCTTTGTTTTGAGTAAATTGCATTTATAGTTGATACTAACACATACATAAAATTATACATATGCTATTTGTTTTGTGTTTGTTAATGAGTTTGTTGTCTTCATTCACAATAATAATCAACCAAAAACGTGTTGGTTTGTGAATTGGCTAAGTTGAGAAATAAAGTTCTCTAGAAATTGCACTTGAATTTCGAGCGCTGGAATCAGCTAGTTTATAATATTTCATTACACACTGTTAATGCGAAAGATTTAAATTATATACCAGACACTCTGTGTTGAATTGTGAATTGCTGTAATTGATTAGCATACCTTTAGGCTCATTTAAATATTGATACATTTTTTATATACTTATGTAGATTAAAAAAACATTGGAAGACAAAAATTGAATGAAAAAATAATATTTCCTAGAATTTACACTCGAATTTCGAGTGCTGAACTATACCAGTTTATTATAATTTCTTATCGATTGTTTTTTTTTCTACAAAGACATTGATGTTTTTTTTCATAGAAAGAATCGAATTCTATCTGAAGAATTTCAATATTCTTTTATATATATACATATATAGATTAAAAAATATTGGAAGACAAAAATGGAACGAAAAAATAATATTTCCTAGAATTTGCACTCGAATTTCGAGTGCTGGGCTATACTAGTTAACTTTTAATATTCTTTCAGAGGACATAAAATGTATTTAGATTCTGAGACAAACAATATTGGACCACATTGTAAATACATCAACAATAACGTATTTAATTGTTATATTTTTTATTAATTCATCAAAAAAAAATTACCATTTTTGACATTGTAATTCCATATAGAATAGTATTTACATAATCAGTAATTTTCTGCTCTGATCCATTAGGATATTATAATTATAAAAACTCGAACAGATATTCCTATTGAATTTTTGTTTACTCTTTAAACACAACGTAAAATTCGTCTATCAACTCAGCTGTCAAACTGCTCCAAGTGGTAGACAACCTAACAGATCTCAACAACAAGTATGCTTACGCACAATAATGCCACTTATAATGAAATTAAGAGAGAAAAAAAAACCATACTTACCATGTTAATTTAAAATATCTTTGCCATGAGCTGAACGAACACCAACATCACATATAAATGCCATGTTATATGAATGCTTGATTTTATACAGAAAACGCAATATGTGCCGCTACCAATCAATTCTTCTTTATAAACATTCCATTATGGTATATTTGTATATATATATATGTGTGTGTTTTTGTGTGTGTGTGATATCCTTTCTTTCCTTCATTTTTATTATATTTTTTGTTTAGCTTTTCTGCTGATAAATCAAAATTTTTCACATTCACAAGCCGCCAATTCCATTTCAATACCGCACATTCTTTTCCTGTTTGCAATTGTCAGGAATAACAACACAATTTTCTTAGCGATTCCTGAACGTTACACACACACACACACACACACACACATATGTATATCCTTTGAAACTTGATACGAGTTTAACTAGATGTTTGGATGTATGTGTTTTATTATACTCGTTGTAAATGCAAGCAGGGATATAAATATATTGCATTGATATTGGCTCGAGGTTTAACTTTGTTTTATTAAGATAACTTGCGAAATACCAAATGATAAAATAAACTATTGTTGATGCTTAGAAAGAAACTAAAGAAAAGAAAAAAAAAAAACAAAAATATACCATAAATGTTCGCATCGACTTATAAAAATGTGCATAAGTTTTCCAAGATATTGAGTTTGAGTCTTGAAAAATATTATAACTGAAGAATTATATGCATACATGTTTAAAGTACACATTGAAAAATTTTGTAATTGATATGGCCACAATTAAGCTACAACTAACTGTGACAATAATTATTATTCCAAATAGATCCTCTCCGATTACGCTTTAATTTGATTCAACCTTTTGCCCTTTTTACACGAAATAAATTAAACTAAGATTACAATTGTTTTTAAATTTTTGTTATTCAAACTTTTGTATTTTTTTGCGTGTACTTTTCTTAAACATACAATTGCATTTTATTTACTGTTTTCTATAGAGTTGAAATACAAAAAATACTTATATATATATATATATATATATATATATATATATATCTTGTTGAATTATAAAATAACCTTGTTGAAATCTGAAATATGTGAACTATCTGAAACAAATAGATTTCTTTGGAATATTAAGTGGATTGTAATGTATTTCCTTGAAAAGAATGCAACAGTTTTTTCTAATATACTTTACATATATTTTATTGTATTCAATAACAGGACATTTCTTCGAAATAGGATGTCATTAAAAATCATAAATAATAAGAAATAACTTCAAGAAGTTGTAATATTTTTACTTATTGCCCGGATTTGAGAAAATTTTTATTAAACCATTCATACCACTGTGCGGAGAGTATATATCAGTATGTCAATGCGTTTGTTGCTTATGGAAATATGAATTTTCGACCACATGTCTGTCTGTCCGTCTATCGAAATCCCACTAATTCACAAATTAAACGATTCACCTAAGTGCAATTATCATAACTAGCAGAGCCCAGAACTCAAAATTCGAGTAAAAATTCTATTAAATTTTGTTTTTTCATAAATTTTTTTCTTTCAATGTTCTATATATATAAACAATTTATGAGTATTTATATAAAACCAGCAGATGCCAGCTCTCGAAATTCGAGCGCAAATTCTAGGAAGTTTTATTTTTTCATTAAATAAAGACCCTAAAGGTATGCTAATCAATTATAGCCAATCCAGCCAATCCACAAATCAACACAAAAACAAACTCATTTTTATTACAAACACATTAACAAATTTAATAAACACATACATAGAATTGTATAATTTTATGTATGTGTTAGTAGCAACTTTAAATGCAATTTACTCAAAATAAAGGAAAAAATTTAAAAATCTGTAAATCTGCAAATCGGCTAAAAAGAAATACCTTTCATATAATATACGTTTGGTCAATATCGGGATAAAACGGTAGAACAAAACATCAGTCACAAGAAATCGCCTAGCCTATTAATATTATAGATACACTAAATATTGAATTTTTAAATAAAATTCATTCAATTCCATTATAAATATTTGTGATCAATAAATAATTTTATAGGGGCCTAAAGGTATGCTAATAAATTTTAAACAATTCACAATTCAACACAGGGCTTTTGATATATAAAGCATATTAACAAATTTAATAAATACACACACAACATTCTATAGCTTTATATATTTCATATATGGGTTAGTAGCAACTTCAAATGGTTATTACTCCAAAAAAATGTACCAGATGGTGCACATCTTTAAAGGTGCTGCACATCTACAAAGAAATAACTTTTGAATGGTAAATTTTTTGTCAAAATCGGTTGATAACTAAAAGCGTAGAAGTGTTCATTGGAAATCGCCTTAATTTTTTTTAAATTATTGACCAGAACTCAGAGATGCCCCCTACAGATGCAGTGCTTTGTCTTGCTTTCACGGAAAAAATGTTAAGGGAAGGAGGAAAGGGGGAGTAACGTTTGTGGATATTTGACTGAAATTTTATTAGGAAAGGCCTCCACGGGGAGTTTATTCCACATACGACTAGTTCGACTGATAAACGAATTTTCTTTGTAATGCATTGTGCGGTCAACTGTGCACTTAGAATAAGTTCACTAATCTTAGAAGAACATTTCTCATGGCAGTGTTGTACATTCTCATTAATGAGCATCAACGCTTTCCTCTGCACATGGTCGAATAGCTCCAAAATAAACTTTGAAACTGCTGTCCATATATGGGAGTTGTATTCCGTTTTCGGTCAGAAGTGGTATAGATATTAAGGAGATCAGAAGGAGTGAAGTAATTTTTGCACCGTTTTAGAAAACCAAGACACATGCTATTTACACACTTGAAAAGCATTCTCATTTCAGCCAACGAACATCACATTAATACTAATTTGCAAATTCCAGCGCTCGAAGTTCGAGTGCAATTTCTAGGCAGCTTTATTTTTCAACTTAGCCAATTCACAAACCAACACTTTTATGGTTTATTATTATTGTGAATGAAGATAACAAACTCAGACATATTAACAAATTTAATAAAACACACATAGTTTATATATAATTTTATGTATGTGTTAGTAGCAACTTTTAATGTAATTTACTCAAAATAAAGGAAAAAATTTTAAAATCTGTAAATCTGGTGAACAGCTAGAAAGAAATACCTTTCAAATAATATACGTTTGATCAAAAGTGGGATAAAACGGTAGAACAAAACATCGGTCACAAGAAATCGCCTCGCATATTAATGGTATAGATACTATAGGCATTGTTTTTAATTTTTTCGAGCAGGTAGCTATTGAAAATAGGGTAAATCGGGCTTCACTATGCCAAGATATGGCTTCTTACATATATGGACACACTTATAAAAGAAACTAGAAATTCAGTGTGTTTGTCGTAATAATTTAATATTAATTATATTAAATTGTTTACTTTTTTAAACATTTTGTTCATGTTTCTTATAAATAGTGCAATAAGGCCAGATATTAATGGAAACGTACAATACAGGTGGATTTGTTTTTAATATCAGATTCCAGCGCTCGAATTTCGAGTGCAATTTCTAGGCAGATTTCTTTTTCAACTTAGCCAATTCACAAACCAACACCCTTTTGGTTTATTGTTATTGGGAATGAAGAAAACAAACTCACTAACAAATACATTAACAAATATAATAGACACACACATAGCATATGTATAATTTTATGTATGTGTTAGTAGCAATTTTAAATGCAATTTACTCAAAATAAAGGAAAAAAATTTTGTAATCCGTAAATCTGCAAACTGGCTAAAAACAAATAGCTTTCAAATAATATACGTTTGGTCAAAATCGGGATAAAACGGTAGAACAAAACATGGGTCACAAGAAATCGCCTAGCCTATTAATTTATTTTTATTTAACTACTCTTTTTTTTCGAAAATTACATTTCTAATCTATTATTTTCATTCTTCTCTTTACAGGTACGTATTCCCAAAAAACAATATATATGTATAAAATATATTTATTTTCCAATAAGTAAGTTATACAAATTCTGAAAAATTTATGATACGAAACGAAAAACCATTAGAAATAAAAGATTTAACAAGGCAACACGCTTACTCTGGCAAAGAATTTTGCCTCTGGGATTAACTAAAATAAGTGAAATTGAGCCGCTTCTTTAGTTCACAATCTAACATATAAGAAGTTTAAGTAGAAAATTTTATTTCTTTGTAGGACGAAAAATATTTAAGGTAGAAAAACAAAAATATTTTTCAAGGTGAACATCTTAGGGAAATTGTCTGAAATTTTCGCTGAGACAAATACATTAAAGGAAGAAAATAATTGTTAAAATACTTTTTTACGAATACAATATATTTCTGAGGTGAAATAAAGTTTTTAAGGTGAAAGAAAATTTTTTTTTAGTTTTAAAATAAACTCGCAGATCCCAGCCCTAGAAAGTCGAGTGCAAATTCTAAGAATTTTTTTCATTCAATTTATTTCTTTCAATGATTTCTTAATCTATTTAATTCATTAAATTTATTTCATTATAAATATTAGTTGAACACACAGAAATAAGGTGAAAGAAATTTTTTTTTTAGTTTTAAAATAAACTCGCAGATCCCAGCCCTAGAAAGTCGAGCGCAAATTCTAAGAATTTTTTTCATTCAATTTATTTCTTTCAATGATTTCTTAATCTATTTAATTCACTAAATTTATTTCATTATAAATATTAGTTGAACACACAGAAATTAGAGCCTAAAGGTATTTGAACCAATTTTTATGCCACCTAAAGGTATCCACAATTCAACACAGGTCTTGTTATAAGCCATTATTAAAATAAAATTCCATTGCGGTATTGTCGTTATTGGTTTATGTTCAAAATTAGTTCTCAAGTTTTTTATATATAATTTTTAGAAATACATTACAAAATTTAATAAAAAAAATTGCCGACTCTATCGCCCCCGGCAAATTGAGCCCTCTTTGCTGCGCAGTTTCAATTCTAACATAACATATGGGCAAAAAAAAAAAAGAATTTTGTCAACGGGGACCCCACAAGATGATTAATCTTTGCAGTTATATTCTATATATTTGTTGTTACTTCTTTATAAAGGGTTTTTCAATAAAAGCGCTACAAAAGTTTTTTCAAATAAAACAAAAACGGTTTTGGATATCTATTAAATTCTTTATTCCTGTGAAAGTACGCTCGATGGCCACCACGGGCACGCTTGCAGAAGTCCAGACGCTGAACCCAATTTTCGACGTTTTCAAGCATAAATCGGCCGATACTGCTGCAATTTCACGTTCGATATTCGTACGAAGTTCATCAATCATCGCTGGCTTGTTGGCATAGACCATAGACTTGACGTAGCCCCACAGGAAATAGTCCAACGGCGTCAAATCGCACGACCGAAGCGGTCAATCGACTGGACCATTACGTGAGATAACACGTTCTTCAAACTTGGTTTCCTATAAATTGATTGTGACATTCCGTGTGTGGCTTGTGGCGCCGTCCTGTTGTAACCACATGTCCTCCAAGTCCATATAATCCAATTGGGGCCAAAAATATTCGGTTATCATTGAACGGTAGCGATTCCCATTCACAGTAACGTGCCGGTCTTGATCATCACGGAAGAAGTAGGGCCTAATGAAGCCGCCGGCCCATAAACCGCACCAAACCGTAATTTTTTCGGGATGCAATGATGACTCATGGAGTACGTGTGGATTGCTGTCCGACCAATAACGCATATTTTGTTTATTGACGAAGCCATTCAGCCAGAAATGAGCCTCATCGCTGAAGATGATTTTTCGATGAAAATCCGAATCACTTTCAAGTTGTTTCTCAGCCCAATTCACGAACATACGACGCTTCTGGTGGTCAAGCGGCTTCAGTTCTTGCGTCAATTTGATCTTGTAAGGATGTAGGCCAAGATCTTTTCGCAAAATTCTCCACAACGACGTCACAGAGATGCCCAGCACTTGAGAACGACGTGTGAGAGACTCATTTGGGCTTTCTTCAACTGAAGCCGCAGCGGCAGCAACACTACGGGCACTTTCTTGTCTCACTGGCACGGGAACATATTGTACTGTGCCGGTGGATTCAAATTTTTCCACTAGACGCTCAATTGTTGATCTGCTAGGACGATTATAACGACCATAAATTGGACGTAGCGCTCTTAACGTTGAGGCCACTGACTCCGAATTTCGATAGTAAATTTTAATAATTTCGACTCGTTGTTGGCTCGTATATCTTTCCATCATGAAATGGCAAACCTTACTGAAGAGAAATGTCAAAAGAGCGGCAAGAAATATGGCGTCGTTTGATGTCGCTGTCCTTCTACTTTTGTAGCGTCCCTGTTGAAAAACCCTTTATATAACGTGACGAGGAAATGCTATTATGGAACTTATGACATGAGAATTTTTCAATATTTTTCAGAATTTGATACTAGTTATGATGGAATAAAATGACAATGCCTTTTATAACATATTTAAATGTATTTTAATAGAAAAAAGAGAGTGAGATTGCATCGTGTGTCATCTTTAAGAAGGACACACTAATGAATACTTTATTGTAAAGCTTTGCTCAAAATGTGTTTAGAAATATCAGGACACACTTTCGGCATTTGTGTACTAGTTGTAAAACATATTGTTTCTGCTTCTCCTCTTTCTTGAGAAGTTTACTAAAGTCCATAACCAATTTCACTCCTCGCTCTGTCATATTTTAACAAAGGAGAGGCGCTAACGACCTCTAGTGAGTTCACAATCGGCATTCCTTTGTTAAAATTTATATTTTCAGGCCAGGGGTCCCTGAGAAAATCTGCATTAATATGGAAATGCTCAATTTCAGCATCGTCTGAAATTGAGGTATCAAAGAAAACTAGAGCTACCAGTTCTGCATTGAAATACCACAACTATTTTGAGAATTTATCCAGAGTTCTCTTAGAAATATTCTAGGCCATCTCCCGGTAGACCACCAAACATCGCAAGAGGTGAAAGGCTCGCTTGGGAGCTGAGTGTGATAAGTGGGCATTGAACCATGCATTGCAATACACTCTAACGAGAAAGATACGGACAGCTTCTAAGGCACTCTGTTCTTCATCACTCAGTTTGAGTTGTCCGCGGAATAGGAACATCTTCAGACAATAGAGGCACCTATAGATTTAAATACCACTTCTGTTCCATTCAGTGCTCGTACAAATATCAATATCAATTGTAGGAGCTCTTGTGATCGTCTTTGGTTGTGATTCAATGAGTATAATTTTGAAATTTGCAGATATATTCGCAATTAGTTCAGGAAGTACATATTTTTTCACAGTTTCGTTGCGTACATCCATGTCATATTGGACTTTCGTGAATATAGCAGGTTGAGGCCCAGTGGTTGATCCGAACTTAGATTGGAAACACCTTTCAACGTGACTTCAAGAATATGGTGGCGACAAGCTAGGTAAAGCAGCTCTCCATCCAACATGTGTTCCAATATTGTACAAGCTCCATTGCCTTGATAGTATGTGATACACCCCATTCCTTGCGACACTCATATACAGCAGGGATTGTTCTTCACCAGTGCTTCTTTCTACTTTAGAAACTTCTAGCAGTTGTTCATTTTCACTATAAGAAATTCGTTTTCGAATCGAATCTCTATCTTTAGAAGGTCGCTTTTCATGGATAGTGGTTTTTGACACTATGAACTCGTCAGGATTTTTCCCAAGTACTTCTATGGTACCTATGAGTATTCGTGTGGCATTTCTGTCAGATACCTTTCACCGATCCACGAACAACAGAGATAGTTTCATGATTAAAATTTCCCGAACTCCAGGCTTTATCATTTTGCTATGAGAAGCACAAACGTCCATTCGCATCACATCATCGAAATTTTCATCGCATGCGTTTTACTCTTCATCATTGACCTCGTTCTCATCTTCCTCGTCATCAGTTCCTATGAAAAAAAGAATAGAAAGATAGGTACCAAATTAATTATAAAAATAGTTAGGTTGGTTAATGTTTGGTAATCGGTTATCTTATTTTGTCGCTGCTTTTGTAAAATTAACAATAAAAACCAAGGAACGCAAACGGACCTAGCAAAAGCTCAATGAGCCCAGCCCTTGAAGTTCGAGTGCATATTCTAGGAAATTTTATTTTATCATTCAATTTATTTCTTTCAATGTTTTTTAATCTATTTTATTCATTAAGTTTATTTCATTATAAATTTTTATTGAACACACAGAAATAAAGGCCACCTTGTATGCCACTTAAAGGTATTCAAATTTTTGGCAATTCACAATTCAACACAGAGTATGTGTTATGCAATTATTGTAATGAAATCTGTACGTTAACTTTCGTGTTGCATGATGTAAAGTTGACTGTGCACGCATAACTTTCCTCAAGCTCAACGAATTTTAACAGTTAATAGCTCAAAAAAAAGAGCTTGATCCACTGAGTGTTCTGAGAGCCATTCATTAGAAGTGGAGCTATGAGAATTCGAATTGCTTGAGTGAATGTGTCCCATAAGAAATGTACAGGGAAGAATCTCGTTTGAGTGTAACTTGGGTAAGGTGGGAGTTGAGTAAATTTCAATGATTGATGACATATCTGTGTCTAAATACCTTTCATTAAAAAAAAAAATTAAGGAAATCGGCCGGAAAGAACGGCTAGACGGACTGACTTTAGTTTTAATAAATTTTTTTAATATATAAAATTCCATACGTGGAATAAACGTTCAGTTTGAATTTCCGGGTTAATTTTTACACGTTCCTTTTGTAGTTTTCTTTCTTCAGCCCGAGCTAACTTCTGATCAACTCCAAGCTTACAGCCTGGTCAACCCTTTTCCCTTTGTTTCGAAAGAAACTCCTTGTCTTCTTCTGATTTTATCGTGGCTAAGGCATCTTGATGGGCACTATCAAAGATATCATCTACCTTTGAGGCGTACTCCTTGATCCTGTTCTATGCATGAAGTTTCTCTAATTTAGTCATATGCAATTTCCTACATATTTTCGGTAACTGCCTCATTTGGACGACCAGGGCGATCTGCATCGTTTGTGCTCATATGACCATGTTTAAATTCGGAATACCATTTTTTAACCATTGAATATGATGGCAAAGATTCAGCATAATATGTATCAATCCATTCTTTGGCTAAAACACTATTTTTTCCCACCAAAAACAATGCTTAATCAAAACACAAAACACTTTGCAATTCATTTTTTCGCAAACTTTAAAAGCTGCAGTATTTTTATAACGTTTTTTTCTTCTAATTAATGAAATGTCAGGAAAATTTGAAACAATTTTTGTAAAAGTTGGTCTTACAGAAAAAACAGAAAAAAGTAGCACTTGTCACGCCATCTCTATGTGAGGCCACGTACTTTTCGCTCCATGTAGTATAAAATTTTTTTTTTTCGGTCACTCCAGTAATCACTGATGACGGCTTAGTAACAGATATCGATCTAGTCTGGAGCACAGACCACTTAATATTTTTAGAAGTATGTGCGCTCAGCTATTCTACAACGTATTGTTGACAAATCCTATCGACAGTTTCATTTTCTTTGAAAAAAAAAATTACAAACGCAAACGCCGGACCTGGTTCACGTGCTGATGCTCCGTTACTCAAATGCGCAACTTTCTCTCGTTAAAGCCGCCGCAGAGTGTAGAATGCTTCTAAAAATTGCTTCCAAAAGTCAGGTAAGATGGCAACGGACCGAGCAATGTGGCCAGCCAGCCAGCCAAATCCTTTGAGTCAATTGCACTTTATATGGCAACAGATGCGAAACGTTCTTCAACATTCGTCACAAGCTAGTTTCACTCTGACGCCAAAATCCTGAGCGCAGTGACGAAACGATTCATTTAAGGTCTCGGCAACACTCTTTCTTTGCATTTCAATCTGTTCATTGGAACGTCTTGAACGTTAGAGTACCTACAGTGGACTGTATATAATCTGCATAGTGTGTAGCTATGTTTATAGTTTTTGTTGGGTGCTGTTACTAATCGATTTACAATGTAAATGAGATCAGGTGGTCACATTTGTTAGACTTTCAGTTGAGCGCAGTATTTATAAATTTCCTTAAGATTATGCCTGGCAAGTGTTTTCGGCAATACTCGCAGAGCCCAGCCCTCGAAATTCGAGTACAAATTCTATTTTTGATGTGCAAACAGCGTAACATGTGAGTTGTAAGACAAAATGTGATTGTATTGTTGAAAAAATTATGATATGATAACCTGTTTGAGAATGAAAAATAAAAAAATTAAATATTAAACATAAAAAATTAAAAATGAAAAATTAAAAATTAAAAATAAAAAATGAAAAATAAAAAATGAAATGTAAAAAATGAAAAATTAAAAATGAAAATTAAAAAATTAAAAATTAAAAATGAAAAATGAAACATGAAAAATAAAAAACTAAAAATATAAGATGAAACATGAAAAATAAAAAATGAAAAATGAAAAACGAAAAATTAAAAATGAGTAATGAAAAATGAAAATTAAAAAATGAAACATGAAAAATAAAAAATGAAAAATATAAAATGAAACATGAAAAATAAAAATGAAAATTAAAAAATGAAAAATGAAAAACGAAAAATTAAAAATGAAAATTTAAAAATGAAACATGAAAAAAAAAAGGAAAAATATAAAATGAAACATGAAAAATAAAAAATTAAAATTAAAAAATGAAAAATGAAAAACGAAAAATTAAAAATGAGTAATGAAAAATAAAAAATGAAAAATAAAAAAATTAAAAATAAAAAATGAAAAATAAAAAATGAAAAATGAAAAATGAAAAATAAAAAATGAAAAATGAAAATTTAAAAATAAAAAATGAAAAACGAAAAACGAAAAATTAAAAATGAAAAATAAAAAACGAAAAATGAATAACGAAAAATGAAAAATGAATAACGAAAAATGAAAAATAAAAAAAATTCTAAATTTAAAATGAAAAATTAAGAATAAAAATAAAAAATAAAAAATTAAAAATGAAAAATAAAAAATTTAAAAAAAAATAAAAAGGAAAATTGAAAAATAAAAAATTTATAATAAAAAGTTAAAACTAAAAAATTAAACATGAAAAATAAGAAATGAAAAATGAAAAACTAAAATTAAAAATTAATTATGAAAAATAAAGAATGAAAAATAAAAAATTAAAAATTAAAAAAATTAAATATAAAAAATGAAAAATAAAAAATGAAAATTGAAAAATAAAAAATGAAAAAAGAAAAATAAAAAAAAAAATTAAGAATGAAAAACAAAAAATGAAAAATTAAAAATAAAATATGTAAAATTAAAATTAAAAAATTAAAAATTAAAAATAAAAAAAAATAAAAATGAAAAATGGAAAAAAATAAAAAATGAAAAATGGAAAAAAAATTTAAAATTACAAATAAAATATAAAAAACGAGAAATTAAAAACTAACCGGTTAAAATAATAAATAATAAATATTTTTATATTAACAGAGCCTCTGCAGTTGATTGCTATAAGTGATACGCTTTCTGTTTGATTTTAAGAAAGTGCTATAAAAAAATCTTTAATTACTAGATGTTTACACATCTCCTCTGCGAGATGTGTAATTTTGTAAGAGCTTAAAGGTATGCTAACCTATTTTAGCTAATTCACAATTTAACACAGGGCTTTTGATATCTTAATATATTAATACGTGAACGTAAATTTTTAGTTCCCTTTTTAAGCAATATGCGGGCACGGAGGAGTGCGAAAATTGGCATAGTTATAGTTCATATGGAGGAGAACCTCATATGGAGGAGAACCTCTGTGTTGAATTGTAAATTGCTAAAAGTTATTAACATACCTTTAGGCTCATTTAAATATTAATAAATTTTTTATGTATATAGATTAAAAAATATTGGAAGACAAAAATTTAATGAAAAAATAATATTTCCTAGAATTTGCACTCGAATTTCGAGTGCTTGGCTATACTAGTTTATAATAAACACACACACGTATGTGTTTTAAGTATGTGTTAGTTGCAACTTTAAATGAGCATTACTGAAAAAAAAATGTTCCAGATGATGCAAATCTGTAAATCTGGTGGACAGCTAAAAAGAAATACCTTTCAAATGACGTATGTTTCGTCAAAATCGATTATTAATTACACTTTTTATATCGGTCACAAGAAATCGCCTTGCCTATTAATATTCAGTTAATTGCTATTTATATGGGATCATTTTTAAATTTTATTGCGACCACGAGTTTTATTCAGTTGTGTAACAAGCAATGACAAACCAATATAAAACTGAAATAGAACAAGGCTGCCTTATAAAAACACCTTAAAAAATTTGTTACAAATTGAGATATAAAATTTTTGTTGACACACCTTTTTTACAATAACACGGCACAATCATAAAACAGGACAAGTAAAAATGTATCGCCTTTGTTTGCATTAAATTTGTGTTTAATAAAATAAACATGTTTTTAATTCTGTCACACCCGTTTTAGAAATAACTTTACAGTGACTCGAAGCCAAGACTGGATAACATGGTAAAATTTTTTTATTGTGATTTTGCCTGTTACATTGAAATACCCACTTAAATCGTTCACAGTTTTTCTTTCATCTAAAATAAGAAGACATTTGTAAATTGCTGTACAATTTTCGTTCCAACTTCGTTTGCCGTTCTTTTCTCCCGATAAAACCACAATTCATTCCTTGCCTCGTTTTCATTTACACTTAAGTTGCAATACGCGTGTTTTCTTGAATAAGACAGTGTAATATTTTTACTATAAGACGTATTAAAAAAAAACCAATTAATTTTCGTGCTTTGATTTTGTGCCTTAAAAATTTTGAAAAAAAAATCTCTGAAAGATATTGAAGAGTTTGTAAGTTGTTGGATATAGTACTTACGAAGACGGTCGCAGAACAACCTGACCTGATAAAGAAAACATCAAAATTTTGGGAAAAATATTTTTTATTTCTCAACGTTATCTCGTTTTAGCCCGATATACTCTTCCCAGCATTATACAATAGCTTTGATATTCTGTTTGTAATAAAAACTGTCTAACTCCTTAAAATTGCCATCAACATAAGACTCCACCTTTTCATTGATGGCAAATCTTTAACCACCAATCCATTTTTTTTAACTTTTGAAATAGAAAATAATCCGAGGAAACACTAATGAGTAAAATGCGTGAGGAATCAATTCGAACTATATTTCATGGACTTTGGCCATCACAGTAGTGGAAGTGTGAACTGATGAAACATCACTTGTTCGCGAAATGCGACCTAAATTTCATGACTTAATTGCTACAATAAAATAGAATTATACCAATTATTTTTACTGATTATTGATTGTTTTTCCTTTTTGAAAATAACTAGCAGATTCCAGCCCTCGAAATTCGAGCGCAAATTCTAGGATATTTTATTTTTTCATTAAATAAATATCCTAAAAGTATGCCAATCAATTATAGCTAATTCACAAATCAACACAAAAAGCAAACTCATTTTTACTACAAACACATTAGCAAATTTGATAAACACACACATAGCATTGTATAATTTTATGTATGTGGTAGTAGCAACTTTAAATGCAATTTACTCAAAATAAGGGAAAAAATTAAAAAATCTGCAAATCTGCAAAACGGCAGAAAATAAATAGCTTTCAAAAAATATACATTTGGTCAAAATCGGGATAAAATGGTAGAACAAAACATCAGTCACAAGAAATCGCCTAGCCTATTAATATTATGGATAATAATAATCGACTTCGCTCATTTATAAATAATACACTAACACAAAGTTTCAAGATTCTGGATATGTTAAGATAAATATATGGGAAGTGCCACCACGTTCCATGGAGTCCAGAAAAAAAAAATCCAGAAGAACCCGAACGGAACATATGGTTCAAATATTTAAATATACAAAGATTAGTTCCCGATTTTTGATTAACCTTGCAATAACATTAGGAAATAAATACCTTCAGACTTCTTCAGGTCTTAATATCCTAATTAAAAAAATAACCAAACCGTAAAATAAACCTACCAAATAAGTAAAGAGCTTTATTTCCTACTTCGGTGTTTTTGATGACCCCCACTGAAAGTTTCCGGCAAAAATTTTCGTAGAATATTCTAATCCTTAAATGACCTTTTTCAAATGACTTTTTTTGATTTTCTCAAAAATTGACCCTAAAGAGAGAAGCCAGAGTATCAAGATCTTCAACAAAAATAATCTTCAGAAAATTCGACAACATAACTCTACCAATAAGAATTCTCTCAGGCTTGACATTTTTTTCATTTAGTATAGAGCTCCCTTCGACCAAATAATAAAAACTTTGAACCACTGTAAAAAAAAATCAGACCAGCTAGACTATAAGTATATTCTACAAAAATGATCTACTCAATATGCCCTTTCAGAATTATAGGGTCGCCATTCTGTTCCAAAAATGCTGTTAGACAGTTTTATTATAAACTTATGACAATAAATTTGTTTTGTGAAGCGTTAAAAACCAGAGTAACAGATGACTTGTATGCTCTTAACAAATAAATATTATATGAATAACGTAAAACGAATCAAAGCATAATTTAATGCCAAGAAAAAACAAAATGCTGTATAAAGAGGACATTAAAAATTGGAAACTAAAATATATGCCCGAACTGTTTCCTGACGGGCAATAGAGGCTTATCTTGGTTGTTATCGTTGTGTGAAGAATCCACTGACATCAGGGAACAATCGTCTGGTTCGTATAAATATTACTAAAGGTCAGATGAACAGATCAAGACGGTTCAGAAGAGTTCAAGTTTAATTAAAGAGGACATGATGGAAGAACGTTTGTACGATAACCAAATAAATAAAAACCGTTTCGTTTAGCGGGGACAATGTTATGGTTTAGGATTACTTTTCAGGCCAGGTAATGGGTCCCAATAGCTGGAATTGGGCACAGGCAAATACTAAATGATATATCCATTAGCGGAGGAAAATGTTTTTCTGGTCTTATAGTTCCAACATGACAATAACCCAAACACACATCAGAACTTGTAACCGAATGGCCACAATCTGATGTAGTTAGTATATTGGAAAGGAATGGAATGAGATCGAAAAATAGGGACACGAAATTACTCGCACAAGACAGATCTCATAGAGGCAGTTAATTTAATCGATATTATCAGCAAAAATAGAAGGAAAGTCTTAAATTATTGTAGCGTAAAGGTTTCTATTGTTTTGTCAACAGAAAAAAATATACACTTTTAAGTTTTGTTGTTTTTTTCTGTAGTTAAGATTTTTATGTTAATATCTGTTATTTTTTAAAGAAATAAAACATACAAGTTTTTAAATTAAAGAAATAGTTTTTAATTTTATAATCTAATTCGTCAAAAATATATTCTGTTAAAAGTTTAAATGTTAATGTCACTCATATATATATATATATATATGGGGTTTCATGTCAACTTTTGAAACCGATGTCTTCCGATCGGGATTAAATTTGCACCAATGTTAGTCCTATTGGATAGTAGTTTAGACACAATTTTTCAACAAGATCGGTCCAGATCTCTCTGAGTTAGAGGGGATCAAAATTTGACATTTTGGCCAAACAGCTGTTTTTCTCATCCATGTAACTTATTACCTATTGTTCTTAGAAAATTTTCTCCCAAAGAGTTTAGATAGCTATTTCTTCAATATTTCGGAAAAAAAATACTTAAAAAAAAAAATTTTAGACTTTTTTTTTTTGCTAAATTAAAGCATTTTTTGCCTTTTTTTTCAAAAAGGGCATTTTTTTTTCATAAGAAAGCTTAGGATTTTTCCTTTAAGAGCTTTTTGGTCGCTTAGTGGGATGGGAGTGGGATATCTATCAAAATAAATGTTTTGTAACTCAAGACAACGGTTTTTCAATTTTTCGCAAATGCATTATTTTGAATTTTTTCCTATTTGTGTGAAAAACCTTACAAATAAAACTTATACTGAGAAACTAGACAAACTAAACTTTCCGAAGGTATATAACGTACCTAACTAAAGTTTTATACCCTCGATACTGTAATACCCGGAATATGTTAACCTCAGGAAAAAAAATCGCTTTTTTTCTATAGAAATGTTGAAAAATTATTATTTTTTATTTATTTTTAATAATAATTAAATAAATGTATAATAATAATAATAATATTAAAAATAAAAAGATAAATAATTTATTAAAATTGAATCTTCATTGCATTAGATCCATTTATATCATAACTATTTTTATACTTAATTTATTGTAGCTGATGAAGTATTTAAGTCTTGTAAATTTGTAAATACCCAGTCTTTCATCCAGCTTTTTTGTCGCCTTTATTTGCTGCGTTTTTTTGTCAATCCTTTCTTGGCGTTACTAGGTTCAGCTGTTGATTTCGCTGCTGGTTTATTTGTTGTCTTTGGAAAGAAATCGCATTGAATAGATTCAGAAAACTTTTTCAACTTGAGTCTTCCATCGACAAGCGGTATAAAAGCATGGTATTGTGCGGCCATCGATTGTTACCGCAGCATCGAATCTGCTCTTCAGAGAGCACCGGAGGCTATACTTCACTGCATTTCTTTTAAGGTTTGCTCCAATACCATCACATGCTCCTTTACCATGAGCAGTAGGATGAAAATGCCACTCAGCTGGCATTCCAAAATCTTTTTCATGGCCATAAGATTTGCCAAGCTACTTTTGTTGACGAGCTCCGTCCGAAACGTAGTATACCTTCTTTACTGTAAATTTAGATTTTAGAAATTTTAGTATTCTCTTCTGGTACTCATAAACTGCAACGGTATCATGTTTTAAATCGTCGGATATGATTGCCATACTTTTGTGTTCCAGTTTTTCATCTTTCATGTTGTAAATAACTACTGTGAACTTAGTTGCTTGGTCGTTATTGAAGTGGAATGCTTGTATGGCATCCTGAAGAACATATTTATAATTTTCTGCGAAATCATATGAAATAACGAAATCACCAGACTTCAAATGTATCTTCAAATCCTTGAAGAATGTCCATTGCTCTTTGACTAAAAAGTCATGGGTTCTCAAGTTTAGTAATCCTGTACATATTTCTTCCACAAAATCATCCACATTTAAAATGATTGTTTTCACCTGTTATTTTGACAATAAAAATCACATTCAATATTACGTGCGCTCAAAACCACCTATAGGATTGCCAAAAAAAAAAACCGCAATGAAAGGGGGTTTAACATATTCTGGGTATTATAGTATCGAGGGTATGAAATTTTAGTTAGGTATGTTATATACCTTCAGAAAGTTTACTTTGTCTAGTTTCTCAGTATAAGTTTTAGTTGTAAGTTCTTAGACACAAATAGGAAAAAATTCAAAATAGTGCATTTGTGAAAAATTGAAAAACCGTTGTCTTGAATTACAAAACATTAATTTTGATAGATATCCCACTCCCATCCCACTAAGCGACCAAAAAGCTCTTAAAGGAAAAATCCTAAGCTTTCTTAAGAAAAAAAAAAAAAAAAAAATGCCCTTTTTGAAAAAAAAGGCAAAAAATGCTTTAATTTAGCAAAAAAAAAAGTCTACAAAATTTTTTTTTTTTTAAGTATTTTTTTCCGAAATATTGAATAAATAGCTATCTAAACTCTTTGGTAGAAAATTTTCTAAGAACAATAGGTAATAAGTTACATGGATGAGAAAAAACACCTGTTTGGCCAAAATGTCAAAGTTTGATCCCCTCTAACTCAGAGAGATCTGGACCGATCTTGTTGAAAAATTGTGTCTAAGCTACCATCCAATAGGACTAACCTTGGTGCAAATTTCATCCCGATCGGAAGATATCGGTTTCAAAAGTTGGTGCACTTGACATGAAATCCCCCATATATGTATATATTATAAATATATTAGGGCGGGTCGATTTGTACAAGCAAAAAAAATTGGCTAAAAAGAAATACCTCTCAAATGAGGGATTTTTGTTCAAAATAGAATTAAAACTGACAAACTTACATCGGTCAAAAGAAATCGTCTTACCTATTAATATTATGGATATGTATATACATATATATTTTAGGGCGGGTCGAATTAAAAATCGACCAGTGACAAGGAAAATCATATTCTAGGAATCAAAATAAGAAATTTTGCCCAAGTAACCATACCTCTAAAACGAACTCTGATATCCCAATTTTTGACCTGTCTGTCTACCTGTCTGCGATGGGGCAACCCCATTCCCCCTCATGCAATTGATCTGAAACTTGGCCCATAGTCTTTTTGTGACTACAGATTAATTTTAGGGTAGTCACGCATAGTCAAGGAGTGATCTAGCTGAGTAGAAGATACGTATACGTATTAGTGTTAATTTTAATATTAAATCAAACATAGTCAGCCCGATTCTAAAAAAAAACATGGTGATTTTTTGAAATGTTTGTATGCGGCACCCCACAGGTGGGTTCCAAGGAGTGTGCCACTGGCATGGGTGGGTCGGCCCTTCAAAGTTAGTGGGAGACAATCATACATGTGGACTCGATTGGGGCACTCTAAATGGATCAAAGTGAGACAGACAGACAGACAGGTAAAGAGTCGGGACATCAGAATTCGTTTTAGAGGTATGGTTCCTCGGGCAAAGTTTTTATTTTGACCCTAGAATACGATTTTCCTTTCACTTGGGCGATTTTTAATTCGACTCGTCCTAAAATATATATATATACATATATATCTATAATATTAATAGGTAAGATGATTTCTTGTGACCGATATAAGTTTGTCAGTTTTAATCCTATTTTGACCAATCATTCCTCATTTTCAAGGTATTTCTTTTTAGCTGTCCACCAGATTTACATATTTTTAAATTTTTACATTTCTTTTCGAGTAAAATGCATCTAAAATTGCTACCAATACATACATAAAATTACGCTGTGGAACAAATTCAGGTTAGCAAAAGTAAGGTCGATTCTGAGAGTGAGGGGTGAAAATAGAGGCTAAATTAGAAGACCCGTATCGCGGCGATAGTTCGAATTTTTTTTTAATCGACCTTCGAACTTTGCAGTCAAATGCCGATTTTCAGCATGTTGTTTATATTGTTTTTTAGCTATAACTCGTCGACTAATTGATATTTTTTCAATCTGTAAAAGCCAAATTATTGCTAGGGACCAGTGCAACAATTAAAATTTTTTTAAAAATTGATTTAGAATATTTTTGTGGTGCTTATGAAGCAAAATGTTGGAAAAATTATTTTTTTTCCATGCTTTTTGAAAATATTTTCCACAAAACTAAGTCTTTTTTGCTTTCTGTTTGATCTATAACATGCTTCTCAGTTTCTTCAATAGATTTCATTAGAAAAGAAAATAATCATAAGACAAAACTTGCATTTTCCAGCTTACTATTAATTTATTTCTCATTTTTTATGTACCAATTTTGTTCAGTGTAGGTTTTGAAGAAACATTGAAAAAGAATTTATAAAAATATGGAAAAAAAATATATTTTTGAAATGTTAGTATGAAAAGTTTTAAGTAAAAAAATTAAATAAATTAAATTAATGATTTGGCCAGTTGCCGTTTAGCAGGCGGCTGTGGAACAACATTACTGCTCTCTATATTATCTTGGTCATCGTCATCATCATCAGAAAGGTCGATAATTTCGTCCTCTTTTTCCTCATCTTCCTCTTCTTCACAGTGTTATACAATGCTGTGTGTGTGTTTAGTAAATTTATTAATGTGTTTGCGAAAAGCCATGTGTTGAATTGAAAAATAATTTTGGACATAAACCAATAACGTCAGTAAGAACAAAAATGATTTTGGACATAAACCAATAACGACAATAGAAAGTGTTGAATTTTGGATTGGCTAAAATTGATAAGCATACTTTTAGGGTCTTATAAAATAATTTATTAAAAGAAAAAATAAAATTTCCTAGAATTTGCACTCGAATTTCGAGGGCTGGGATCTGCTAGTACATACTTATATATATATCTACATTAGGGTGGCCCTTCATAAAAAAAAGTGTTCAAACTCTCGGTCTCGCCCCCCCAAAAAACGGAACAATTTAAAGTTTGGGTCATTCAGAAAACATTTAGAGATGGCTCAACGTGATTGATAATTTCAGGTGTGTTTATATGGGGAAAATATGACGTTTTTTTTTTCAGATTTTACGAAAATTTCGTTCTATAGTTTAATTTTTTCTACAAGTTGTTATATGAATCGATATCAGTACTAAATGATCTATCCAAAAAGCTATCTAACCTTATTATTTATTTATTTATTTGTTAGATATTTATTACAATTCAAATTATAATAAATCTTAAAGTTAAAGTACTAGCAACTTAGGCTATCGGCTTATGCTATCTAACCTTAAAATCGATGCCCCAGACCACTTTTGTGCCAAAAAAAAACTCTAGGTCATGAAATGTGACGAACATTTTTTCAACTTTAACAAATTGATTAAAACCATAAATATTTTCTGGTCTCTATACCTATAAATACTCAGATATGAAGTATTGTTTTATTACCACGTTGTTAACCTACTGCGAAATGAGACCAAATATGGAAACTTTTTTGATAAAATTTAAAAAATTCGTTATTAAAATTTTAAAAAATTTTCTTGAACAAAATTTCAAAAATGGATCCAGCACTTTAAAGTTTTAATTAATATTAGCAGATTCCAGCACACGAAATTCGATTGCAAATTCTAGGAAATATTATTTTTTCATTTAATAAAGACCCTAAACATATGCTTCACAATTCAAATCATTTTAAATGAAGAAAATAAACTCAACACATTAACACAAACACATTAACAAATTTAATAAACACACATAGCATTGTATAATTTTATCTATGCGTTAGTAGCAACTTTAAATTATCATAACTCCAAAAAAATATTCCAGATGATGAAAATCTGTAAATCTGGGTAACAGCTAAAAAGAAATACCTTTCAAATGACAAATTTTTTGTCAAAATCGGGGTAAAACTGTGAAACTTACATCGGTAACAAAAAATCGCGTAGCCTATTAATATTATAGATTTACTACAGATTAACTGCCAGAATTTTTTTTTTATAAAGAATTTTTTTGCGTATTTCGAGAAAAATGAGTTTTTTGTGAAAAATTCAGTAAATGTACTCTTTCTAAATACTTTATATCAAAAATTTATCAGTTTTCTACTTTTAATAGGCGAGCGTTTCTGAAAAAAATAATATGACCCCATTAACCCCTTTGGACTTGACCCCAAGCTAATGAAAGACAATTTATTAAAAAAAATCAAATATTTTGTAAGTGCTGTTGAATTTTTATATTTGACGCTTAAGATATAATAATCAACTGTGCAAGTCTTCCATGCTCAAAAGTTGGAATAAATCAAACAACGTTGACTCATTCCTTGCCGAGGCCAAACTATGAATTTTGGCATATTTAAATAAATTAATTGTTTTCGTAAACTATTCTATGGGTTGGGAAATAAAATTGTGCTATATTTTTTTTTTTATCGATTTTTATGATTTGATGATTATGATGACTTTATAATTTGACGTCATTAACCCATTTGGATTTGTAGTGTAGGACGATTAAGTCAAAAAATTCAAATATTTTGCAAATACTGCTGAATTTTGGATCATTTTAACCCTAGGAGCATATAAGGGTAAAATATAGCACAATTTTATATCCCAACCCATTGTAAGGGTATCATCTAGTTTACTATAACAATTAATCTATAATATTAATAGGCTAGGCGATTTCTTGTGACCGATATTTTGTTCTACCGTTTTATCCCAATTTTGTCCAATCGTATATTATTTGAAACGTATTTCTTTTTAGCTGTTTTGCGGATTTAGAGATTTTAAAATTTTTTCCTTTATCTGGAGTAATTTGCATTTTAATTTGGTACTAACACATACATAAAATTACACATATACTATGTGTGTGTTGTGAATTGGCTAAGTTGAAAAATAAAGCTGGCTAGAAATTGCACTCGAATTTCGAACGCTTGAACCTGCTATTTTATTTAAATATGCTGAAATTCAAAGTTTAGGCTCGGCAAGGAATGGGTTAACGTTGTTTGATATACTCCAAATTTTTACAAAATATTAATTGTTATTAATTTATTGAGCTTGAAGCCAATTTTGGAATTTTTGTTGTTGTTTTTTATTTATTCAATATTTCGCTATCCGCTGGATAGCATCTTCAGGAATATAATTTGAGTAACAATAATTAAAATTAACAAAAATACACCCTTGTGCTTTTACATTTCATATTGGCCTCATATGAAATGGTCAACAAAAAGGTCGACGAAAACACAAATATATATTATTTTTACAAAATATTTGATTTTTTTTTTAATAAATTGTCTTTCATTAGCTTGGGGTCATATGCGACCCCAAGTCCAAAAGGGCTAATGGGGTCATATTTTTTTTCCGAAACCTTAGGCTATTAAGATAAAATATGATTAATTTTTGATATAAGGAATTTAGAAAGATTACAAATATTAAATATTTCACAAAAAAATTAATTTTCTCGAAATCCGCAAAAAAAAATTCTTTGTAAAAAAAATTCTGGCAGAGGAATTTACTTAAAACTTCACGCAGTTAATCTCTAATATATGATTAATATAACTTTAAAGTGCTGGATCCATTTTCTGAAATTTTGTTTAAGAACATTTTTTAAAACTTAAAAAAGGCGTTTTCAAAATTTTATCAAAAAAATTTTCCATCTTTGGGCTCATTTCGCAATATGTTAACAACATGGTAGTAAATAATTCATATCTGAATATTTATAGGTATAAGGACCAAAAAAAAAAATTATGGCATTAATCAATTTCTTAAAGTTGAAAAAATGTTCATCACTTATCATGACCTAGAGTTTTTTTGACACTAAAGTGGTCTGGGGCATTTGTTATTTCTTGGCGAGTTTTTAATCGATTTTGAAGCTATATAGCTTTTTGAAAAGATAATTTAGCACTGATATCGACTCGTATAGCAATTTGTCGAGAAAATCAAACTGTAGGACGAAATTTTCGTAAAATCTGAAAAAAGTCATATTTTCCCCATATAAACACACTTGAAATTTTCAGTCGTGTTGAGACACCTCTAACTTTTCTTTGATTGACCGAAAACTTTGGATTTCTGAGTTTTTTGCTATTCGCATATTTTTAGGGGATGCGACCAAGAGTTTGTACACTTTTTTTATTAAGGGCCACCCAAACACCATGCGATAATTTTTTTTAATATTATTTCATTTCCACTAGTGTTCGAATTTGTCTTGGAGTAACTGTGTATAAAAAGACAAATGTCTCTTAAGCTTTGTTTTTGTAAAATAATATTTATCAAACGTATATTCTATATCTATTACTTGCCCCTTGGTCGTGAATAAAAAAAACATTTTTAATTTTATTTTGATAATCTAGCTTTTCTCATAATTTCCATACCACATTATAAAATATATTAAAAAGAATAAAAAAAACTATAGTTTTATCAATGCATCTTTTAATATGTTTTACCATCTTAAGAAAAAGTTAAAGAAAACCTTTTAACTTTTATTCATTGTTTTCCAAAAACCCTCACAAAAAGTCTAAACTAAAGCGGCAGCAAAGAAAAGAAAGGAAAAAAGAAGCAAAAAACAAGAAATAATTTTTGAAAAACATATACAAAACTCTACTCCAACAATCTTTCAACCTCTTTGCTTCTCATAGACCTTTTTTTGTTTTTTTGCTTTTTGCATTTTAGCAAGTATGGCAAAAGTATAAAAGTAAAAAAGTTCTTTTTACAACTTACTTTAATAAAACTACAAAAAAAAAAAAGAAATGTTTCTTTTTTTCCATCTCATGTCTTAATGTTTTATAGTCGAGTGCTAGCACAGCTCGAGAATTTCAAAGGGGGAATAAATATCTGGGGGTTGTTAGTAAAAGTACCTCTAGCAACATCATTTATATTGCCAGTTTCAACAAGACTCAAAGACAATAGTCGTCTTATACAACACTCTTTACTTACAACAACTTTAGTTACAAAATTATTTCTTTTGTTTGCATGCGTTGAAGTGTGTGTGTGTGTGTGTGTGTGTTTGGAGTTCGGCTATTGTGATGCAGCAGCAACTGCGTTACTTACCAAGATGTTACAATATTGAGTTAATTGTTTGAAATAAGTGCCGATGGTAAAACTCCAGTTTTATCTACAAACATTCTTAGTTACCCGCATAGATAGATATGACTTGTATTAAATGAGCCGTTGTTGTTTTTTTTTTTCATCTTCCACTTTCTTTATTTTTGTTGTAATCATAGTTGTTGTGTAGTGGCATGAGTTTGAAACAAAAGGACATTCAAAGCCAAAAAAAAACATACAAAACTTTTGTGTTTGAAATTCAATAATATAGAGAACGACAAAATGAAACAAAAGACAAACCAAAAAAAAAGCAAAAAACTAAAACATAAATAATACACAGGGAATAAAGTCATCAGAAAAGTTAAGGGAGTTTCTAACACTGACCTAACTTTTTTGTTTTGTTGTTTTGTTGTATGGAATAGCTATAAGTTTGACATGTTTAAATTGTAAACCAGATTTTAGGCAGTAATATAAACAAATTAATATTGATTTTATTGCTAAATGAAGTAAAAAATATAATGTACTTTTGAAACTCTGCCAAAGGCTGTTATAGCAAATTAAATTAGGAACTTTGTGAAAGTATTCAATTAAGTTTAAAACAAAAATTAATTCTTTCACTATTGAATTAGAGCATATTGTGGGCCATTACCGGCAAAATAGCTTAAGACACATGATATTCGATTTTCGATTTTTTTGATAAAAATTCCGGCAAAATAGCTTAAGACACATGATATTCGATTTTCGGTTTTTTTTGATAAAAATTGATAATTTACATAAATTTTCAAAATCCATAAAAATTTTATTAAAGTCCGAAAAACCGTTACGAAGTTTTAGGTTTTTTAGTTAAACAAAACAAAAATATTTGAAAACAAGTAGGAAAATTATAGTCGGTCTAGACCGACTATACGATACCCTATACCATGCGTTTAGAGACCCTATCTCTCAGGCCCAACTAACTGGATATAGAAAATAAGCATAAACCAAATTTGAGTGGGATTTTTATTAATTTTTTCGGCTGCAGATATGAAAAAGTTCATATCGGATGATATATCTATATGGGAACTAGGCCCAAAAATGGACCGATCCTGACCATGTTTGGTAAAGTCTCTTGTATTCTGCAAAAATATATACAAACAAAATTTGAGAAGAATCAGTGCAATATTTTTCTTTTTTGATAGATTTAAGTGAAGATCGGGAAGCAGCTCTATATGGGGCCTATGACTAAGAGTTGTCCAATAGAGATCATTTTTGGACTACTGATTAACGGATGTAATATAAACATACAAACCCAATTTGACTAAGATTTGTATGACAATGTGGATCTTATGGCAATATATGTTAATTTCATAGGGGTCATTTGTATGGGGGCTAGGTCTGAACATGGACCGATTCTCACCAATTTCAATAGCGTTCATCCCATGGTCGATCAAAGATTAAATACTAAATTTCATCAACATATATTCATATCTGCGACCTGCAGTTTGATTACAAGCTTTACATGGACACACAGACGGACGGACGGACGGACGGACATCGTTAAATCGAATCAGATAGTGGTTCTGATTCGATCGGTATAATTAAAGACGGGTGTAGGTCAAATATTTTTGGTTGTTACAAACAGCAGCATAAAGTCATTTTACCCAAACCACATAGTGGTATAGGGTATAAAAAGACTTTGCCCTGCAAAATTTTAATTTTAGCCTTAAACCTATTTTCTTAATCATGGTTTGATTGCACTGTGTTTAGAGTTTTTATACATTTTACATCAGTGTGTAGGGGATATTTAAGTAGGTCAATCCATTTGAATTAATTAAAAAAAATCTGTACTTAATAGCAGATATGATTATTAATCCTTATAACAATCGGAATTGAAATAGCGATGTCCGTCTATCCGACTTTGAAAATCACAATCGAGCTCTCAATAAGTCAGATGGGTTGCTTATTTTTGTGAAAATAATTCACTGATATCCTGAGCAGCTTCCAATTTAAAATCAACAAAATCCGTTCCAGAAATCCCAGGATTTCAATGAAAATGTAAAAAAATAAAAAAAATATGATTTTTGTTATTGTAAATGGTAATCGGTTTTTATATATATGAGTTTTTCGTTCCGTTGTAATAACTGAATAAAAAATCTGTACTCATATATATATTTTTTTCTTCATCTTGAGTTGATGTTGTGATGTCCGTCTGCCCGTTTGTGGACATCACGATCACGTTCTTAAGAAGTCAGCTTGAGTTTCATTTGTGTGGAAATGATTCACGGATATCCTGGGCAGGCCGATATCTAGCATAGCTTAAGATAAGTTAATAAAAAAAATTGTTTCCCGTAGACTTGAGAAAACAATAGAGTAGGTCTGACAACCCTTGCTTTAGCTCAGTGTACGCATGTATTCTCTCACTCTCAGGGTATTAGTTGCTAGTATTTCATTGATAACTTGTGCAACGGATTTTTTATTTTAGAAATTGGCTTTAATCATAATTTTATTTTTCACAAATTTAAAAAATTTGTGCAAAGCTTTTATAATATTTGATTTTAACAATAATTGAACACTCGATTTGTCTCGATATTATGTACAACACTATTTTCCTTACTTGTTACTATAAATTTTGTTTCTAATAGCAGTTTTTTTAAGTTTGTCATATATATACCGGTATTTTTAATGACTGGTTTACATTGTGTCCTATTCACTGACAAAAAAAGAACAAGTAAAAAAATTATAGTCGGTCTAGACCGACTATACGATACCCTATACCATGCGTTTAGAAACCCTATCTCTTAGGCCCAACTAACTGGACATTGAAAATAAGCAAAAACCAAAATTGAGTGGGATTTTTATTAATTTTTTTGGCTGCAGATATGAAAAAGTTCATATCGGATGCTATATCTATAGAGGGACTAGGTCCAAAAATGGACCGATCCTGATCATGTTTGGTAAAGTTTCTTGTATTTTGCAAAAATATGTACAAACAAAATTTGAGAAGAATCAGTGCAGTATTTTTGTTTTTTAATAGATTTAAGTGAAGATCGGGAAGCAGCTCTATATGGGGTCAAAGGGATCATTTTTGGACTACTCATTAGTGGATGTAATGAACGCATACAAACCCAATTTGAGTAAGATCTATATGACAATTTGGATCTTATGGCAATTTATGTCGATTTCATATGGGTAATTTGTATGGGGGCTAGGTCTGAACATGGACCGATTTTCACCAATTTCAATAGCGTTCATCCCATGGCCGATAAAAGCTTATATACCGAATTTCATCAAAATATATTCATATTTGCGACCTGCAGTTTGATTACAAGCTTTACATGGACACACAGACGGACGGACGGTATAATTAAAGATGGGTCTAGGTCGGTATAATTAAAGATGGGTCTAGGTCAAATATTTTTGGTTGTTACAAACAGCAGCACAAAGTCATTATACCCAAACCACATAGTGGTATAGGGTATAAAAATCTTGTGAGTCCGATCACAGGGGACATCTAGTAATTACAGTTTTTATATGGCGTTTTTTTAAAATCAAACAGAAAATGTCAGCTGTATCACTTATAGCAAACAACTGCAGGTGCTCTACTAATATAAAAATAATTATTATTATTTATTATTTCAAGTGGTTAATTTTTAATTTTTCGTTTTTTATTTTTCATTATTAATTTTTCATTTGTCGTTTTTTATTTTTCATTATTAATTTTTCATTTGTCGTTTTTTATTTTTAATTTTTTATTTAAAATTTTTTCATTTTTCATTTATATTTTTCATTTTTACTTTTTCATTTTTTATTTTTTATTTTTTACTTTTAATTTTTTTGTTTTTAATTTTTCATTTTTCATTTTTTATTTTTAATTTTTCATATTTCATTTTTCATATCTCATTTTTCGTTTTTTATTTTTCATTATTAATTTTTCATTTGTCGTTTTCTATTTTTCATTTTTTATTTTAAATTTTTTCATTTTTCATTTATATTTTTCTTTTTTCATTTTTCATTTATCATTTTTTATTTTTTATTTTTTATTTTTCATTTTTTTGTTTTTAATTTTTAATTTTTCATTTTTTATTTTTAATTTTTCATATTTAATTTTTTATTTTTAATTATTCGTTTTTCATTTTTCATTTTGAGTTTTTCAATTTTTATTTTTAGTTTTTCATTTTTCATTTTTCATGTTTCTTTTTTCATTTCTCCTTTTTCATTTCTCGTTTTTGATTTTCAATTTTTATTTTTAATTTTTCATTATTCGTTTTTCATTTTTCGTTTTTATATTTCATTTCACATTTTTCATTTTTGGTTTTCAAGTTTTCATTTTTCATTTATATTTTTAATTTTTCATTTTCAATTTTATATTTTTAATTTTTTATTTTACATTTTTCGTTTTTAGTTTTTAGTTGTTCTTTTTTCATTTATATTTTTAATTTTTCATTTTTTATTTTTTATTTTTCATTTTTCCTCTTTCACTTTTAGTTTTTCATTTTTCATTTTTCGTTTTGTATTTTAAATTTCGTTTTTATTTTAAATTTTTAATATTTCATTTTTAATTTTTCGTTTTTCATTTTTCATTATTAATTTTTCGTTTCTTATTTTTCATTTTTTATTTTAAATTTTTCATTTTTTTATTTTTTATTTTTAGTTTTTAATTTTTTATTTTTTATTTTTAATTTTTTGTTTTTAATTTTTGATTATTCGTTTTTCATTTTCCAATTTTTATTTTTAATTTTTCATTTTTCATTATTCATTTTTCATTTTTCATTTCTCACTTTTCATTTTTTATTTTTAATTTTTAATTTTTGTTTTTAATTTTTAATTTTTTATTTTTGATTATTCGTTTTTCATTTTTCATTTTCCGTTTTTCAATTTTTATTTTTAATTTTTCATTTTTCATTATTCATTTTTCATTTCTCACTTTTCATTTTTTATTTTTATACCCTATACCACTATGTGGTTTGGGTATAATGACTTTGTGCTGCTGTTTGTAACAACCAAAAATATTTGACCTACACCCATCTTTAATTATACCGATCGAATCAGAATCACTATCTGATTCGATTTAACGATGTCCGTTCGTCCGTCTGTGTGTCCATGTAAAGCTTGTAATCAAACTGCAGGTCGCAAATATGAATATATTTTGATGAAATTTGGTATTTAATCTTTTATCGGCCATGGGACGAACGCTATTGAAATTGGTGAGAATCGGTCCATGTTCAGACCTAGCCCCCATACAAATGACCCCTATGAAATCAACATAAATTGCCATAAGATCCAAATTATCATACAAATCTTAGTCAAATTGGGTTTGTATGTATATATTACATTCATTAATCAGTAGTCCAAAAATGATCCCTATTGGACAACTCTTAGTCATAGGCCCCATATAGAGCTGCTTCCCGATCTTCACATAAATCTATCAAAAACAAAAATATTGCACTGATTCTTCTCAAATTTTGTTTGTATATATTTTTGCAAAATACAAGAGACTTTACCAAACGTGGTCAGGATAGGTCCATTTTTGGACCTAGTCCCCATATAGATATAGCATCCGATATGAACTTTTTCATATCTGCAGCCGAAAAAATTAATAAAAATCCCACTCAAATTTGGTTTAAGCTTATTTTCTATATCCAGTTTGTTGGGTCTAAGAGATAGGGTCTCTAAACGCATGGTATAGGGTATCGTATAGTCGGTCTAGACCGACTATAATTTTCTTACTTGTTAATTTTTCATTTCTGATTTTTCATTTTTCGTTTTTCATTTCTAATTTTTAGTTTTTAGTTTTTCATTTTTAATTTTTCATTTTTAATTTTTCCTTTTTCATTTTTAGTTTTTCATATTTCATTTCTCATTTTTCGTTTTTAATTTTTCATTTTTCGTTTTTTATTTTTAATTTTTTATTGTAAATTTTTACGCACGTATTCATAATCAAATTCTAGCAGTTGGCTAACTTTTTTTCATACAAATTTTGAAATTTTCATACGAATTTTGAAATTTTCATATGAAAAAAAGTTAGCCAACTGCTGGAATTTGATTATGAATACGGGCGTTAGTTTTATTCCTTTTTCATTTTCCGTTTTTCAATTTTTATTTTTCATTTTTCATTATTCATTTTTCGTTTTTCACTTTTAGTTTCTCATTTTTCATTTCTCACTTTTCATTTCCGATTTTTCATTTTTCGTTTTTCATTTTTAATTTTTAGTTTTTAGTATTTAGTTTTTAGTTTTTCATTTTTCACAATTTATTTTTCTTTTTTCATTTTTCATTTTTAGTTTTTCATTTTTCATTTTTCATACTTCACATTTCATATTTCATTTTTCATTTTTCATTTTTCATTCTTCGTTTTTCATTTTTAATTTTTCATTTTTCGTTTTTCATTTTTCATTTTTCATTCCTCGTTTTTCATTTTTAATTTTTAATTTTTAGTTTTTCATTTTCCATTTTTCATATCTCATTTTTCGTTTTTCATTTTTTGTTTTTAATTTCTCATTATTCGTTTTTATATTTCACTTCTCATTTTCATTTTTAGTTTTTAGTTTTGCATTTTTCATTTATATTATTCATTTTTAATTTTTCGTTTTTCGTTTTTCATTTTTCATTTTTAATTTTTCATTTTTCGTTCTTCATTTTTCATTTTCAGTTTTTCATTTTTTGTTTTGAATTTTTCATTATTCGTTTTTATATTTCATTTCTCATTTTTCATTTTTGATTTTAAGTTTTTAATTTTTCATTTATATTCTTCATTTTAAATTTTCTATTTTTATTTTTTTTATTATTCATTTTTAGATTTTATATGTTCTTTTTTCATTTATATTTTTCATTTTTCATTTTTATTTTTCATTTTTCCTTTTTAATTTTTAGTTTTTCATTTTTCGTTTTTCATTTTTCATTTTTCGTTTTTTATTTTTAACTTTCCATTTTTCATTTTTCATTATTCAAAACGTTTTTATAACGCTTTTCGCGCCCGCGCCCGTTTTTGTCTTACTCTTGTTTGTGATTGTATTGTGAAATAGATTTTTACCCCCCTGAGCGTATAGATGTTTACACATCAAAAAATCCTTAACTGACATCTCGTCATTTTCCAGCGATTATTCCACGTTTTCAATGTCAATTGTTGTCACTTATTGTCAGTTGTATGAAAACGGGTTTTAATGTCTTGTCGTTTGCAACCCTGGCAACATTTGACATATAAAAAGAAATTGCCAACATGTCGGTAATTTGTTTTTGTTTGGCAGCCTGATTTTTTGTTAGTTTATAAAATGTAATGCGAATTTAATTAATAGAAAACTAGCAGATTTCAGCCCTAGAAATTCGAGTGCAAATTCTAGGAAATTTTATTTATTCATTAAATAAAGACCCCAAGGTAGGCTAATCAATAATTGCCAATTCCCAAATGAACAAAAAAAGCAATCTCATTTTTATTAAAAACACATTAACAAATTTAAGAAACACATACTTAGCATTATACAATTGTATGTATGTGTTAGTAACAACTTTAAATGCAATTTACTCAAAAGAATGGAAAAAATTTAAAAATCTGTAAATCTGCAAAACTGCGAAAAAGAAATACCTTTCAAATAATATACGTCTGGTCAAAATCGGGATAAAACGGTAGAACAAAATATCGGTCACAAGAAATCGCCTAGCCTATTAATATTACAGATTACGAGATGTCAGTTGAGGCAATTGTTTATTGTCACTTTATATGACATAGTGAAAACCACTGATTACATTTTCATAACATATCATAAACTGAACAAAAACCAGGCCTCTCAAACAAATCAAATTGCAACATGGAAGCAATTTCAATTCAAATGTCATATGTCGCCAAGTGGGTAAAATAGCACTATGTTACAAATCAGTTTCCTTCAACTGACAATAATTCAAATCAATTGACATTAAAAATGGCATAACGAAAAAGAGGCATAGCTAATATTTCTAACTAAAATAACTATTATTTGATCAATTAAAGTAAATCGTTTCTTCATTACATCATACTACCACAACACAACAACTAATAAAACCAGTAAAACAATCTTCAAAAGTTTTTCCATAGAAATATGTGGAAAAATCTCATCTCTACCACAGCAACGCAAACATTGTTAAAAAACAAAAAATACAAAAAAAAAATATTGTTAAGGAAATAAGAATAAAAAATCTTAAAACCCATGAGTGTTAATATGTATACTTTTTTCTCTTAGTAGTTTAGTTGTTATTGTTTTTTTTTTTTATATATTAAGTTTTTGCAGCACCATCGACCGAACCTTAAGTGGTAATTTTCGCACCACGAACACGTACATCAAGGCAAATAACACCAATACACCTAATACTGATATCAATACTATAATGTATTTGAAAAAGGCTGTTAACAATCAGCCTTGGCAACAGAATGACAAATAGATACGTTTGGCGATTATTAGTACGAAATTATTATTCTAGTAAAATATTCTAACCTGCGTTACGCTCATCACTGGCTGATTCCTTACTGCCATCTTAGTAATAATTTATTTTAATAAATTAACACATTAGCAATTTACTCTTCAGAGAGTAAACATCGTTTTCATCGCGCCAATCCTCCGGGTTAAGGGAAAAACTTTGCGGTTTTTTATTTTGTGAGTTGAGTTATGTACCTAACTTTATGCTGTTTGCGGTAATTTACGTTTCATCGAATAAATGTCGCTTTCGTCATTTCTTTTATTTCCGGGTGATAACGGATAACACGTTTTGGTGGTTATTTTTTTGATCCGCGTGGTTGCTGATCAGCGTGCATTTAGGTTAGGAACCGAAATGAATGATTTCTTGTTATACTACATAACCAGACGTTTTGATAGTTTTAAGAATTGAAATTAAATGGCTCTCCCTAACCTCACTTGCGAAAGCATTGGTAGGAATCCATACGTCGGTATAACCTGGCATTATGTACTAGCTGCAGGTAGCGCCAACTGAAAAACCAAAAAAAAAAAAAAAAAAATAATACTAATAACTAAAAACCCACAATAGTATCTTTTTTAAACAAGAAAAATTTCATAAAAGGTAACTTTTCTTAAAAAAGAGGCTCAAAAAGGTATTTTTTCGTGAAAAGTAGATTTTCTTAAAAAAATATATTTTCTTAGGCAGTACCATTACTTAAAAAATACCGTTTCTTTAAAAGGTACCTGTTTAAAAAAAAATACCTTTGCTTATAAAAGTAAATTTTTTATAACAGTACTTTCTCTTAAAAAGGTACATTTCCTTAAAACATTAGTTTTCTTAAAAAAGTATATTTTCTTAAAAAATAAATTTTTTAAAAACTACTTTTCGTAAAAAAAGTATATTTTCTTAAACCCTTTCTGAAAAAAAATCTTTGCCTAATTTTATTCTTTTTAGATCAACTTTTCTCAAAAACTACTTTTTCTTAAAAAGTAGATTTTATTTGAAAATAACTTTTCTTAAAAAGTTAAAAAAAAGATAAAATTTTTGCTTTAAAAAATCTAATTTTCCTAATAATATAAATTTTCTTAAAAGCGAATTTTGTCTAAAAAATAACTTTTCATAACGAATACATTTCTAAAATAATGCATTTTTTTTTAAATGTATTTTTAAAGAGGTAAACCTTCTTTAAAAAGTACCTTTTCTGAAAAAATATATTTTCTTGTATAAAAGATTACCTTTTCTTAAAAAGTAATTTTTCTTAAAAAAAATGAATTTTCCTAAAAAAATATATTTTCTAAAAAAGTACTTTTTCTTAACGAAGTACCTTCTTTAGATAATACCATTGCGTAAAAAATATCATTTCCTTAAAAAACACCTTTCCCTAAAAAACACAGTTTCTTAAAATAAAAAACTATCTTTTCTTAAAGAGTACCCTTTATTTAAAAAGTAACTTCACAAAACATACATTTTCTTCAAAAAGTATTTTTCTTGAAAAGTACTTCTCCTAAAAGCAACATTTTCTTAAAAAAGTCGATTTTTTCAAAACAGCAACTTTTTTTTAAAAAGTGCGTTTCATTAAAAAAATTTTAAAATTACATTTTCTAATAAAAATACTTCTTCGAATAAAGTACCTTTTCTTAAAAAAAAAAACAATTTTCTTAAAAAGTACCTAAACAATTTTATAAATATTTCATTATAAATATTTGTGGAACACACAGAAATAAGAGCTAAAGGTAATTGAACCACCTTTATGCCACCTAAAGGCATGCTAAATTTTGGCAATTCGTAATTCAATACAGGGCGTGTGATATGCAATTATTAAAATTAATTTCGATTGCGTAATTGTTGTTACTAGTTTTTGTCCAAAAACTCAACACAGAACTTTTCATATGTAATTTTTGCAAACACATTAACAAATTTAAGAAACACACACATAGCTTTCATTGTATAAATTTATGTATGTGCTAGTAGCCACTTTAAATGAATTTTATTTAAACAAAATGTTCCACACAGTGCAAGTCTGTAAATCCGGTGGAAAGCCAAAAAGAAATACCTTTCAAATGAGGTATGTTTGATCAAAATCGGTTCAAAACTGACAAAGTTATATTGGTCACAAGAAATCGCCTTGCATATTAATATTACAGATGAGTGCAATTTCTAATATTAGATCAGTATTTTGATTAAAATTTTTACAAGGATATATATATAAAAATTATTCATTTAAGCCTTAGTTACGATGTTGCTAAAAAACAAGCTTGGCCTAAGACTCCCAAATCCTTTTGAAGTTTGATTGCACTGGCCTGGTGCTTTTACCACGACTTAGAATTGCTCACCCCCCAGATAATGATCCCGAAGTATTGATTGGTCGATTGTTTGATTTGATTTGATACCCTCTACCTGGGTTTCACATTTACCTGGGTTATCAAAAATATTTGAAAAAGTCAAAAATATGATAAATTTAATAATAAATTATTACAACATATACACTGCATTTTTAAAATTTTTTTTAGAGGTGTTTCAATATGTTAGATTATATCTTGGCACATTTATGGCCGCTTGACTCCATTTTAAATAACAATCTGCTCTAAGTAATGGCAAACAATATTGTTTTAAGTTTGCCCAGGTAGAAAGTTTATTTTGTGAATGGGCGTGATTTCAATAGACAGACGGACGGGCGGACAGACATACGGATGTTACTATATCGACTGGAGTTGTTATAAGGATCAAGAACATATATACTTTATGGGGTCGCAAATTCATTCTTCGATACGATATATACAGAATAACAAATTGATACATACCCTCACCACAGTGCTATGAGAAATGTTAGAAGAAATCAACTAGAAAATGTGGTTGCATCTATAATATTAAGACACAAAGCGATATCTTGTGACCGTTGATTTGCTAAACAGTTTTCTCCCGATGTTGAGCAAACGTATCTAATTTGAAAGGAATTTGTTTTTAGCTTTCCACCAGATTAACAGATTTTCACATTTTTACATTTTTTTTTGAGTAAAATGCATTTAAAATTTTTACTCTTAGATACATAAAATTATACAATGCTGTGCGTGTTTTGTAAATTTGTTAAGGTGTTTGTAAAAAGCTCTGTGTTGAATTGAAAAATAATTTTGGACATAAACCATTAACGACAATAAAATGTATTGTGAATTGGCTAAAATTGTTTCCTTCAAAAAGTATATTTCCTGAAAAGTACGTCTTCTTTAAATCTACCATTTTAAAAAAAAGTACCTTTTCTGTTAAAAAATAAATTTTCTTAAAAAAGGGCTTTCTAAAAAGTATATTTTCTAAAAAAAAGTAATTCTCTTAAAAAATACTTTTCCTAAAAAAATGCCTTTTCTGGGAAAGCAACTTTTTTTGAAATAATTATTTTTTTAACGTAATTTATCTTAAAAAATTACCTTTTCGCAAAAGTACCTTTTCTAAAAGGACATATTCGGAAAAATTTAAAACATATATTTCCTTTAAAAAGTACCTCTCTTGAAAAGTATCTCTTTCTAAAAACAACCTTTTCTTAAAAAAAAATATCTTTTCTTAAAATAGTACCTATTCTTAAAAAAAAGTGCAAATCTTCAAAAAGTACATTTTCTAAAAAAAAGCAATTTCCTAAAAAAAAACAAATTTTCTTAAAATAGTACACTTTCTTAAAAAAGTAATTTTTGTGAAAAAAGTACCTTTTCTAAAAAATAATATTTATTTTAAAAGTACTTTTTCTTAGAATCCCATGTTTTCTTAAAAAAAAACAACTTTTCTTTTCGTATACTGTACTTTTTCGTAAAAAAGTACCTTCTCTTAAAAAAGTGCATTTTCTTAAAAGCTCATTTTCATGTAAAAGTACCTTAGCTTAAAAAGTACCATTTTTTAAAAAGTATCTTTTCTAAAAAAAACCTTTCGTTAAAAAGTATGTTTTTTCAGATAGTATTTTCGTTATTTTTTAGCGAACAAATTAGTCACCTTACAACTAGCTAGTAATTTTGTAGAAAAACAAATTTTTTTCAGTAAGAAATTTAAAAAAATGAAAATTTATAATTTTTTATATCAAAGTTATCCTTCAATAGTTAGAATTTATAGATCATTGTTTCACGAAATTTGGTTCACTTTTCAAAAAACATATTTTCCACCTAGTTCGGGCCACCATCTTGGATCCGCCATTGAATTTCACCAACCTATCATATCGCCTTTTTAGAGCCACGCCTTACCTACAATTTGAGACACAACAGCAATGATATTGGTTGCAAAAATTTATTTCACGAATATTTTGATTAGAAGGCTCGATTTTTCTGGAATTTCTAGCCGCCATTTTTAAATTTTCAAAATTGACCAACGGGACCAGATAACGGATTCAAAACGAAAATTATATGTCAAAAGGAACAACGCTCAAACCAAAATCCCGATTGAGAAATTTTAACCATTTTGGGCTAATAATTTTCGAATTTTTAACTTTGACTTCTTTGTATTCTTGATATTTTTTCTAATGGTCCGATATACAACGTCAAATATACAAAATAATTTTACAGATATCCACCTTTTATTTGGAAGCACCTTTACACTATTCAAGTTATTGCAGAGTGTTTAAAATGCCTTAACAAGTTTGTATCTTTATTCTATAAAACCAATAGTAAACATCTACTAAGACATACAATCACACACATATAGCCAAGATATTTTTATACTGTTAGGGTTTTATGGGGCAGGAAAACAAAATAGTCATTGCAAAAACTTTTAGTTTATTTGTATACTTCTTTTACTTAGTTTTTTTTCTAATATAGATTTCTAGTATTTTTATTTTTTTTTTTTTTGTAATAGAAATATTCTTAAAAACTAAAACTCCTAAGGGCAGGTACTATAAGAGTGAACGTTGGGATAAAACATGGTGAAATAGAGGAAGCAAATATAAATACTCTTAAGAAACTCGTTGAAGCCAAGAACTAAACTGTTAAGCAGATATAGACCCGTATACTCGTATGTGATTACCAGACAAAAAGTTGTTACAGTCTTTGCACTTGTTCTTAGTAGCTATGAGAAGTCGTAAGTTGTAGAGGTTGGGTGATAGAAAATCATCAATATCATTGTAAACATGAACTTTGAACATTTTGCAATATTATGATAAAACTACGTGAGTTGGACTGAAGTATTAAACAAACTACAAAAAAAAAAAAAAAATAGAGAAGAAGAAGACAAAAGGACATACGCATTTTCAATATTACCTTAATGATGTTAGGTATAGATTTTCAATATGATCTTATTGCTATTGGTATAGATGAGATGGCTGCGGCTGGATGATGTTGAATAAAAAAAAGTTTAGGAAGCAGATGACCTTCGTATCTTTTTGTTTTTGTTTGTTTGAAGTAGGAAGTTTACTACGCCTTTTGGTAATGTCTTGTAGTATGTTCAGATTAAGTAAATAACGTTGGACTCTTCAAATGTTCACATTTTGTTTAAGAAGTCATTAAGTTAAAATTTATTTCCGCAATTTTGTAGTTTGAGATAAAAATAAATCATGTGAGTCCGATCACAGGGGAGATGTGTAAATAATTTTTTATTGCACTTTTATTAAATCAAACAGAAAGCGTCATCTATGTGTCACTTATCGCAATCAACTGCAGGGGCTGTGCTAATATAAAAATACTTGTTATTATTTATTATTTCAACAGGTTAATTTTTAATTTTTCGTTTTTATACCCCATACCACTATGTGGTTTGGGTATAATGACTTTAAGCTGCTGTTTGTAACTGTCAAAAATATTCGACCTAGACCCATCTTTTATTATACCGATCGACTCAGAATTACTTACTGAGTCGATTTAGCGATGTCCGTCCGTCAGTCTGTGTGACCATGTAAACTTTGTAATCAAACTACAGGTCGCAGATATAAATATATTGTGATCAAATTTGGTATGTAAGCTTTTATCGGCCATAGGATGAAAATGATTGAAATTGCTGAAATTCGGTCCATGCTCAGACCTAGTCCCCATACAAATGACCACTATGAAATCGACATAAATTGCCATAAGAACCAAATTATCATATAGATCTCAGTCAAATTGGGTTTGTATGTGTTTATTATGTCCACTAATCAGTCGTCCCAAAATAATCCTTATAGGACAATTCTTCTTCATAGGCCCCATATAGAGCTGCTTCCCGATCTTCACTTAAATCTATCAAAAAAACAAAAATATTGCACTGATTCTTCTAAAATTTTGCTTGTATATATTTTTGCAAAATACTAGAGACTTTACCAAACATGATCAGGATCGGTCCACTTTTGGACCTAGTCCCCATATAAATATAGCACCTGAAATGAACTTTTTCATATTTGCAGTCAAAAAAAATAATAAAAATGCCACTCAAATTTAGTTTATCCTTATTTTTTATATCCAGTTATTTGGGCCTAAGAGATAGGGTCTCTAAACGCATGGTATAGGGTATCGTATAGTCGGTCTAGACCGACTATAATTTTGTTACTCGTTAATTTTTAATTTTTAATATTTAATTTTTAATTTTGAATTTTGAATTTTGAATTTTGAATTTTGAATTTTGAATTTTGAATTTTGAATTTTGAATTTTGAATTTTGAATTTTGAATTTTGAATTTTGAATTTTGAATTTTGAATTTTGAATTTTGAATTTTGAATTTTGAATTTTGAATTTTGAATTTTGAATTTTGAATTTTGAATTTTGAATTTTGAATTTTGAATTTTGAATTTTGAATTTTGAATTTTGAATTTTGAATTTTGAATTTTGAATTTTGAATTTTGAATTTTGAATTTTGAATTTTGAATTTTGAATTTTGAATTTTGAATTTTGAATTTTTAATTTTTAATTTTTAATTTTTAATTTTTAATTTTTAATTTTTAATTTTTAATTTTTAATTTTTAATTTTTAATTTTTAATTTTTAATTTTTAATTTTTAATTTTTAATTTTTAATTTTTAATTTTTAATTTTTAATTTTTAATTTTTAATTTTTAATTTTTAATTTTCAATATTTAATTTTTAATTTTTAATTTTTAATTTTTAATTTTTAATTTTTAATTTTTAATTTTTAATTTTTAATTTTTAATTTTTAATTTTTAATTTTTAATTTTTAATTTTTAATTTTTAATTTTTAATTTTTAATTTTTAATTTTTAATTTTTAATTTTTAATTTTTAATTTTTAATTTTTAATTTTTAATTTTTAATTTTTAATTTTTAATTTTTAATTTTTAATTTTTAATTTTTAATTTTTAATTTTTAATTTTTAATTTTTAATTTTTAATTTTTAATTTTTAATTTTTAATTTTTAATTTTTAATTTTTAATTTTTAATTTTTAATTTTTAATTTTTAATTTTTAATTTTTAATTTTTAATTTTTAATTTTTAATTTTTAATTTTTAATTTTTAATTTTTAATTTTTAATTTTTAATTTTTAATTTTTAATTTTTAATTTTTAATTTTTAATTTTTAATTTTTAATTTTTAATTTTTAATTTTTAATTTTTAATTTTTAATTTTTAATTTTAATTTTTAATTTTTAATTTTTAATTTTTAATTTTTAATTTTTAATTTTTAATTTTTAATTTTTAATTTTTAATTTTTAATTTTTAATTTTTAATTTTTAATTTTTAATTTTTAATTTTGAATTTTTAATTTTTAATTTTTAATTTTTAATTTTTAATTTTTAATTTTTAATTTTTAATTTTTAATTTTTAATTTTTAATTTTTAATTTTTAATTTTTAATTTTTAATTTTTAATTTTTAATTTTTAATTTTTAATTTTTAATTTTTAATTTTTAATTTTTAATTTTTAATTTTTAATTTTTAATTTTTAATTTTTAATTTTTAATTTTTAATTTTTAATTTTTAATTTTTAATTTTTAATTTTTAATTTTTAATTTTTAATTTTTAATTTTAATTTTTAATTTTTAATTTTTAATTTTTAATTTTTAATTTTTAATTTTTAATTTTTAATTTTTAATTTTTAATTTTTAATTTTTAATTTTTAATTTTTAATTTTTAATTTTTAATTTTTAATTTTTAATTTTTAATTTTTAATTTTTAATTTTTAATTTTTAATTTTTAATTTTTAATTTTTAATTTTTAATTTTTAATTTTTAATTTTTAATTTTTAATTTTTAATTTTTAATTTTTAATTTTTAATTTTTAATTTTTAATTTTAATTTTTAATTTTTAATTTTTAATTTTTAATTTTTAATTTTTAATTTTTAATTTTTAATTTTTAATTTTTAATTTTTAATTTTTAATTTTTAATTTTTAATTTTTAATTTTTAATTTTTAATTTTTAATTTTTAATTTTTAATTTTTAATTTTTAATTTTTAATTTTTAATTTTTAATTTTAAATTTTTAATTTTTAATTGTTAATTTTTAATTTTTAATTTTTAATTTTTAATTTTTAGTTTTTAATTTTTAATTTTTAGTTTTTAATTTTTAATTTTTAATTTTTGATTTCTAATTTTTTATTTCTAAATTTTCATTTATAGTTTTCATTATTTATGTAAAATCTGAAAAAAAGTAATATTTTTCCCATATAAACACACTTGAAATTTTCAGTTGTGTTGAGGCTACTCAAAATTTTTTTCTGATTGACCCAAAGCTTTGTATATCTTTGTTTTTTTGCTATTCGCATATTTCTAGGGGGTGGGACCGAGAATTTGGAACACTTTTTTTATTAAGGGCCACCCCAATAAGCATAAACCAAATTTGAGTGGTATTGTTATTAATTTTTTTACCTTCGAATATGAAAAAGTTCATATCGGATGTTATATTTATATTGGGATTAAGTCGAAAAATGGACCGATCCGGATCATATTTGGTAAAGTCACTTATTTTTTGCAAAAACATATACAAGCCATATAGAGAAAAAGCTGTGCAATATTTTTTTTTTTTTTTTATATAGGATTAAGTGAATATCGGGAAGCAGCTTTATATGGGGGCTATGATTAAGAATTGTTTTACAGGGTTTATTTTTGGACTATTGAGTAATAGATGTAATAAATACACACAAACCAAATTTGAATGAGATCTATATGATAATTTGGATATTATGGCAATTTAAGTCGATCTCATAGGGGTTGTTTGTAAGGGGACTAGGTCTGAACATTTACTGATTTTCAGTAATTTCTATAGCGTTTATCCTATAGTCGATAAAGGTTAAATTTGATTAAAATATATTCACAACAGTGATCTGTAGTTTGATTATAAGGTGTACATAGATACACAGGTGGACGAACGGACATCGCTAAATCGATTAACAAAATGATGGGTTTAGGTAACATGTCTTTTTTAGTAACAAACAACAGCACAAAGTCATTATACCTTGACCATATAGTCGTTTAATAATTCCTTGCCCAAATTGATAAACCCGCGAATTCTAAATTGAAAAAGTCACCTTTTTATGTGGGCATATTATTATGTGCAGTTACGAAAAGCAATAATATTGCTCAAATTCTGGCTCCTAATACAAAATGTGAAACACAACTCTGCACTATCCCCTACAATAATTAACTTTGGGAAGTGATTTCTCATGTACTACAAACTCATGATAAATTCAATTATTTGGATCCGAAGAATGACATTATTTTTTGTTTTTTTGTTTTCACTTTTGTTTTTTACTAAGACTTAATAAAATGACACATATACACGTCATGATATTTTATTATTATTTGTTTGATGTAGAATTGTTTGTAGTACAACATCGAATAAATATATTTGCAGAAAGCATATTATGAGTTTAATACTACTGAAAATTTTCATTGTTATGAACATCCTTGTTTATAAGTTAACCTGGTTTATTATACATAATGGTGAACAATATAACAGGGAATGACATCAATCATTAATTATTGGAATAAAAAAAAAACAGCTTTCATTCGCCTGGTATAGATGAGATTTCAATGTTATTAAATAGAAATTCTAACTGGAATAGCTAACATACATAACCTAAAAAAAATAAAGTGCATGTTGTGAGTTTAAACTATGCTAAAAAGTTATTGGGAAATTAAAAAATAAACGGGACATATTTTAATTATAGTAGAAATTTCTTTAATTTTTCGGATAAAACTTAATGATTTCTGTAAAAAAAAACATTTTTGTTTTAATAAAACCATAATAGACTAGGCGATTTCTTGTGACTGATGTTTTGTTCTACCGTTTTATCCCGATTTTTACCAAACATATATTATTTGAAAGGTATTTCTTTTTAGCCGTTTTGCAGATTTACAGATTTTTAAATTTTTTCCTTTGTTTTGAGTAAATTGCACTTTAAGTTGCTACTAACACATACATAAAATTATACAATCCCATGTGTGTGTTTATTAAATTTGTTAATGTGCTTGTATTAAAAATGAGTTTGTCTTTTGTGTTGATTTGTGAATTGGCTATAATTGATTAGCATACCTTTAGGGTCTTTATTTAATGAAAAAATAAAAATTCTTAGAATTTGCACTCGAATTTCGAGGGCTGGAATCTGCTAGTTATAATAAATGTTGATCAAGAAAGAAAAGTAATTATCTTTAAATTCAAATGGTAATCGGATTTAAAGGTTAATTACATTGTGCTACAGTTCGATATTTGTTGTACAATGTTATTGGATACCTAACTTTAATGTGATAGACATAAAGGTAGTACCTATTTTCTAAAATTCATAACTACTCTGTGAAAATAAAAAAACATTTTTTTTTATTTTTGTTGTTTTTTATATTTAAAAACATTTTGTAATTAATTTTTAATTCTTTTTTATCGCAAACGCAGTTTTTTCTTATCGTCTCTCATAAATTTATTTTTAATCTAATTATTGTTTAAAGGAATATTGCTCTTCGGAAATATTTTAAGTTTTTTGTTAAATATTATTTTCAAACAGTATATTTATTATTTTTTTTTGTTAGATTTATGGTCATTTTTCAGTCATATTGCAATTACTACTGTAATTAATATGCAAATTTTAATTTTGCTTAAAGGGTGCGTGGTAAAGAAGAATAAAGCATATATTTCATATTATTTATTAGATAATTTAATTTACTGTGACAAAGAATATAAAAGCAAATATTTTCTTAAAATCTTTATATATACATATGGGATTTTCATGTCAAGTGATCCAACATTTGAAACCGATGTCTTCCGATCGGTATGAAATTTGCACCAAGGTTAGTCCTATTAGATAGTAGTTTAGATACAATTTTTCAACAACATCGGTCCAGAACTTTCTGAATTAGAGGGGATAAAATTTTGACATTTTGACCAAACAGGTGTTTTTTCTCATCCACGAAACTTTTTACCTATTGTTCTTAGTCAAATTTGTCCCAAATAGTTTAGATAGCACTTTCTTCAGTCTTTGTTTTTTTTTTTTTGACTTATTTGCAAAATCAAAAATTTTTTTGATTTTTTTTTTCAAAAAAGGAATTTTTTTTTGTTGCTCAAAAGACTGGATTTTTAAAAGTGACAAAACTTAAATACTTCCTCAGCTACAATAAATTAAGTATAAAAATGGTTATGATATAAATGGATTTAATTATTTTTATTAATATTATTATTATATATTAATTATTATTACAAATAAATAAAAAAAATAATTTTCCAACATTTCTATAAAAAAAAGTGATTTTTTTCCCGAGGTTAACATTTTGCGGGTATTACAGTATCGAAGGTATGAAATTTTAGTTAGGTATGTTACATACCGTCGAAAATGTTAATTTGTCTAGTTTCTCAGTATATGGTGTATTTTTAAGATTTTAGAAACAATTAAACACTAAGAGGAAAAAATTCAAATTAGTGCATATGCTAGAAAATTGAAAAACCGTTGTCTTGAGTTACAAAACATTTTTTTTTTTTTGATTGATATCCCACTCGCATCGCAATAAGCGACCAAAAAGCTCTTAAAGGAAAATTCTAAGCTTTCTTTTGAGCAAAAAAAAAAAAATTCCTGTTTTGAAAAAAAAAGTCAAAAAAATTTTGATTTTGCAAAAGAAAGTCAAACAAATTTTTTTAATTTTGTTTATTTATTTATTTTGTTCCGATATTGTCATTCTTTTGACAAAAACAATTCCCGCGAAAAAATTGTAAAATATTTTTTGACAATTACTTCAAAACACTTGCTTTATTAAGATATTTAAAATAACGGGCCACAGGAACTATTAGAAGTAACAGGCTGGGTAAAGTGCTGCTTCAAACCGAAAGATACCTTGAAAAGATTGGTCGTGATAGTTTTGACTTTCGCATTGAAATAATCGAAACATTATTATCGTAAGGTGGCTTTACGATGGCCCTATCCAAAACTAAAGATTGCATGGATCTTCAAAATACGTAGTTCATATGATGGTTTAGTGTAGAAAAATAGCTAGCTTCAGCCTTTGTAACCAAATTTAAAGCAAAATTCGGCAATTTTTAAATTCTTTTTAAGAATATCGTTGTTGTATACAGACGAGCTTCTTATCGCATTGTAGAATTTTTTGAAGAAAACATCATTAAAGTCTTTTGTAATGCTCTCTGAACTGTCGGGATGATCGACGAGAAGAAAATATATGGTGGTGTCGCATTTTCTATCAATATAATTATATATTTATATATATATACTAGCAGATTCCAGCCCTCGAAATTCGAGTGCAAATTCTAGGAAAATTTATTTTTTCATTAAATAAAGACCGTAAAGGTATGCTTATCAATTATAGCAAATTCACAAATCAACACAAAAAAAAACTAATTTTTATTACAAACACATTAACAAATTTAAGAAACACACACATAGCATTATATAATTTTATGTATGTATTAGTAGCAACTTTAAATGCAATTTACTCAAAATAAAGGAAAAAAATTAAAAATCTGTAAATCTGCAAAACGGCTTAAAAGAAATACCTTTCAAATAATATACGTTTGGTCGAAATCGGGATAAAACGGTAGAACAAAACATCGGTCACAAGAAATCGCCTAACCTATTAATATTATAGATATTTTTTTTTCAAACAAAAACATTCTCAATACAAAAATTTCAATATTTATTGAAAATTATAATCAACAAAAGTTGTTTCGTTCATGCTCATACCGGTTTTATACCAAGTGCTGCCACTCAATATAACAGTTTAAGAACCTTTATAGATTTTTTTTTCATGTGTAAATATCTCTACGCTCAGGGGGGTAAAAATCTATTTCACAATACAATCACAAAAACAGAGTAAGACAAAAACGGTGTGAGGTACGATTGAATTGGTGAAATGATTAGGAAGTGTTTGGAGATAAAATGAAGGCACCATTTCATTAGGAAGTGTTTGGAGATAAAATGAGTTAACGAATAGCGTTACAAAGACGTTTTGAAAAATGAGAAATGAGAAAATAAAAATTAAAAATGAAAAATGAAAAACAAAAAATGAAAAATGAAAAACTAAAAATGAAAAATTAAAAGTGAGAAATTAAAAATGAAAAATAAAAAAATGAAAAACGAAAAATGAAAAATGAAAAATAAAAAAATAAAAATGAAAAATTAAAAATAAAAAAATAAAAATGAAAATTGAAAAACAAAAAATGAAAAACAAAAAATGAAAAACAAAAAATGAAAAATTAAAAATAAAAAATGAAATATGAAAAAAAAAATTAAAAACTAAAAATAAAAAATAAAATATAAAATTTAAAAAATAAAAAATAAGAAATAAAAAGTAAAAATAAAAATTAAAAATAAAAAATAAAAAATGAAATATGAAAAATGAAAAATATAAAAAGAAAAATAAAAAATGAAAAAAAAAAAACGAAAAATGACAAATAAAAAATGAAAAATAAAAATAAAAAATGAAAAATACAAAATGAAAAATAAAAAATGAAAAAAGGAAAATGAAAAATGGAAAATAAAAAATGAAAAATAAAAAATGAAAAACGAAAAATCAAAAATAAAATTGAAAAACGAAAAGATAAAAATTAACCAGTTAGAATAATAAATAATAATAAATACTAGTATAACCCAGCACTCGAAATTCGAGTGCAATTTCTAGGCAACTTTATTTTTCAACTAAGCCAATTCACAAACCAACACTTTTTTGGTCTATTATGATTGTGAATGAAGATAAAAAACTCATTAACAAATACATTAACAAATTTAGTAAGCACACACATAGCATACGTATAATTTTATGTATGTGTTAGTAGCAACTTTAAGTGCAATTTTCTCAAATAAACTTAAAAATCTGTAAATATTTAAAACAGCTAAAAAGAAATAGCTTCAAATAATATACGTCTGGTCAAAATCAGGATAAAACGGTAGAATAAAACATCGGTCACAAGAAATCGCCTAGCCTATTAATATTATAGATTTTTATATTAGCAGAGCCCCTGCAGTTGATTGCTATAAGTGATACATAGATGACGCTTTCTGTTTGAATTAAAAAACGTGCCATAAAAAAATCTTTAATTACTAGGTCAACGGAGGCATCGGTGTGGTATTAGCAATTTTAAAAATGCACAAAAAGAAAAATCTGTTATAAAGTTGCAAAATGTTACAGCTAACTGAAAATGTTTCAGGTAAATGAGATTTGGCGGAATTTTCGCCAGAACAACAGGCACCAAATCATAGAAGGGTGGGAGATCTTGATGTAAACGACTTAAAAATTATTATAAAAGATGGCAATAAAGAAATTTTAGAAGAATTATAAACCTGTTAGATTATGTCGATACGCTGAATCAACAGAACAAATGGCTAAAAGAAAAAGTTGAATGTCTTAAGGCGGACAAAGATTTAGATCGTAAGGAGAATTATAATGGTAGAATAGCACAGCTCAAAAGCAAAAACTTAATTTTTAAGGGTTTTAAATTAATTCGATCCCTATTTGAAGCTGTTGATAGGGTATGTGTAGATAAACTAAAATTGCATACGGTACCTATTATAAAATCTAGCAGGAAAATTTTTGAACATAACAGCAAGACGACTGTTGTAGCAAAATTCGATTCAAAGAATACAACAAGTTCTATAAAAATCAAAAATGCTAACTGGAACTGCACCATACATAGAGAAGAATCTAATCATAGAAAAGCAACAAGGCAAAAAGTTAAGCTTCAGTTAAAGAAGGAAATAAAATCTATTAGAAATAGACAGAACGTGAAGGTTGTAAACAACAAAACAAAAATTGGAAAAAAATGGATGAGATGGAATGAAGATCAAAAATTAGTAAGTGGCAATCAAAACGCAGACGCTGTCTTTACAGAATTATATAGTAATTGTTATACCAATATCTATACAAATTATAATTTTCGTCTAAATATTTTTTATATCAGAAAGCTAAATATTTCGAAAATTTGTAAAGAGAGATTTTTTAAGAGCTATAGGAAAGTTTTCCAAAAAAAAAAAAAAACACATAAAATTCAGAAAAATGCATGAAATCTTTATTTGCATCAATAGTACGGTCCATATAATTTAATGGTTGAAGATTATTTCATGCAAATGTTGACCGTGACTGTGCCTCAAATGGTCCATCCGCTTAGTCCAATTTTGGCATACTCTTTCCAACATTTCGGCCGGTGTCTCACGAATAAATGCTTCAATGTTGCCTTTCACTGCGTCAGTTGAAGCGGGATTGTCTGTATAGACATGAGCTTTAACATAGCCCCACAAAAAATAGTCTAAAGTTGTTAAATCGCACGATCTAGGCGGCCAATTGACCGGTCCCGAACGTGAAATAAAATGTTCACCGAATTCGCCTCTCAATAAGTCCATTGTTGCGCGTGCTGTGTGGCATGTGGCACCGTCTTGTTGAATCCACATGTCATGCAGGTCAAGCTCTTTCATTTTGGGCAAAAAAAAATTGGATATCATCTCTCGGTAGCGCTCACCATTCACAGTTACGTTACGATTCGCATCATCTTTGAAGAAGTACGTTCCAATGATGCCACTAGCCCATAAACCGCACCAAACTGTGACTAAGCGTGGTTTAATGTCCAACAATGTAAATTCGGTGCGAAATTTAGTCACAATAGCCCGAATAGCCGCTTCAGTGGGTCGATTAAACTGATCATAAAATGGAAGAAGCGCGCGATGAACTTTCTTAACAGAGCACGCATTTTGATAATAAAATTCAATAACTTGCAAGCGTTGTTCGTTTGTAAGACGATTCATGGTTAAATTATAGACCAAACTGAAGATGTTTGACAATGAAACAAAACACGAAACGTGCGTCAGCTGTTTAAACCAGTGTTGCCAAAAAGATAATAGCTAAAAAATCACCCTTTATAAATATAACGGCACATAATATTCATGGACTATGAAATAAATGTTTATTTGTTTGTAGTTCCGATCTCTTGTTCGCAACGCATGTGGAAGAAGAAAATGTAGAAAAATGAAGAAAATATTTAGAAAATTTTAACTTATTTTGGAAACCAGCAAAAAGAGTAAATTTTCGTGGAATGACTATAGCGGTTTGTACATATGGTTTAATTAAAAGTTTGGCAAAAACCGGATTCAAATACTCCTTTAGTTATTAAATTACAATGCAACAATATAAAATTTAGTATTATATATTAGAGGATTGAACTGGAAGGATGAACATACGTATTGTTAAGAACTTTTGTTAGACAGTAAATTTGTTTATTAGACAATTTAATTCACTGTGGCCAAGAAGATAAAAACAAGTTTTTTCTAAAAATCGTGTCTACGCTGTGAAATTTTTTATAAATGGCTTTATGTAATAATACCCTCCACACCTCAGTGGCAGAGGGTATATATAGGTTTGTCATTCCGTTTGTAACGCATCGAAATAATTTCTTGAGACCCCAAAAATATATATTTTCTTGATTCTTATAACAAGAGAGGTTGATTTACCGATGACCGTCTGTCCGTCTGTCCGTCTGTCTGTGGAAATCACGCTCACGCCGTCAATATCCAAGCTAGACCGTTCGTTTTTGTATAAAATCGTTTATTAACATTCGAAAGGAGTTGCTATGTAAAATCGTCAAAATCGGCCAAAGGGTTCACGAGCTATGAAAGAAACTTTGAAAAAACTCTTGAAAAAATAAAATTTTTCAGTGTGTTTGTTGTTTTTCTTAATATATGTTGTATATGTTGTAATTCTTCGTATTTTTGAAGTCATTACAGTTGTGTGTGTATTAATACTGCACGTGTCACATTGGCCTAAGCAAGTTTTACCACATATATTGGAAAATGGAAAATGAAAAATGAAAAATTTAAAATGGAAAATGAAAATGAGAAATGGAAAATGAGAAACGAAAAATGAAAAATGGAAAATGAAAAATTAAAAATGGAAAATTAAAAAAGAAAAATGCAAAATGCAAAATGAAAAATTAAAAATGGAAAATGAAAACTGGAAAATGAAAAATGAAAAATGAAAAATGAAAAATGAAAAATGAAAAATGAAAAATGAAAAATGAAAAATGAAAAATTAAAAATGAAAAATGAAAAATGAAAAATGAAAAATGAAAAATGAAAAATTAAAAATTAAAAATGAAAAATGAAAAATGAAAAATGAAAAATGAAAAATGAAAAATGAAAAATGAAAAATGAAAAATGAAAAATGAAAAATGAAAAATGAAAAATGAAAAATGAAAATGAAAAATGAAAAATGAAATATGCAAAATGGAAAATGAAAAATGAAATATGAAAAATGGAAAATGAAAAATGAAAAATGAAAAATGAAAAATTGAAAATCGAAAATGGAAAATGGAAAATGAAAAATGAAAAATGGAAAATGAAATATGAAAAATTAAAAATGGAAAATGAGAAATGGAAAATGAGAAACGAAAAATGAAAAATGGAAAATGAAAAATTAAAACTGGAAAATTAAAAATTAAAAATGCAAAATGCAAAATGAAAAATTAAAAATGGAAAATGAAAACTGGAAAATGAAAAATGAAAAATGAAAAATGAAATATGCAAAATGAAAAATGGAAAATGAAAAATGAAAAAAATAGAATATGGAAAACGAAAAATTAAAAATAAGAAATGGAAAATGAAAAATTAAAATTGAAAAATAGAAAATGAAAAATTAAAACGGAAAATGGAAAACGGAAAATGAAAAATGAAAAATGAAATATGCAAAATGGAAAATGAAAAATGAAATATGCAAAATGGATAATGAAAAATGAAATATGAAAAACGGAAAATGAAAAATGAAAAATGTAAAATGAAAAATTTAAAATTAAAAATTAAAAATGGCAAATGGAAAATGCAAATGAAAAATTAAAAATTAAAAATGAAAAATGGAGAGTGGAATATGGAAAATGAAAAATGAAAAATGAAAAATGAAAAATGAAAAATGAAAATATAAAAATTAAAAATGAAAAATGAAAAATGAAAAATGAAAAATGGAAAATGAAAAATGGAAAATGAAAAATCGAAAATGGAAAATGGAAAATGAGCAAGTAAGAAAATTATAGTCGGTCTAGACCGATTATACGATACCCTATACCATGCGTTTAGAGACCCTATCTCTCAGGCCCAACTAACTGGATATAGAAAATAAGCATAAATCAAAATTGAGTGGGATTTTTATTAATTTTTTTGTCTGCAGATATGAAAAAGTTCATATCGGATGATTTATCTATATGGGGACTATATCTATATGGGGACTAGGACCATGTTTGGTAAAGTCTCTTGTATTTCGCAAAAATTTATAAAACAAAGTTTGAGAAGAACCAGTGCAATATTTTTGTTTTTTGATAGATTCAGGTGAAGATCGAGAAGCAGCTCTATATGTGGCCTATGACTAGGAATTTTCCCATAGGGTCATTTTTGGACTACTGGTTAATGGATGCAATAAACACATACAAACCAAATTTGACTAAGATTTATATGATAATTTGGATCTTATGGCAATTTATGTTGATTTTATAGGCGTCATTTGTATGGGGGCTAGGTCTGAACATGGACCGATTCTCACCAATTTCAACAGCATTCATTCTATGGCCGATGAAAGCTTACGTGCCAAATTTCAACAAAATATATTCATATTTGCGACCTGCAGTTTGATTACAAGGTTTACATGGACACACAGACGGACGGACGGGCGGACATCGTTAAATCGAATCAGATAGTGATCCTGTTTTGATCGGTATAATAAAAGATGGGACTAGGTCAAATATTTTTGGTAGTTACAAACAGCAGCACAAAGTCATTATACCCAAACCACATAGTGGTATAGGGTGTAAAAATGAAAAGTGGAAAATGGAAAATGAGAAATTAAAAATGAAAAACTAAAAATGAAAAACGAAAGATGAAAATTGCAAATGGAAAATGATAAAAAAAAATGAAAATTGAAAATGAAAAAGGTGGAGGGTATCAAAGAATCGGCCCAGCCTAATTGAACACTCTTACTTGTTTTTTATATAAATTTTTATTTTTATAATTTTTTATTTTTATTTTTTCTTAATGTGTAATTTTATAAATATTTTTTTTTTTTTACTTTTTTATGGAAAACATCGTCTCTTATAAATTATTTTATATTTTAATTAAAGTTGAAAAGAATTTTGATTCTGGGAAATACTTTAAGTTTCTTCTTAACGACTATTTTCAGACCGTACATTCATTTATTAGATTCACTTTGACAAAGCAGATGATAGCAAATATTTTCTAAAAATATTGATTACGCTGCGAAATTTTTTATAAATTTTCTTATTTTCTTAAAAAAAATTTTTTTTTGTTTTTTATTTTTTTCCTTAAAATTTAATTTTAATTATAATCTTATTATAATTAGGAATTTTGCTACAATTACAAAAGAGATCATTAAATATTCCCTTTTTGTGAACGAGCCATTATTCTAATAGCAATATTATTCTTAAATTTATTTCGAACTTAGTGTGTTTTTCCACTTGTAAATGACTGTAGCTGACACATGAATATAATTTGTCATCCATTACCATTATGACGCTGACAATGTTATAACGATAATAATAACAATAATAATGATGATGATGATGATGGTGTCAGTGATGTTGGTATTCTTGTTTGGTTGGCTGCCTGGCTACAATGAGATGAGAGTTCAAGTGAAGCTAATAACAAAAGCATAACAAATGAATGCTAAAGTTTTATAAGTAGAATATATGGATACAGGATATACAGAAAAGCAGGACCTAAAGCAATTGTTCACACATACAATTGTGTTGCTATTAAATGACTACCTGGAAAAACTAAGTTGTCACGTTGCTTTAATTTTTTGTCCTCCCCATATTCAGCTATTGTTGTCAGTTTGTTTTTTTATAGGAATTTTTTATTCACATTCATCTATACATAAGCTATAAATCTAACGTTAGTGGTATTTTTTTAATCGCTGGGATTTACATATTTTTATACACATGGAGGATTTATAAAATCAAAAAAAAAAATATGTGGATTGAATTGTGTAAGGCTGGCACAATTTTTTGAAAATTGAATCCAACATAATATCTAAAAAATTTAACAGATTTTCTTTCTAGGTTTACCAGTTGGTGTATGGAATTGTATAAAAGTGCCTAAAAGTTTGTCATTCCAATTTGTAATAATTAGAATAATAACCTGGACCCCATAAATGTATTTAGTCCTGTGTTGATATAGTGATGTCTGTCTGTCCAGCTTTGAACATCACAATCATGCCCTCAATAAGTCAGATGGGTTGCTCGTCTTTAAAAAAAATTATTGATTAGCATCCAAAGCTGGTTTATGTTTAAAAATTTTAAAAATCGGTTCAATAGGTCCAGAGATTTTAAAGAAAATGTAAAAAAAAAACTTTTAAAATATACCATTTTCTATGTTGTTCTTATTATTGTTGTTATGCGAATTTTGTTTCTTGTGTGTGATAACTCTAATTGTTGTTGTTGTTACACAGGTTTTCCAAAATTTGGTTTGTATATGATCATTGCAAAAAGTAAGTGACGTTACCAAATATGCTTAGGATCGGTTCATTTTTCGACCTAGTCCCCATATATGTATTGCACCCGATATTATCTTTGCCATATTAATTAATAATAATGCGACTCAAATTTGGTTTATGCCTATTTTCTATATGCAATTAGTTGGGCCTAAGAGATAGGGTCTCTAAACGCATGATATAGGGTATCGTATAGTCGGTCTAGACCGACTATAATTTTCTTACTTGTTTCCTTAGCTCGATGTTTGTTTGTTTAGTCTTTCAGCTATAACTCAACCACCATAGATGGTTTTCATTTCGCTCTTCGGCAAATATCTTCAGTGACTCAAGTAGGACTAATTTTGTCGAAGGAAATTTTCAAAAAAAACTGCCAGTTCCCCATTTTTATAAATTTTATAATAACTTCACATATTCAGGGCGAGTAGTATTTCTAAAATAAAAATATATGTGGTCACTTTTTGAATCGATTCAGTGGTGTCCGTCCTTCCACCTCTCCGTCCGCCCGTCCGTACATCCATTTGTCCGTCTGTGTGTCCATGTAAACTTTGTAACCAAATTGCAGGTTTTAAATATGAAGACATTTTGATGAAATTTGTATATAAGCTGTAGATATCTAGACATTAATTCGTGAAGGTAAATTTTTAGTTCCCTTTTTAAGCAATATTCAGGCACGGAGGACTGTGAAAATTGGCATAGTTATAGTTCATATGGAAGAGAAGCTGAGAATGATAGAATTTAAGTATAATTTGTCTCAAAAATATGTATATTAAATTAAATAATATAAAACATTTATAATAATTCATTACATCCTGTTAATACGAATGACCTAAATTATATATCAGACGCTCTGTGTTGAATATTGAATTGCTAAAATTGATTAACATACCTTTAGGCTCATTTAAATTTTCATATATTTTTTATATAGATATATAGATTAGAAAAACATTGGAAGACGAAAATTTAATAAAAAAAAAAAATATTTCCTAGAATTTGCACTCGACTTTCGAGTGCTGGGCTACTCTAATTGGAAAGAATCGGTGTATATTCAGAATTAATCCCCATACAAATGACCCCTACGAGATGGACTTAAACTGCCATAAGGTCCAGATTATCATTTAAATCTCAGTCAAACTGTTTTAATGCATGTTTATCACATCTATTAATCAGTAGACTAAAAATAGACCCCATATAACCATTCTTAGTCATAGCCCCCATACAAAGCTGCATCCCTATCTTCACCTAAGACTATCAACATCTAAAATATTGCAAAGATTTTTCTCAAATTTGGTTTGTATATATTTTTTCAAAAAAATAAAAATAAGTTTGACCTGAGAACGCCAGACTCTTAGGTGGTTTTACTATTTTGGCCTACTGCTTCCACCATAATTTGGAATTTCTCACCCTCCAGGTCAATGACCACGAAAATATTCGACAGTGGATTTACTTGTCGAATGACCCACTTAGTAAATTTTTCATTCTTAAATATTATTACAAAAAATGGGTAGAAAATAAGAGAAATTCATTTCGCATTGAAATTTAAAATAAAACTAAAGTAAAAATGATAAAAATAAAATCTTGGGTTTTTTGTGAAGCTCGATCAAATTAAAATTGCCATAGACGAATATCTGGATTTTTAATTGTAGTACGACTTAACCGATTTCTTTTCTCATTTACTCATGATCCAGCAACAGAAACACTATCTATAATAGAAGAATATTGAAATTCTTCAGATAGAAGTCGATTCTTTCTATGAAAAAAACATCAATGTCTTTATAGAAAAAAAAGACAATCGATAAGAAATTATAATACACTGGTAACATCCAGCACTCGAAATTCGAGTGCAAATTCTAAGAAATATTATTATTTCATTCAATTTTTATCTTCCTATATTTTTATATATATATATATATATATATATATATATATATATAAATTTTTTTATATATATAAAATTTATGAATATTTTTATGAGCCAAAAGGTATGTTAATCAATTTTAGAAATTCACAATTAATACAGAGCGTCTGATATATAATTTAAATTATTCGCATTAACAGGGTGTAACGAATTATTATAAATATTTTATTTTATTTAATTTAATATATTTTTAAAACAGATTTAACATAAATTTTATCATTCTCAGCTTCTCCGCCATATGAACTATAACTATGCCAATTTTCACACTCCTCCGTGCCCGCATATTGCTTAAAAAGGGAACTAAAAATTTACCTTCACGTATTAATATATAGATACAGTCAAAAAAAAAATTTATAAGTAAATTCAAATCGTATTACGAGGGTGGTTCCAAAACAACACGATCTGAGAAAGTAAACACAGAGAATTTGCTCAACATAATTTCATTTTATTTCAATACATTTTTCTCAGCAATACTCAATAGTTTCGGTAGAAAGAACTGTCTAGCTCCTTAAAATAGCCATCTACTGTAGACGTAAACTCTTCATTGTCAAACCTGGCGAACAGAGGGCATAATTAAACAATTCGAACTTTAATAACTGAATTTCGACCATCGCAATAGTGAACTGGTGCATTGTCTTGATGCATTAACATTTTATTTTTCGGCAAATGCGGCCATTTTGTCCTTAATTTGATCACGTATATGCCTCAATAAGTTACCATGCAATTGGCCGTCAATTGTTTTACATTAAAAAAAAAAATTATCCCAGCGGTGAAGCATCGTCTATTGAAAAATCGTCACTACGCACAGTGGCACCATTTGAGTTTTTTCGTTGCAAAAAGATTCAGGTGAAGATCAGGAAGCAGCTCTATATGGGGCCTTTGACTAAGAGTTGTCCCATAGGGTTTTTGGACTACTGATTAATGGATGTAATACACACATACAAACCCAACTTGACTAAGATTTATATGATAATTTTGATCTTATGGCAATTTAAGTCGATTTCATATGGGTAATTTGTATGGGGGCTAGGTCTGAACATGGACCGATTCTCACCAATTTCAATAGCGTTCATCCTATGGCGAACAAAAGCTTATATACCAAATTTCATCAAAATGTATACATATTTGCGAACTGCAGTTTGATTACAAGCTTTACATGGACACACAGACGGACGGACGGACGGACGGACAAAGTTAAATCGAATCAGATAGTGATTCTGATTCGATCGGTATAATTAAAGATGGGTCTAGGTCAAATATTTTTGGTAGTTACAAACAGCAGCACAAAGTCATTATACCCAAACCACATAGTGGTATAGGGTATAATCATGTGTGTCCGATCACAGGGGAGATGTGTAAACATCTAGTAATTAAAGGTTTTTTTATGGAACTTTTTTAAAATCAAACAGAAAGCGTCATCTATGTATCACTTATAGCAAACAACTGCAGGGGCACTGGTAATATAAAAATCTATAATATTAATAGGCTAGGCGATTTCTTGTGACCGATGTTTTGTTCTATCGTTTTCTCCCGATTTTGACCAAGCTTATATTATTTGAAAGGTATTTCATTTTAGCCGTTTTTCAGATTTACGGATTTTTAATTTTTTTTCCTTTATTTTGAGTAAATTGCATTTAAAGTTGCTATTAACACATACATACACAAAATTATACAATGCTATGTGCGTATTTCTTAAATTTGTTAATGTGTTTGTAATAAAAAAGAATTTGTTCTTTGTTCTTTGTGTTGATTTTTGAATAGGCTATAATTGACTAGCATACCTTTAGGGTCTTTATTTAATGAAAAAATAAAATTTTCTAGAATTTGCACTCGAATTTTGAGGGCTGGAATCTGCAAGTAATTATTATTCTTCACTATTTCGACTGGCTAATTTTTATTCTTTAATATTTCATTTTTTATTTTTAATTTTTAATTTTTAATTTTTAATTTTTAATTTTTAATTTTTAATTTTTAATTTTTAATTTTTAATTTTTAATTTTTAATTTTTAATTTTTAATTTTTAATTTTTAATTTTTAATTTTTAATTTTTAATTTTTAATTTTTAATTTTTAATTTTTAATTTTTAATTTTTAATTTTTAATTTTTAATTTTTAATTTTTAATTTTTAATTTTTAATTTTTAATTTTTAATTTTTAATTTTCAATATTTAATTTTTAATTTTTAATTTTTAATTTTTAATTTTTAATTTTTAATTTTTAATTTTTAATTTTTAATTTTTAATTTTTAATTTTTAATTTTTAATTTTTAATTTTTAATTTTTAATTTTTAATTTTTAATTTTTAATTTTTAATTTTTAATTTTTAATTTTTAATTTTTAATTTTTAATTTTTAATTTTTAATTTTTAATTTTTAATTTTTAATTTTTAATTTTTAATTTTTAATTTTTAATTTTTAATTTTTAATTTTTAATTTTTAATTTTTAATTTTTAATTTTTAATTTTTAATTTTTAATTTTTAGTTTTTAATTTTTAATTTTTAATTTTTAATTTTTAATTTTTAATTTTTAATTTTTAATTTTTAATTTTTAATTTTTAATTTTTAATTTTTAATTTTTAATTTTTAATTTTTAATTTTTAATTTTTAATTTTTAATTTTTAATTTTTAATGTTTAATTTTTAATTTTTAATTTTTAATTTTTAATTTTTAATTTTTAATTTTTAATTTTTAATTTTTAATTTTTAATTTTTAATTTTTAATTTTTAATTTTTAATTTTTAATTTTTAATTTTTAATTTTTAATTTTTAATTTTTAATTTTTAATTTTTAATTTTTAATTTTTAATTTTTAATTTTTAATTTTTAATTTTTAATTTTTAATTTTTAATTTTTAATTTTTAATTTTTAATTTTTAATTTTTAATTTTTAATTTTTAATTTTTAATTTTTAATTTTTAATTTTTAATTTTTAATTTTAAATTTTTAATTTTTAATTTTTAATTTTTAGTTTTTAATTTTTAATTTTTAATTTTTAATTTTTAATTTTTAATTTGTAATTTTTAATTTCTAATTTTTAATTTTTAATTTTTAATTTTTAATATTTAATTTTTCATGTTTGATTTTTCGTTTTTCATTTTTCATTTTTATTTGTTTAATTTTTAGTTTTCATTTTTATTTTTTAATTTTTCATTTCTAAAAACGTTTTTGTAACGCTTTTTCAAAACGTTTTTGTAACGCTATTCGCTCCCTCATTTTATCTCCAAACATTTCCTAATTAAATTGAGCCTTCTCTTTATATCCAAACACTTCCTAATATTTTTACCAATACAATCATATCTCACACCGTTTTTGCCTTACTCTGTTTTTGTGATTGTATTGTGAAATAGATTTGTACCCCCCGGAGTGTATAGACGTTTACACATCAAAAATATGTATGTTCACTTTTCACCAAAGTAATTTTTCCAATTACTGCCGCCATCTATATGTCAGTTCGGGTTGTTATGGGATCGCCCTCGTATAACATAAAGCTTAAGTAAATGGCTACCATACGCAATATTAATTATAGTATCGTGTTTTGGACGCGGGCGTATCAAAGATTCAACTAAGCCGAATTTAATACTCTCATTTGTTTTTAAAACATTTTATAATTTTTTTTAAATAATTTTTTCTGTCTGTTTCATAAAATTTGAATTTATTAAATCCTATATCTATATATTAATACGTGAAGTTAAATTTTTAATTGCCTTTTTAAAAAATATGCGGGCACGGTGGAGTGTGAAAATTGGCATAGTTATAGTTCATATGGAGTAGAAGCTGAGAATGATAAAATGTATGTTTAATCTGTCTTAAAAATACATTAAATAAAATAATATATTTATAATAATTCGTTACGCCCTGTAATTGCGAATTAAATTATATATCAGACGCTTTGTGTTGAAATGTGAATTGCTAAAATTGATTAACATACCTTTAGGCTCATTTGAATATTCATAAATTTTATATATATATATATATAGATTAAAACAATATTGGAAAACAAAAACTGAATATAAAAATAATATTTCCTAGAATTTGCACTCGAATTTCGAGTGCTAGGCTATACTAGTTATTATTATTATTACTATTTAGTTTTCGTTATATGTTTAGGAACATTTACTTCATCTAACAAATTTCATCCTTGTACGAAGTCATTTTATTATTTTATTTTTATCTCAGTGTATTTGTTTATTTAAATGGAAACACGTTGACCTGTAATAGGAAACTTTTTTAATGTCTAATTTTTTGTAATTTGATTTTATAAATTGTGATGCTTTATTTCTACAGAGTGATTAATTTATGCGTAAACTTTGTCTATTTTGTTAATGTTGTTTCATATTTACACATTCTTCAACAAGCATGTATTACATTAATTTATCACTGCAGAGCCGTTTGGTTTATGAATGCGTGTTTGTAAATGACGGCTCCAAAAAAAAAATATAGAAGCAAATGTTTACTATACATATGTATATGAGGGACTCTTTTCATTATGTGTGACTGCCAAAGATAGTAACCTTGAGTGGACATGCTGTTATTTTGGCAGATATTTTTGATTTATGTTTAACACAAAATGGTCTGAGTACTTTAAGATATTTGGGGAGCTTCTAACAAACTGTTGAAACTTAAGCAATTTTTTTTCTTAGAAAGTTTAAGAAGATTTATAATGTTTTTTTTTTTTTTTAATTAAACTTTAGAAATAGAATTGTTGTTTGTAATATAGTGTAAGAGCCATTCTCTAGAAATTCTAAGTCGCTTTGAAACCACTAGGCCAGTATAGTAAAACCTCCAAATGTGTTGACGTTCTTAGGCCAAACGTTTTTTTTATGACCTTTTGTATTTTTTCCTTGTCTTGATGTTTGTTTGCTTAGTTTATCAGCAACAACTTGTAATTGTATGTGATAAATTTTAATTAGAATTAAATTATTATTTTGATAGATTTTCCTTTACAACAAGAGGACTACAAGAACAAATGGATTGGGTAAAAAAAAGAGCTCATATATTCATATAATTAACTTTTGAACTTTTGTGACGACATAAAAAAAAATTTTCATTCCATACGATCAACATGTTATATGACTGAAACTCTTACTAACATGTTTCCGACATAAAGTATTGCAACGTATCAAAAGATTCAATTTTTCAAAATAAATATAAAATTTTTTATACTCGACGTTCTATAGTGTGATATATGTCAAATAAAGGTATGAATTTTGTCTTATCAAATCACGAAGATAAAATGGCAATGAAAATACAATTGTTTTAATAATCTTTTAAATTATCAATTTAGGACTTTTTTTATTGACGCATCAAAAGTCCTTTTATGGAACAATATTTAAATATTTTACTAATATTTAACTGAAAAAGCTAAAAGAATGAAATTTTGGAAAAAATTTATTGGAAATTTCAAAAGATATTGTAGGATAAAATTTTAAACATTGGGCAACATTGCCAAGACTCTCTCACGGCATCGTAGGTCAGGTATATATAAATAACTATTATTAATAATAATTAGTTATTTATAGTTCGGTTCGAGATCATGTATACATTTTCTAATACTAGAAAAGATAATACTTTATGCAATGTAAGAGAAATTTGGAAAAAATTGAAGACAGCGCTAGATGGAGTAGCTACTTTCGAACAAAGCGACTTGTTCATCGTCAGCATCCTTCTGCCTATTACTTCAACTCATGCTTAATCAACTATTTAACTCAACATTTGAAAGAAAAGAACATGAGAAATGTTTTTCTTTTTATATACGAGAGTTTGTATGAACAAGCTGAGCTTTTCCAATTTATAGCTTTCTCTACATTAACATCGCTTTGATCAATTACAAATCTCGTAATGTAAAAAAAGCTCTTTTTGTTTTGCCAAACGTCCCATAGATGGGAACTGTAATGACATGTGAAATCTTAACAGATTTATCACAATTGCATTGGACCGTATGTTTTGTATGTTATTTTTATGTATTGTCGATCTTGTGTTGTAATAATAATAATTAGTTATTTATAGTTCGGTTCGAGGTCATGTATACATTTTCTAATACTAGAAAAGATAATACTTTATGCAATGTAAGAGAAATTTGGAAAAAATTGAAGACAGCGCTAGATGGAGTAGCTACTTTCGAACAAAGCGACTTGTTAATGTAGAGAAAGCTATAAATTGGAAAAGCTCAGCTTGTTCATACAAACTCTCGTATATAAAAAGAAAAACATTTCTCATGTTCTTTTCTTCCAAATGTTGAGTTAAATAGTTGATTAAGCATGAGTTGAAGTAATAGGCAGAAGGATGCTGACGATGAACAAGTCGCTTTGTTCGAAAGTAGCTACTCCATCTAGCGCTGTCTTCAATTTTTTCCAAATTTCTCTTACATTGCATAAAGTATTATCTTTTCTAGTATTAGAAAATGTATACATGATCTCGAACCGAACTATAAATAACTAATTATTATTATTACAACACAAGATCGACAATACATAAAAATAAATAACTATTATTGTTTAAGAAAAGTAATCCTTGGCAATTTTAAATTCCTTTTAAAAGGAGGTTTTACTCCATTAGGTCTCCAGTATCAGCCGGGTACTGTGTAATCTCGGACGGTATAATCTGTCGAAATTCAACAATTTATTGGGGAAATCAATAAACTTTAGTAAAATATCTTTACAATTCGATAATTGTTTCTTAAATTTTTAAAATATCTTGTTGGCAGTGGAAGGTTTACTTCCCTTTTTCTAATTTTTGTAAACTAATAAAAATAACTAGAAACAGCAAAACTTAACACTTGTTTTTTTTTTTTTTGGGTTAATTAATTTTATGGTTTACTTAATTATAGTTTAGTTAGTTCAAAATCCAAAACACTGTTTCCAAATGAATTAATTTTGCAATTTTATACAGACTAAGATACAGTTATGGAAGCCTTTTTTCACAGGGCTAAAAAATTAAAGATCATGGAGTTCTAGCTTTGCAAATAGAGGCTGCACGTTCTAAGCCAGATTCGTACGAAATTAAGTCATATTGGAGTTCATCTTCAGCGAGACCACTGAACACAAAAGTCAATGACAATAAAAGACAATTTTCAATCAATGTATATAAACAATGTTTATACACAATTTATATAAACAATGTTTATACACAACGTATATAAACAATGTTTATACACAATGCATATAAACAATGTTTATACACAACACAATGTTTACAAAAATTTATATAAAAATGTTTATATACATTGTTAATAATCAATGTCTACACCCTTTTATAACTAAAATATGTTGGTTCATAATCAAAGTTTATGAATTATATTTACAGTGTGGGTCAGAAAAAAAGCAACCAAAATCATCATTAACCTTTATTGTATTTTTAAGCATGTTATTGTTGTTTTTCCATAATCTTCTTTATCATTTCTTACTGTTTATCACATTACAAATCTCTACCTTCGAGTTTAACGGATTATTTTTACATTCGCTTTTAAGTTAATTTAATTTACGTTGAGTGATAGTTGACTAGTTGCATTGTGAATGGAAATAGTCAAATAGAACTAGCTAATAAGAATAAGATTAGTAAATCTATAATATCTCAACAAATCTGTAAAAACGTTGCATTTGGGAGGAACAAGACAAATGAAAGAAAGACTGTCACATTGTGCAAATTGTGCAAAAATATCCATTTAAATCATCAAAAACTATTTTAAATGAGTTAAGCTTACATATAGATTCAAGAGCTGTTCGTTGCCGAACATTAGAAGCAGGTTTCCGAAGCTTCAGGACAGCAAAAAAACCACTGCTCACTACGAAACATTTGACAAAATGGTAGAGCTTATTTATTTCAACTAGCAGAGTCCAGACCTCGAAGTTAGAGTGCAAATTCTAGGAAATTTTATTTTTTCATTAAATAAAGACTCTAAAGGTATGCTAATCAATTATAACCAATTCATAAATCAACACAAAAAAACAAACTCATTTTTATTACAAACACATTAACAAATTAAATAAACACACACATAGCATTGTATAATTTTATGTATGTATTAGTAGCAACTTTAAATGCAATTTACTCAAAATAAAGGAAAAAATTTTAAAATCTCTAATCCTGCAAAACGGCTAAAAAAAAGTACCTTTCAAATAATATACGTTTGGTCAAGATCGGGTTAAAACGGTAGAACAAAATATCGGTCACAAGAAATCGCCTAGCCTATTAATATTATATATTCTATTTCGCTAAAATGCTTAATATATCAATATTTTTAGGCTTCATTTGGCTAAAAAATATCAAAACTGGACGCCTGAAAAATTTAAAACTTTTTTATTTAGCGACGAGTCAAAATTTAATTTTTTTAACTCTAACGGAATGTGCACTGTTTGCCGCAAGAAAGGTGATCGTTTAAACCCACCCTAATGTAAGCCAACTGTGAAGCATGGCAAAGGATCAGTTATGATTTGGGCATGCTTCTCTGGTTTTGGCATTGGACCAATCCACGAAATCGACGAGTTAATGGACAGATTTAAATATAATATTATGCCACACTCTGAGTGGGAGATGCCGCTTTGTTGGATATTTCAACACGATAATCACCCGAAACATACTTCGAAGCTGGTAGAAGAGTGGCTCGCTGAAAATGGCGTGCAAACACTTGATTGGGAGGCAAAAGTCATCTGATTTGAACCCTATTGAGAACTTATTTGACATTCTAAAGCGGCGAGTAGTTGGTCGGGCCTTCACTTCTAAACAAGCTTTAAAAGAAGCGCTGGAAACTGAGTAGAAAAGCATTCCAGTCAATATTATCAACGAAAATAACGGATTCTTTACTAAATATTGAATAATATAATATAATATAATATAATATAGTATAATATAATATAATATAATATAATATAATATAATATAATATAATATAATATAATATAATATAATATAATATAATATAATATAATATAATATAATATAATATAATATAATATAATATAATATAATATAATATAATATAATATAATATAATATAATATAATATAATATAATATAATATAATATAATATAATATAATATAATATAATATAATATAATATAATATAATATAATATAATATAATATAATATAATATAATATAATATAATATAATATAATATAATATAATATAATATAATATAATATAATATAATATAATATAATATAATATAATATAATATAATATAATATAATATAATATAATATAATATAATATAATATAATATAATATAATATAATATAATATAATATAATATAATATAATATAATATAATATAATATAATATAATATAATATAATATAATATAATATAATATAATATAATATAATATAATATAATATAATATAATATAATATAATATAATATAATATAATATAATATAATATAATATAATATAATATAATATAATATAATATAATATAATATAATATAATATAATATAATATAATATAATATAATATAATATAATATAATATAATATAATATAATATAATATAATATAATATAATATAATATAATATAATATAATATAATATAATATAATATAATATAATATAATATAATATAATATAATATAATATAATATAATATAATATAATATAATATAATATAATATAATATAATATAATATAATATAATATAATATAATATAATATAATATAATATAATATAATATAATATAATATAATATAATATAATATAATATAATATAATATAATATAATATAATATAATATAATATAATATAATATAATATAATATAATATAATATAATATAATATAATATAATATAATATAATATAATATAATATAATATAATATAATATAATATAATATAATATAATATAATATAATATAATATAATATAATATAATATAATATAATATAATATAATATAATATAATATAATATAATATAATATAATATAATATAATATAATATAATATAATATAATATAATATAATATAATATAATATAATATAATATAATATAATATAATATAATATAATATAATATAATATAATATAATATAATATAATATAATATAATATAATATAATATAATATAATATAATATAATATAATATAATATAATATAATATAATATAATATAATATAATATAATATAATATAATATAATATAATATAATATAATATAATATAATATAATATAATATAATATAATATAATATAATATAATATAATATAATATAATATAATATAATATAATATAATATAATATAATATAATATAATATATAGTGGCATTTTCAGTTTTTTGCAAAAAAAAAAAAAAATTGCGGTTCTTTTAGTTTACAATTTTAGTTTTGCCTTTTTAACGTTATAAAGAGTAACAAATGATAAAAGAAGATTTTGGAAAATGATCAATAATATGCTTGAAAATTCAGAAAAGGCCAATAGAGATTATAAACAATGTATTTAAACAATTGTTTCACACAATTAATAAAAACGCTGATTGTGAGCAATGTATGTAGATAATATATATCTAAAAAGTTTATATACATTGTTTACAAACGTTAATAAACAATCTTTATAACACTTTATATAAACAATAGTTATTTAAAAACAATGTTTATAAGCTACATATGTTTATAAATAATATTTATATATGTTATGAACAATGTGCATATGTAAATATATTGTTTATAAACAATGATTATAAACTATTTATCTAAACAATGATTTCAAATGATGTATATCAACACTATTAACAATGTTTAAAAAAATGTTTATAAAAAATGTTTATATACATTGTTTATATACATTGTTTATATACGTTGCTTATATACAATATTTGTATACGTTTTTTATATACAATGTTTATACACATTGTTTATAAATGTTTATAAGATTTTATATAAACAATATTTGTTTATACACAATATTTATAAGCTATGTTTACGATAATATTTATATATGTTATGAACAATGTACGTACGCACATAAACAATGTATATATGTTTATAAACAATGATTATAAACAATTTATTTAAACAATGCTTTCAAACATGTACATATGTCAATACTGATTATTAACAATGTATGAACAATGTTTATAACCAATGTTTATATGCAATATATATAATATAATATATATTATATTATATTATATATCGCACCTGTACCTCTAAAGTGAGTCAACTTAAAATTTACAAATTTTCAGTAGAGACAAAAAACGGTTTTTTTTTAAATATTTACTATAAAATTTCAAAGCAGTTGTTTCATTGTAAAGAAAATCAAATAATAAGTATACAACAGTAGTTGTTTTTGCGATTTTTTCAGTGATCATCAAAAATAACAAGTTTTTTGGGTGGAACTCAAAATATGTCTTTTTAGTGGATTCTAAAGAAGCTACTCTTATAACACAAAGGGGGTTACAACTGTATTTTTTTTTGCGACAGACTAGAAAAATCGATGTAAGATTTTTACAGTGGATAGATATGACCACTGTGTATCGTTTTCTTCCAAAAAGCGAAAATTTAAAAATTTTGAGTTGACTAACTTTAGAGGTATGTTTTATGTTATGAACAATGTACATATGCTCATAACCCCTGTACATATGTTTATAATCAATGTATTTAAACAATGATTTCAATCATGTACATATGTCAATACTGATTATTAACCCTGGAAGGTTACTCTTCATTTTAGTACATTAAAGTTACTCTTCGTCGAATCGACGAACAATTTTTTTAAAAAATTTCTAGCTGAACGATTATAGAAGTAAAATATAAACAAAAAATTTTTTTAGTTAAACATTTTATTAAAAAATAAAGGAAAAAATAAAATATAAAAATAAAAATAAAAATTCTTTTTCAGTCTTAAAATTCGATACGAATTTGGCCCCTTTTTTTGGTTTATATGTTAAAGAGTAAATGAGCTTCGTCGATTCGACGTACAGTAACCGTCCAGGGTTAACAATGTATGAACAATGTTTACAACCAATGTTTATATACAATGTTTATAGCCAATGTTTATATACAATGTTTATATACATTGTTTATATATTTTTATATACAATGTTTATATACAATGTTTATATACATTTTAATAAACAATGTTTATAAATTTTTTTATATAAACAATAAGTGTTTATAAACAATGTTTATAAGATATGTGTATGAATAATATTTATAGATAAACATCACAATATTGAAACACAAACGCTTTTGAAAATAAAAAACAATTTTCAACCAATGAAAATAAATAATGTTTATACACAAACATATTATTGTAAACATGAAGCCATATCATCAAAAAAACAAAACCCTTCGGTTGTCCATTGTCCATTGTGGCATTTAGGGGAATTACATTTTTTTTCTAAAATTATATAAGGGTAGGCTGATTGTTCAGTACACAAATGAAAGTTAAAAATTTAGGAATTGTTAAATAAAATGTGCATAAATATAATCAAAAACCTTTAAAGCAAGACATTGATAAATATATAAACTCCATTATTTAATTTTTATATTAAATAAATTTGAATGTTTATAGAACTATCTGTTTTTCATTCCAATGGTGCGTGGAGAGAAGAAGAAAGCATGTATTTAAAGGGTGATTGTTTAAGAGCTATAGGAAAGTTTTCAAAACAAAAAAAAACACATAAAATTCAGAAAAATGCATGAAATCTTTATTTGAATCGATAGTACGGTCCATATAATTTAATGTTTGAAGATTATTTCATGCAAATATTGACCGTGACTGCGCCTCAAATGGTCCATCCGCTTAGTCCAATTTTGGCATACTCTTTCCAACATTTCAGCCGGTATCTCACGAATTAATGCTTCAATGTTGTCTCCCAATGCGTCAATTGAAGCGGGATTGTCTGTATAGACATGAGCTTTAACATAGCCCCACAAAAAATAGTCTAAAGGCGTTAAATCGCACGATCTAGACGGCCAATTGACCGGTCCCGAACGTGAAATAAAATGTTCACCGAACACGCCTCTCAATAAGTCCATTGTTGCGCGTGCTGTGTGGCACCGTCTTGTTGAATCCACATGTCATGCAAGTCAAGCTCTTGCATTTTGGGCAAAAAAAAATTGGATATAATCTCTCGGTAGCGCTCACCATTAACAGTTACGTTACGATTCGCATCATCTTTGAAGAAGTACGGTCCAATGATGCCACCAGCCCATAAACCGCACCAAACTGTGACTTTTTCTGGATGCATTGGTAGCTCTTCCAATGCTTCTGGCTGATATTCACTCCAAAATCGAAAATTCTGCTTATTTACACACCCATTGAGCCAAAAATGAGCGTCGTCGCTGAAACCAATTTTTCGTTAAAAAAGTGGATCTTCGGCCAACTTTCCAAGAGCCCATTCACCAAAAATTCTACGTTGCGGTAGGTCTTTCGGCTTCAATTCTTGCACCAGCTGTATTTTGAAAGGCTTCACACCTAAATCCTTCCGCAAAATTTTCCACGTTATTGAGTAACAGAGGCCCAATTGCTGCGAACGGCGACGAATCGATAATTGATGGTCATCATTAAACTGGCCGCACTTTACGTAAGCGTGTTTGTGGTTTAATGTCCAACAATGTAAATTTGGTGCGAAATTTAGTCACAATAGCCCGAATAGCCGCTTCAGTGGGTCGATTAAACTGACCATAAAATGGAAGAAGCGCGCGATGAACTTTCTTAACAGAGCACGCATTTTGATAATAAAATTCAATAACTTGCAAGCGTTGTTCGTTTGTAAGACGATTTATGGTTAAATTATAGACCAAACTGAAGATGTTTGACAATCAAACAAAACACGAAACGTGCGTCAGCTGTTTAAACCAGTGTTGCCAAAAAGATAATAGCTAAAAAATCACCTTTTATAAAATTCATAACTACACTGTACCTTTAATCAGACTAGTTTCTGCTATTTCAGCAACATCCTAGGAAAAATTTCGTAATTGCAGGTCATTGATTTTTGCATTACCAATAATGACCTACTCCTGCCCACTGCATTACTTCTAAAGTGAAAATAAGGCGTTACTAATAATGTGTTATTTAGCTACTTATGTTTCACGCCAGCTCCTTGCATACTGCATTACTTTCAGAGTGAAAATAATGACTTTCTAGGGAACTAACTACCTCCAATGACATCCCCGTGTTAAAATAATGAGCTTATCAGGCAAACTTCAACCAGTTACTTCTCCTTCTAAAATCCATTATTTGGTAAAGTTTTTTTTTTTCCTGGGATCAGTGATTTTATTTAAGAATGTGATAATTGTTATATCATAATTGGATCGATTGTTGCTATGTTAAATTGTTCTACATAGGGCGGCCGTGAGGTTTGAACCTGCGTCTATGCCACATGCGCTCGTAATTGCACTTATTGGTCAGCGCTTTAACACACTCACCCAAAAAATTTACTCTTGTCTTGTCTTTTTTATATCTATAATATTAATAGGCTAGGCGATTTCTTGTGACTGATGTTTTGTTCAACCGTTTTATTCCGATTTTGGCCAAACGTATATTATTTGAAAATTATTTCTTTTTATCCGATTTGCAGATTTACAGATTTTTAAATTTATTCCTTTATTTTGAGTAAATTGCATTTAAAATTGCTACTAACACATACATAAAATTATACAATGCTATGTGTGTGTTTATTAAATTTTTAAATTTGTTATTGTGTTTGTATTAAAAATGAGTTTGTTTTTTTTTTGTTGATTTGTGAATTGGCTATAATTGGTTAGCATACCTTTAGGGTCTTTATTTAATGAAAAAATAAAATTTCCTAGAATTTGCACTCGAATTTCGAGGGCTGGAGTCTGCTAGTATTTTTTGAATAAGATAACATTTTTATTACGTATAGTTATTATTTTTTTGTGGAGTAGAAAAACGCATGAGTGGTATTTTTATATTAAATCAAACAAACATCATTACTTTTACTTTTACAATTTTAGTGAAGAATAAGATGACAAATGTTCAATCGTTAACGAGTTTTAACAGAAAAGATAAATAAATATAAATGGTTATGGAAAAAGTTTGGTCTAAGAACACCAAACCCTTTGGCTATTCTGCTACACTGGCCCAGTACTTTCAACAAGACTTGGAATATCTCAGCCCCAGACAATGATCCCGAAAATATTCCATACTGTTCTTATATTTACTACTAAAACTAGACGATATATTTTGTAATTTTGTAATATTAATTTAATCACTTAATAGTAAATTTGTAGCCTTAAAGAAAAACATCCGGCCTATGATAAGCCCATGTTAAATTTATTCTGATTCAATTTTCGAATAAAAATTTTTTTTTTATTTTTGGGTTTTTATACATAAATTTGTTGTTGTTGCTGTAGACCACAAGCTCTAAAAATCATTGTTAATATGATTTTTGCCATACAAAATGAAAATGAAAATGAAAGAAAAAAAAAAAAAATTAAACTGACAATCTACTTTGTAATGCCACATGATTCGGCTGGAAATATCATATATTTACTACTAAAAGCCACAACATTTAAGAGGGTCTGGGCAACAGAAACGGAAATGGTTTATAGACAGAAACCTACACATACATACAAATGAATTTTTCGATAAATTATGCTATGCACGAATGTTTTTATAACATTCAATGAATCTAAATTTTACATGTATGCGTCGTTGTAAATTTGTAACAAAATATTATTTAAAAGGGAGTAAAGGGATTATCTGTATGCCGCTTTATTTTTCTTTTTTTATTTGTATATATTGTGGTCTCATGCAAATATATTAATACTAGAGAATCCAAAAAAAAAAAAAAGGCAAAACTAAATGATAAAATAACAAATTTTTCCTGCATCCAGCCTATCACTAGACTTATAAACAATTCTCTTCCGTATATTTTTTTTTTCATTGTTTTGTATTAAACATTTAATTCTGTGTGTGTGTGTGTGTGTGCGTGTAGCTTCAAAAATATATGAAAGTTTAAAACCGCATATTCATGAGGTTAAACCTCATTGATACTGCTCGTAAAATTTCATGGCTCTGCTGGTGTTCTGGTCAGGTCAGGCTGTTTGGGCTTTTCGGTTTGAGCTCTTCCGTTTATGATGCTGTGTTTGAATGTTCATAAATAAGCCATAATAAATACAAATATTGTTTGTTTATTTTTTTCATAAAGCTATTATCAGTTCAATAGCTACCTTAAATATATCCCCAGCTATATATGGCTAATAGTTTTTGAAATATCGCTGATTTTAAAATTGAGTTATACAATAGAAATCGAATCTAGATTATGGTGGAAATGTAACCAGCAATATTATTTCAAAATATGAAAATACAAATTGTAAGTAAAATTTATTTAAACGATTTTATAAAAAGGAATTTTAATGACTAAATGAAATAGAGCCTCTGTTCCTTCTAATTTTTATGTTAAAGAAACTTCCAAAGGGATATTTTAAATGAAAAGCTTCATATGTATACATACAGACATAAAAATAAATGTAGATTTATACAAATGTTTAATAATAAATGCTATTAAAATTAAGAAAATTGCTACCAACTCTAGTTATCATTAACAGCGCGGCCAGTGTACAAAGCAAAATTGTTATTAATTATGTTGTTGACAACAGGCGTATCGTTATTCAGATAAACTTTTAATTAAGTTTCGTATTAACTCTTTACAAAAAAAGTAAAAAATGGCCGCGATGGAAAAGATTGTGTTAAAATATTTACCTGGAAATTTCGCGATAGCCACGAGCACCAATAGCTAAATTACTTAAAATTGTTACTCAAGCAGTAAAATTAAATTATGCTATTAAAAAATTTGATGTGGCGAAAATTAGCTAATTGTTTATAATACCAACTACTGCGTGTGTGTGTGTGTATTATATTTCACCAAAAAATAATTTTTAGTATATACTTTATCAATAATATTAAGAGGTAGGGCGATTTCTTGTGACTGATGATTTGTTGCACAGTTTTCTTCTGATTCTGACCAAACGTATCTCATTTTAAAGGTATTTATGTTTAGCTGTCCACCAGAATTGTAGATTCTTAAATTTAAAAAAAAAATTTTTTTTTTTGAGTCAAATGCACTTAAAGTTGCTACTAATACATATATAAAATTATGCGATGCTACGTATGTGTTTATTAAATTCGTTAATGTGTTTGTGAGCTTGTTTTCTTTGTTCACTTTAATAATTGTGGTGAATTAAAAATAATTTTGGCCATGAACCAATAATCCATACTAACTAATATAATAAAGAGGTAATGTGTGTTGGTTTGTAGTACGTTATCTCTGTAATTACTCATCTGATCTTCGTGAAATTTTCATAAAGTCTTACTGCATATATGGGAAGTACTATGGGTTATAATTTTTTTTAAATATTTTTAGTGGGCGTGGCACCTCCCATACAAAGAAAATTTTTAATATCATATATACTGAGTACTATGATAGCGAGAGGTTGGCAATTTTGCGTGAGGTCACATATTATTAATGTTAGTAGCCATGCCGAAAATGATCGGCTAAGGGGGCGTGGCACCTCCCATACAGAGTAATAATTCAATATTATATATCTGTGGTCATCGATTATTAATTTGATTAGTCGAGCAGAAAATGACCGTGATCGAAGCGGTGGGCGTAGCACCGCTCATACAAAGTAAATAGCTAATATCATATAACTGGTACACTATAAATGGGAAAGCCTTTACACTTTGCACGATTCCATCAGATATTATTGTGAGTAGTCCAATAAAAATTGGACGGGATGGGATTAGTGGTCGTGAAACCTTCTATACAAAAAAATATAGTAATACGAAAGCGACAATCTTGAAACTTTTGACAAGTACATTAATTATAATAGTGATAGCCTCACTAATGGCACTACTCACTAAATTGTATATTACTAGTTTTTGAGGAATAAGTGAAAAATTAAAAATCGTCAAACCCGAAAATCGCGAAAAAGAAAAATCGCCAAAAACATAAGTCTTCAATAATAAAAATGGACAACTTCAAAAATCGCTAAAATGAAAAATTACCAAATGATATTCTAAGTTCAAGATCAATAGTTAGGTCTTGCCAGATTTAATGCAGAAAATCCATGTTCTTCTCATAGGAAGCTATGCAGGAGAAGGAACGCCGAAAAATTTAATAATATTATATAACCAAGCATTGAAATAAAAAATGTAAAATAAATTAAATTAAATATTGTAATTGCACAAAAGAAACTTCGTAGGAAAAATTAATTATGAAATAGCACAATAAATCAATAAATCTCGGTAAGTTATAGCGAAGCGCGACAAGGCATACTAGTTGAATATAAGGCAATAACGACAATAATCGATATTTAAAAAGTGTTGAATTGTGAATTGGCCAAAAATTGATTAGCATACTTTTAGGGTCTTTATTAATTGAAAAAATAAAATTAATTTGCATTTGCTCTCGAATTTCGAGGGCCGGGATCTACTAGCAATATTAAATACAGACAATCGTTTTTAGAATAAAAATATTATTTAATGAAATAGAAATCTTAATTTCACATATCAATTAAACATTAGGAAGACTGCTAGCTCGTTCCCCTCTATTAAAAAATAAACAAATAAACACATATCTTTATTTTCATATCAATTATATGTGTTTCTAAATTTTGTACGGTGCCGAACACAATCATGACTGTGTTTCGTTTTAATATTTCGCTATCTACACGAACATTTTCTATCATGTATTTTTTGTTTCGAACACACATAAACCACACTGATTCGAGTGTAACTTTATTTTAAGTTCGTTTTCTTGCACGTGTACTGCTAAAAAAAAACAGAACATGTTCTTCAAAGCGTACATCTAACAATTAAAACATTATCCACTCGCCATCGGAAAAATTTGAAACACCCCTATAATAACGACAACAATTGTTTCAACCAAATTTATTAAAAAAATTTTAATTGTTCATTAGCAGTTATAAAAAAATAACAATAAAAAGATAATAATAAAAATAAAAAATGTTTATGACTTAATTTAGTTTTTTTCGATCGCGAGTGAATAATGTTTTAATAATATTAAAACGAAATATTAAAACGAAACACCGTCGTGATTGTGTTCGGCAACGTGCAAAATTTAGAAACACACATAATTGATATGAAAATAAAATTATGTGTTGGCTGCTTTAGGGCAGAACATTGTGTGTTTGATGTGTGTATTTTCTGCCCTTGGTAAATACTTTTTTTTGTACAAGGCAGATGTCAGTCTTATATATGTGTGGACATAAAATTAGGTAATCTGAAAAAAAATTGTTAAAAAAATTTTTAAATTATTTTTTTATTCAAACTATTTTGAACTTTTATAATTTGTTGGGTACTCTTTTTGGATGATTACTTCGTCACATCTGTTCGGTATTGTTTTAGCTAAAGCGTAATACTGCTGAGAGGTAATATTTTTCCTTTCGGCCTGAGTAATATCCCAGAGCGCATTTTTAATTCCAGAGTTTGTGGCCGCAACTCCCTGTTAGATTTTCTATAGGGTTTAAGTCGGAAATTTGAGCTGGCCACTCAAGAATCTTTATTTTTTTTTCACCAATCCAAGTCTTAGTGACCCGACATGTATGCTTCCGGTCGTTATCCGGCTGAAATATCCATGGTAGTGGTAAATAATCAGCACAAACATTATCTAGATTAGTCTGCAGGATATCTTTGTACATTTCCCTAGTCATTTTCCCGTCGATATTAGCTAAGGAATCATCAACGGACGAGGTAAACATCCAAACGTTATTACTGACGACAATCCGTGCCTTAAGGTTTTTTGATAAACTTTGGGTCTAAACATGTGTCTGCCGTAGTTTCGAAAAAGTTGAATTTTGATTCACCACTCCACACTATTAATTTATAAAAATTTGGGTTCTTATGGTGGTGGGTTTTTGCAAACCGCAAGCGCTGCTGACACATTTGATTTTCTTCTATGATAATTATTTACAGTCAGATGTCTACTTACAGTCCCTGCTGATATTTTAATGCCATGTTTGCACTTCATGCATGATCTAATCTGAGTTCATATGAGGAATAGATTAGTTTTACTCATCCTAGCCATCTTCCGCTGGTGACGTTTAGCGTTTTGCACGTCTGTGCAAGTTATCGAATGTCTTACACTTTTGATAATATTTGATAGCAGCGGTAACTTTTCTCCGCGATAATGATAATATTTTTAACACTTCAGCAATGGAACCAACATTTTGGAAGCAATTCCAAATGCTCTCCCTTTCAGCGGGTGTGGAGCTCTTATTTGTAGCCATAATTTAACAACGTCAAATGGAACTTCAGCAAAAGACCAATAAAAATTTATAAATACTCTGTATTCTTAATCAGATCGGTTTCTGGCATCTCAGCCTTCATCAGTGATTTTATTGAATATTGTAATAAAAAAAAATATGTTTCATATCCTAATTTTTTGGATACAATTTCTGAACCCGTGCCGATCTTTAAAAAGAATACATAGTTTAAGAAATACATAATAAAGAAGAAAAAAAAATAGATTTTAACGCCTTAATGTGTGTGCAAATTATTTAATAACATTTTTCCTCTGCATGGGATTTTTCCTTTTGTTTTCCTGTTTTGCGGTTTGCTTATAGGTTTCTGCAATTCATTTCCGTTTTAATGTTTTACTGTAGGTTCGGTTTTTTTTCAACTTCCTATTTACGTCGATTTAATAACGTGGCAAATAAACACTGTTAACATTTAAAAATATTTTTGTAAATCATTTTTCCACACAATAAACGTCAAAATAAATAATCAACATTTTTTCTATTTGATTTATTTGATGAAAAAAAAAAAAAATAATAATTTTTAATTGAAGTAAAATTAATTAATATAAATACCATAATTTTTATAACTAAAGTGATTTTAAGTTATGAAATGTTTTTTCTTCAATTCTCTTTAATTAAGAATTTAAATTTTCTTAGAAAATGCCATTTCTGGGATTCACTTGTAAGTTTTTTGGTGTTATGAGTTTTCTAAAGTGTCCATAATATTATTAGGTAAGGCGTTTTCTTGTGACCGATGTAGGTTTATCAGTTTTAATCCAATTTTGACCAAACATCCCTCATTTGGAAGGTATTTCTTTTTAGATGTCCATCAGATTTACAGATTTTTACATTTATAATTTTTTTTTTTTGGATTAAAATGCATTTAAAGTTGCTACTAATCCATACATAAAATTATACAATTTGGTGTGCGAGTTTATTAAATTTGTTAATGTGCTTGCAAAAATTGTATACGATAAGCCGTGTGTTAGATTGGAAAATAATATTGGACATAAACCAATAACGACAATAGCGACAAAAATAATTTCGGACATAAACCAGTAACGAGAATAAAAATTGTTCAATTCCGTACTAGCTAAAATTTATTAGCGTACCTTTAAGGTCTTACAAAATAATTTCTTAAATGAAAAAATTGAATTTTCACTCGAATTTCGATGGCTGGGATCTGCTAGTTCATTCCTCTATTAATTAATTTTAAGATTTTTGTAAATTTTTACAATTAAATTCTTAAACATCATGCCGTATTAGCGTTGTTTAATATTAAATACCGCTCATGCGAATTATAAATTACGCCCCAATTGGTTTTTTATCTATAATATTAATAGGCTAGGCGATTTCTTGTGACTGATGTTTTGTTCTACCGTTTTATCCAGATTTTGACCAAACGTATATTATTTGAAAGGTGTTTCTTTTTAGCCGTTTTTCAGATTTAGAGATTTTTAAATTTTTTTCCTTTATTTTTAGTAAATTGCATTTAAAGTTGCTACTAACACATACATAAAATTATGCAATGCTACGTGTATGTTAATTAAAATTCTTAATGTATTTGAAATAAAAATTAGTTTGCTTTTTGTGTTGATTTGTGATTTGGCTATAATGGATTAGCATACTTTTAGGGTATTTCTTTAATGAAAAATAAAACTTTCTAGAATTTGTGCTCGAATTTCTAGGGATGTAATCTGCTAGTAAATATAATGCGTTTTTAGTAGGAAATCGTTCTTAAATCGGCTAGCGCTTTTGACCACGGATATGGTGATTGCGTTTTATATATTCTCTCAATTATAAAACCACGACAATACCTTAAATGTTTGTAATCATCTCATTAGTATTAGACATCATTTAAAAAAAAAAGCTATTATGAAATCTAGCAATTTTTGTTTCCACATGGGTGGAGGTTATCAAAGATTAGGCTCACCCGAATTTAATAATCTTACTTGTTTATATTTTTTTTTATTTTTTGTATAATTAGTTTTACGAGCATAGCCCAGCACTCGAAATTCATGTGCAAATTCTAGGAAATATTATTTTTTTAATTCAATTTTTGTCTTCCAATGTTTTTTTAATCTATATATATAAGTTTTATTTGTAACGTTTTACACACAAATAGGAAAAAATTCAAAATAGTGCATTTGTGAAAAATTGAAAAACCGTTGTCTTGAGTTACAAAACATTTATTTGGATAGATATCCCACTCCCATCCCACTAAGCGACCAAAAAGCTGTTAAAGGAAAAATCCTAAGCTTTCTTATGAAAAAAAAAAAAAAAAATGCCCTTTTTGAAAAAAAAGGCAAAAAATGCTTTAATTTAGCAAAAAAAATTCTACAAATTTTTTTTTTTTTTTTAAGTATTTTTTTTCCGAAATATTGAATAAATAGCTATCTAAACTCTTTAGGAGAAAATTTTCTAAGAACAATAGGTAATAAGTTACATGGATGAGAAGAAACACCTGTTTGGCCAAAATGTCAAATTTTGATCCCGTCTAACTCATAGAGATCTGGAACGATCTTGTTGAAAAATTATGTCTAAACTACTATCCAATAGGACTAACCTTGGTGCAAATTTCATCCCGATCGGAAGACATCGGTTTCAAAAGTTGGTGCACTTGACATGAAATCCCCCATATATGAAAAATTTATGAATATTTAAATGAGCCTAAAGGTATGTTAATCAATTTTAGCAATTCACAATTCAACACAGAGTGTCTGATATATAATTTAAATCATTCGCATTGACAGGGTCTAACGAATTACTAAAAATATTTTATTTTATTTTATTTAATTTAATATATTTTTCAGACAGATTAAACAGACAGACAGATTAAATTTCATCATTCTCAGCTTCTCCTCCATATGAGCAATAATTCTGCCAATTTTCGCATTCGTCCGTGCCCGCATATTGCTTAAAAAGGGAACTACAAACTTACCTTCACTTATTAATATATACACACAGAAAACAGATTCGTTGTGGCTACCAAAAATGTTGCCAACCGAATTGCGATGAATTTAATAACCGAATTTTGAGTTGCTTGCAATTACAATTCTATTGTCTCAACAGTATATATTATATCACAATAGAAAATGGTTAGTTGCTATATAATTTTTGTTGATACAATCGAAAATTCAGTTGTTCAGTTTTAGTACAATTCGGTTGGTGAATTATTTTTCTGTGTGTAGAGGATTTATATATACTATAAATAAATTCTTAATTGAAATTTTTTTTCATTAAAATGTTATATTTTTTCTGCCTTCTAATCCCTTTTTGCAACTCTCAATAAATTTTAGCCTCGAAAAATTGTTCAAGTGGCTTAACAAAAATAATTCTATAATGGAAACTAAATAATGTTGTTAACCGTAGATGGTTATTATATTTTTACCCTACACTAAGGTTATAACTCGTCGAATCCGCCAACTCTGCTTTTAAGATATTCTAATAGGCGAACTATGCAAGTCAAAAATACACCGTAATCATTTTTAATACCGTTTTTTATTTAAGAGTAAAAAAAAATAAATAAATAAAATACAAAATATTTTTTTCTCGCATTAATCTTTGCGTTAGTTTTCAGTGCGTCGTCTATTCGGCGAGTTATAACCATCTAGGGTTAAAGTCTGTTAGTATGCTCTTTATGATCATTATGATAATTACTAGCAGATTCCAGCCCTCGAAATTCGAGCGCAAATTCTGGGAAATTTTATATTTTCATTAAACAAAACCCTAAAAGTATGCTAATCAATTATAGCCAATTCACAAATCAAAACAAAAAACAAACTCATTTTTATTACAAACACATTAACAAATTTAATAAACACACACATAGTATTGTATAATTTTATGTATTTGTTAGTAGCAACTTTAAATGCAATTTACTCGAAATCAAGGAAAAAATTAAAAAATCTGTAAATCTGCAAAACGGCTAAAAAGAAATACCTTTCAAATAATATATGTTTGGTCAAAATTGGGATAAAATGGTAGAACAAAACATCAGTCACAAGAAATTGCCTAGCCTATTAATATCTATAATATTAATATCTATAATTTGTTAATGTGTTTGTAATAAAAATGAGTTTGTTTTTTTTTTGTTGATTTGTGAATTGACTATAATTGATTAGCATACCTTAAGGGTTTTTATTTAATGAAAAAATAAAATATCCTAGAATTTGCACTCGAATTTCGAGGGCTGGAATTTGCTAGTTATAGATTACTGCGCTCTTAGTTGTTTTTGGAAGAATATTTTTTAAACACATTTTTTAGTTCTCATGTTTATGGATATTGATAATAATAAATCAAGTACATAATGAAAGCGCCATGGGTATTTTTTTTTTTTCAATATAATTTTTTTTAAGGAAAATAACTTAAATGACATCCTGTTAGAAAACAATTGAATTCAGCAGACATTTTTCTGCAATTTTTATAAATTATTATCAATTGTGGCCAACCATAGATTAAAAATTAAATTGCCATTTAATTATTACTTTTTTTCTAATGAAAAATTGATTGATTAAAAATAATAAAATATTATTTTTAATATTCATAACATCCAGCAACAATAAAAACATATAAATATTTTATTGTAATTTATTTGCAAACAATAATTTCTAATTAATATTTAGTTAAACTTTGACATATGATTGATATATATTTTTAAAAGTTACTCACACTCGACTGATACAAAGCCATATACAAACATCAAAAAGTAAATAGGTAAACTTTATATAAAATATATTTATTCAACCACAAAGAATATATAAATAATTGTAAAAATGATATTTACAATTCATATTATATGATAACAAAAGGTTAAACATCTTTCAATCTCTTAAATATCTATCGTTATCTTTTGGGGTTTATTTTCGTTGTTATAACAAAAGACAACAAAAACACACAATAACCAGCATAAATTGAGATTTACTTAAAAAATTTTCCTTAAAATCATTTTCACATTTGTGGCTTTCAAAGATATTTCAGGCATATTAATTTAATTTCTGAACCACATTTTGTGGCAATCTTTCTCAAGTGTAATGTTTGGTTGTGCAGAACATTATTCGAATTTTAATGATAAAGTTTTGTATTTGAGATTTTTAAATTTACTTCTTCTTTTTTTATATTAAAATAATGAAGCAATTTATATGATAAGATTTGATTTAATTTTCTACAAGTAAATTAAAGATTAATGTTTGCAATTCTATCGAGATATCATCGTAGTGAAATTTGGATTTCCGATTTCTATATAAATTCAGCTTGAAGCACTGAATTATTTTTTACAAAGTTCAATTTCTACATAAAGTTTTCAACTTAAGTGTGTGTATGTCGACAAACCACAAAATCCTGATAAAAAGAAAAAGAAATTTAATAAGCAGCAAAAGGAAATTTGTCATAGTTAAACATCACCAACAATTCAGAAAAAAGGTCGTTTGTCTACATTAAATAGACAATATTTTATATAATTGTAATGAAAAATTAACAATATACTTCACATAGGAATGACAGTATGAATAAGATAACCCAATACACACCCGACAACCCCAGCTGCCATACACACACACACACACACACACACATGTAAGTAAACACAGACGTACAGACCTTTTTCTACAATAAAAACTCTTACATTATTATATGGAATATGTATGTGTGGGTGTGACTTGTATTTGTTTTTTGTTTATTTGTTTGTTTGTGAGCATGTACATTTGTATGGATAAGTTGAAGCTTTTATGTTAAAGGTAAAACATGGTTGTGTAAAAAGTGCTTAATTTAGAAAATCACTCCGTTAAACCACAACTCATCTTAATGACTTTTAAGTTTTATTTTTAATGGTTGTTGTACCCTTTTTGTTCTGCTGCTTCTTTTTCCTCTTTGCATTCTTTCTCTTCTTTCCTTTTTTGTTTGTTAAATTTGAGTATTTTTTTTGTACTTCTAACGGTAAACCATAGCAAAATGATGACAATAACAATACAATAACAACAAGAACATCAAATGCAAAAACAAAATGTTCTGGTGACTAATTGTGAAAATGACACACATTTTAACAAACTTCTTTATATGGCAGATAAATAAAGAACAATGACAGCATTACAACACAACAACAAAAATTCATGTCTAAATGCAAAAAAATGTTGTAGTGGCTGTTGATTTTGTTGTTGTTGTTGTTGTTGTTGTTGTTGTTGTTATTGTTGCTGATGATGATACGACTTGGTGTTGATGTAGGCCTGTTTAGTTGATGATTATTTTTATTTTAAACCATAAAGAACTAATTTTTATTGCTGCTTGGAGCTGGGTCATACCTTAACGTTTCCTTTTTTTTTTTGTCATTTAGTTGAAAATGTTCAGAGAGTTTTATATTGTTTGTACTTTTAGCAATAACATTAAGCTGAAAACTTTTTTTTAATATTAAAACTACTTTGGTTGAGATTATGTTTTAATTTAATATCAAGCTGCCTTAATGTTCTAAAAATCAGACAGCCACATATATTTCGATACCACTTTTTTCTTGTGTATTAAGCAACCTAAAACCAATTATCTTGTTGCTTTATTAGTAAAATTGATTTTTATATAAACGATGTAAGATAAACGCTTAATACGGGTGGCCAGTCTGGTTTAAATATCCATAAAATATAGCTAAAATTTTTCGAACATATTTCTACTGGCTCAGTCACATAGTGGTATAAGGTATAACTAACAGATTCCAGCACTCGATATTCGAGTGCAAACTCTAGGAAATTTTATTTTTTCATTTAATAAAGACCCTAAAAGTATGCTTCACAATTCAACTCATTTGAAGTAAAGAAAACAAACTCAACACATTAAAACAAACACATTAACAAATTTAATAAACACACACATAGCATTGTATAATTTTATGTATGTGCTAGTAGCATCTTTAAACGATCATAACTCCAAAAAAATATTCCAGAAGATGAAAATCTGTAAATCTGGGTAACAGCTAAAAAGAAATACTTTCCAAATGATAAAATTTTTGTCAAAATCGGGTTAAAACTGTGAAACTTATACCGGTCACAAGAAATCACCTTGCCTAATAATATTATAGATTACACGCAATTCTTTAAATCTTTGGGCTTACGATGTCTGGCAGCTGGCGACTATAATGGCAAACATACTTTCTGGGGTTCACCGCTGATTACCCCTAACAACCGAATATTTTTTAATACAATTTTTAAAATGAGTATGGATATGACCTCTAGCGGAGACTCCACTTACTGGCCTTCAGGTAATCAGAAAACACCTGAACTAATAGATTCCTGACTTCTCATGTAGAGCTGCCTTCAACAATAGCACCACAGCAAGGAGCAAATTCCCCGTGAAAGTTTCAAATGCGAAAAGCCAAAAAGGCAATAATTGATACTAGCAGATTCCAGCTCTCGAAATTCGAGTGCAAATTCTAGGAAATTTTATTTTTTCATTAAGCAAAGACCCTAAAGATGTGCTAATCAATTATAACCAATCCACAAATCAACACAAAAAACAAACTCATTTTTATTAAAATGTAATAAACACACACATAGCATTGTATAATTTTATGTATGTGTTAGTAGCAACTTTAAATGCAATTTACTCAAAATAAAGGGAGACATTTAAAAATCTGTAAATCTACAAAACGGGTAAAAAGAAATACCTTTCAAATAGTATACGTTTGATTAAAATCGGGATAAAACAATAGAACAAAACATCGGTCACAAGAAATCGCCTAGCCAATTAATATTATAGATAAACCCAAAATAAGCAACAGGGTTTGATGAAATCAGTAATAAGATGCTTATAGAACTACATACTATAGCTTTTAGAACAATTCTGTCTATTTTTAATGACATCTTGCGCCTCGAATATTTCCTAGAATGGAAAGCCAGGTGAAGATAATACGAAAGTCCATTCATATACATCAATCAGTCTCTTATCGAATATGTTAAAGCTTTTCGAAAGACTGCTGTAAATCGGAATAACATTATACCAAATCAGGAGTTTGGCTTAAGGAAGAAACACAGCACCACAGCAGCCAGAGCTTAACCTGATTGTGCCAATATTTGATACCCTACACATGTGTCTTAAACCTAAAATTTTTATCTGATGTTAGATATATATACCTTTAAATTTGAATATAACTTTTTTTCTTTTTTTTACCACTATTTGTTATGATTTCATATTTACTGTTTCTTTACAAAGAATTAGATTCACTCATGAAACACATGCTACAAACAAAACTACCATAATAATATCAACAATTACACAATAAACAAAATTTAGAATAACAACGCTAACAAGAACAATAACCATATTTTTTCAAAAGGTTTGCTAACATTTTCATTAATATCTCAGCACATACTGAATTGATTTTGTTATTTTTAAATAGCAACCTGCTCATTATATCACTGAACCTTTCCCAAAAAAAAAAAATTGCAACCCAGCTGAGTTATTGAGGGCGTGATCGAGATTCCAACAGATGGACAGACGGAAATCGATATATCATCTCCGCTTGTTAAATGAAATGATAAACAAGAGTTCAATTAACTACTGATTCTAGATTGCCTAATGATTGAATTCCATTCCTGATTCAAATATTTTTATAAAAACTAAATTTTTCTAATAAATATGTTGATATTTTTTAAATCAAATTTTTTTTAAATAATTTTTTACATATATTTTCAACGAAATTTTAAATTAATTTTGCCGTTGAAAGAGTTGTAGAAATTCTATTTATTTATTTTTAATAAAACTGACCTAAAAAAATTGTGCATACTTATTCATCGAAAAAAGTTTTTATTTAATTATATTAATTTTAATCTTGTATATAAAAATGGAGTTTTGTATGCTTGTGCGTTTGTTGGTTTGTGATTTATATGAGACTACGCCACTAGACCGATCGTCTTGAAATTTTTACAGTAGCTAACTGCCTTTCGGGAAGGCAAAATAGGCTTTATTTATTTTGGATTTTTGAAGTGTTCGTGGCACCTCCCATATAAAGTGCATTTGTAGCATATAATATCTGGAGTACTACGACAACAATAGTTCTGAAAGTATGTACATGTACATATTTATTTATTTAGAAATATCTCAAAAACAAAAGCTGGCCTTTGCAAATAATGAGCTAACGTTCTCGAATTTATCCCAAATTTTAAGAGAGGAAAATATACATATCTGGTTATAATATTTTAAGTATCGCTTTTAAAAATTCGACAGTATTTGAATTGTTGAAATAAATTGTCTTTTATTAGCTTGGGGTCATATGTGACCCTAATTCCAAAAAGGTTAATGGGGTCATATTATTTTTTTTCCGAAACCCTTGGCTATTAAGATAAAATATAGCATTTAAAAGTAAAGAACTGATTAAGTTTTGATATAAAGAACTTAGAAGGATTTCACAAAAATCCTATATTTCTCGAAATCCGCAGAAATAAACTCTTTGTCAAAAAAAAAAAAAATCATGTGAGTCCGATCGCAGGGGAGATGTGTAAAAGTCTAGTAATTAAAGATTTTTTTATAGCACTTTCTTAAAATCAAACAGAAAGCGTATCACTTATTATTATTATTAATTATTATTTTAACCGGTTAATTTTTGATATTTAATTAATTTTTAACTTTTCGTTTTTTATTTTTAATTTTTTGTTTTTCATTTTTCATTTTAAATTTTTTTTTAATTTTTCATTTTTTAATTTTTTATTGTAATTTTTAATTTTTTATTTTTCATTTTTAATTTTTTATTTTCTTCTTCATTTTTTATTTACCAATTTTAATTTTTCTTTTTCGTTTGTCATTTATTATTTTTGAGTTTTTATTTCTCAATTTTCATTTTTTATTTTTAATTTTTTTCTTTAATTTTTTATATTTAATTTTTTATTTTTAATTTTTTATTTTTCAGTTTTCATTTTTTATTTTTCATTATTCATTTTTAATTTTAGTTTTTCGTTTTTCGTTTTTCATTTCTTATTTTTAATGTTTCATGTTTCGTTTTTTATTTTAATTTTTTGTTTTTAATTTTTCATTTTTCATTTTTTATTTTTCATTTTCAATTTTTCTTTACTTTTTTTTTAAATTATTATTTCTCATTTTTCATTTTTTATTTTTCATTTTGATTTTTTATTTTTCATTTTTCATTTTTCATTTTTCATTTTTCATTTTTCATTTTTAATTTTTTATTTTTTATTTTTATTTTTCATTTTTATTCTTAATTTTTTATTTTCCATTTTTAATTTTTTTTCATTTTAATTTATTTTTCAATATTCATTTTTTATTTTTCATTTTTAATTTTTCATTTTTCATTTTTCATTTTTTATTTTTAATTTTTCATTTTTAATTTTTCATTTTTCATTTTTTTTTTCATTATTTTATTTTTCATTTTTTATTTTTAATTTTTAATTTTTAATTTTTAATTTTTAATTTTTAATTTTTAATTTTTAATTTTTAATTTTTAATTTTTAATTTTTAATTTTTAATTTTTAATTTTTAATTTTTAATTTTTAATTTTTAATTTTTAATTTTTAATTTTTAATTTTTAATTTTTAATTTTTAATTTTTAATTTTTAATTTTTAATTTTTAATTTTTAATTTTTAATTTTTAATTTTTAATTTTTAATTTTTAATTTTTAATTTTTAATTTTTAATTTTTAATTTTTAATTTTTAATTTTTAATTTTTAATTTTTAATTTTTAATTTTTAATTTTTAATTTTTAATTTTTAATTCTTAATTTTTAATTTTTAATTTTTAATTTTTAATTTCTAATTTTTAATTTTTAATTTTTAATTTTTAATTTTTAATTTTTAATTTTTAATTTTTAATTTTTAATTTTTAATTTTTAATTTTTAATTTTTAATTTTTAATTTTTAATTTTTAATTTTTAATTTTTAATTTTTAATTTTTAATTTTTAATTTTTAATTTTTAATTTTTAATTTTTAATTTTTAATTTTTAATTTTTAATTTTTAATTTTTAATTTTTAATTTTTAATTTTTAATTTTTAATTTTTAATTTTTAATTTTTAATTTTTAATTTTTAATTTTTAATTTTTAATTTTTAATTTTTAATTTTTAATTTTTAATTTTTAATTTTTAATTTTTAATTTTTAATTTTTAATTTTTAATTTTTAATTTTTAATTTTTAATTTTTAATTTTTAATTTTTAATTTTTAATTTTTAATTTTTAATTTTTAATTTTTAATTTTTAATTTTTAATTTTTAATTTTTAATTTTTAATTTTTAATTTTTAAGTTTTAATTTTTAATTTTTTATTTTTCATTTTTAATTTTTGATTTTTCATTTTTTATTTTTAATTTTTAATTTTCAAACAGGTTATCCTAATATCATAATTTTTTCACCAGTACAATCACATTTTGTCTTACGACTCACATGTTACGCTTACATGTTACGCTGTTTTTGAAATTTACCCCCCTGCGCGTATAGATGTTTACACATCAAAAAAATCTGGCACAGGGATTTACCTAAAAATTCACACAGTGACTCTCTGACATGTATTTAATAAAACCTTAAAGTGCCAGATCAAATTTTTTTAATTTTGTTTAAGAAAATTTTTTAAAACATGAAAAAGAAGTTTTCAAAACTTTATCAAAAAAATTTCCCATTTTCGGTCTCAATGCGAAATAGGTTAACAACAAAATTTTATCAAAAAAATTTCCCATTTTCGGTCTCAATGTGAAATAGGTTAAAAACGTGGTAATAAAACAAAACTTTATATCTGATTACTTATAAGTATAGAAACAAAAAAAAATTATGGCTTTAATCAATTTCTCAAAGTTGAAAGAAATGCTATCAAATTTCATGAACTAGGTCTATGGCATTTGCAATTTCTTGGCGAATTTTTCTTAGATTTTGAATTTTTATAGCTTTTTAAAAAGATAATTTAATACTGATCCCGATTTTTATAACAACTTGTCGCAAAGATTAAACTAAAAACAGAAATTTTCGTAAAATCTCAAAAAACACACATAAAATTTTCAATCGATTTCAGGCGCGACTTTTCTTTATCCGATTGTCCCCAAACTTCACATTTATTAGATTTATATTGAAACGTAACAAACAGGACCCCGCCTATTCCCAAAATCGCAATTTGAAAAATTCCATATATAGCGTAGGACCACTCTAATATACATATTAAACTTATTTGAAAAGTCGCAGAAAAATGGGGGGGGGATTGGACCAATCGTTATGACACCCACCATACAAAGTAAATATTTAATGTCATATATCTAGATACTGTAGTAAATAAAGTCTTGGGACTTTGTGTGAGTTCATAAGTTATTAATGTGAATAGTTGGACAAAAACTAGGTGGGATCGGGCCAATGGGCGAGGCACGTCCTATACAGAAAAATATGAAGTACTATTAAAATGACGGTCTTGAAACTTTTAACAAGTACATTAATTCCCAATGTGAGTAGTTGTGGAGAAACCAAAAATCGCGAATAATAAAAATCGCCAAAATCAAAAATCGCGAAAAATCCAAAAGAACAAAAATAGCCTATATAAAAACTCAAAGAACACAAAAATCGTAAAAGTCAAAAATCGCCAAAACCGCAATTCACCGAAACCAAAAATCGCTAAATCCAAATTAAAAACCGCAAAATCAAAAATCGCTAAATCCACAAATCGCCAGAATAAAAAATCGCTAAAATCAAAAATCGCTAAAATTAAAAATCGTTAAGTTCAAAAATCGCAAAAACCAAAAATCGTCAAAATCAAAAATAGCGAAAAAAAATCGCCAAAACCGAAAATCGCGAATAACAAAAATGGCTTATTAAATATCACAAAAATCAAAAATCGCCAGAATCGAAAAAAGCAAAAAAACAACAATCGCCAAAATCAAAAATAGCAAAAAATCGCCAAAACCGAAAATCGCGAATAACAAAAATCGCAAAATCAAAAATCGCTTAAATCAAAAATTGCCAAAAACCGAAAATCGCAAATAACAAAAATCGCAAAAAAAAAAAAACCATACACTCCAAAATCAAAAATCGCCAAAACCGCAATACGCCGAAACCAAAAATCGCTAAAGCCACAAAACGCCAAAATCAAAATCGCAAAAATGAAAAATCGCAAAAAACAAAAATCGCCAAATCAAAAATAGCAAAAGAACAAAAATCGCAAAAGTTTAAAATCGTCCAAACCGAAAATCGAGAATAACAAAGGCGCCAAATTAAAAACCGCAAAATCAAAAATCGCTAAATCCACAAATCGCCAGAATAAAAAATCGCTAAAATCAAAAATCGTCAAATTCAAAAATCGCAAAAAACAAAAATAGCAAAAAAAAATCGCCAAAAACCGAAAATCGCGAATAACAAAAATGGCTAAAATTAAATATCACCAAAATCAAAAATCGCCAGAATCGAAAAAACCAAAAAAAAAAAAACAACAATCGCCAAAATCTAAAATAGCAAAAAAATCGCCAAAACCGAAAATCGCGAATAACAAAAATCGCAAAATCAAAAATCGCAAAAAACCATACACTCCAAAATCAAAAATCGTCAAAACAAAAAGAAGAAAACTCGCAAAAGTTTAAAATCGTCCAAACCAAGAATCGAGATTAATAAAGGCGCCATATTAAAAAACGCAAAATCAAAAATCGCTAAATCCACAAATCGCTAGAATAAAAAATCGCTGAAATCAAAAATCTTCAAATTCAAAAATCGCAAAAAACAAAAATCGTCAAAATCAAAAATAGCAAAAAAAAAAAGCGCCAAAAACCGAAAATCGCGAAAAACAAAAATGGCTAAAATTAAATATCACCAAAATCAAAAATCACCAGAATCGAAAAAGGCAAAAAGAACAACAATCGCCAAAATCAAAAATTGCAAAAAAAAAATCGCCAAAACCGAAAATCGCGAATAATAAAAATCGCAAAATCAAAAATCGCCTAAATAAAACATTGCCAAAAACCAAAAACTGCAAATAACAAAAATCGCAAAAAACCATACACTTCAAAATCAAAAATCGTCAAAACCGCAATTCGCCGAAACCAAAAATCGCTAAAGACACGCCAAAATCAAAATCGCAAAAATGAAAAACCGCAAAAAACAAAAATCGCCAAATCAAAAAGAAAAATCGCGAAAAGCCAAAAAACAAAAATAGCCTATATAAAAACTCACAGAACACAAAAATCGTAAAAGTCAAAAATTGCCAAATCCGCAATTCGCCGAAACCAAAAATCGCTAAAGCCACAAAAGGCCAAAATCAAAATCAAAAAAATGAAAAATCGCAAAAAACAAAAATCGCCAAATCAGAAATAGTAAAAGAATAAAAATCGCAAAAGGTGTTAAAATCGTCCAAACAGAAAATCGAGAATAACAAACCGCCAAATTAAAAACCGCAAAATCAAAAATCGCTTAATCCACAAATCGCCAGAATAAAAAAATCGCTAAAATCAAAAATCGTAAAATTCAAAAATCGCAAAAAACAACAATAGCCAAAATCAAGAATAGCAAAAAAAATCGCCAAAACCAAAAATCGCGAATAACAAAAATCGCAAAATCAAAAATCGCCTAAAACAAAAATTGCCAAAAACCGAAAATCGCAAATAACAAAAATCGCTCCAAAATTAAAAATCGTCAAAATTAATCTAAAATCGCAAAAACAAAAATGTACAAAATCAAAAGTCGCGAAGCGCTTCGGGTTACAGCTAGTTTGTGTAAAATATATTTTTTTTTAAAATAATATTTCAAATATTATTTTAAAATAATGTTATTTTAATTACAATTTTTTCATATATTTTGAAAAACTTATGTAAATTATTGTTATTTCTTTTTTTTTACTGTGTTAAAACATTTGATAAACAAACTTAAATTAAAATTAAATAATTAAAATAATATTTTATGTTGTTATATCTAAAAGTTATTTAAATAATTTTTTTCAATTTAAACATTTTTTAAATTTTAAATTTTTAAATTTTTAATTAATTTTTAATTTTTATTTTATTTATAATTTTAAGTAAACTTAATTGAATAAGAAATTGAAACCTTTTGTAAATAATTTGTATTCATTCGAATTTTTAATTTAACTAGCAGATTCCAGCCCTCGAAATTCGAGTGCAAATTCTAGGAAATTTTATTTTTTCGTTAAATAAAGACCCTAATCAATTTTAGTCAATTCATAAATCAACACAAAAAACAAACTCATTTTTCTTACAAACACATTAACAAATTTAATAAACACTCACATAGCATTGTATAATTTTATTTATGTGTTAGTAGCAACTTTAAATGCAATTTACTCAAAACAAAGGAAAAAATTTACAAATCTGTAAATCTGCAAAACGGCTAAAAAGAAATACCATTCAAATAATATATGCTTGGTCAAAATTGGGATAAAACGGTAGAACAAAACATCGGTCACAAGAAATCGCCTAGCCTATTAACATTATAGATATAACGTTGATTAATATTGAATATTAATTTTGGCCTGAGTTATGATTACGTATAAATAATTATTTATTTATTTATTAATTTATTTATTGATAAACTCGTGGTTTTTATGATACGCATTCTATGAAAGCTAAATAATTATATTTTTACTTCACTTTGTAAAACGACCAACCATTAATCGATAAGATAGCTCTCTGAAACGGTGATAATAAAGTTTTACTTAAACTTTCTTTGGCCTAAAATAAAAGGGATAAAATAAAAACTTCCTACATTAATTGAGTTAGTTTTGGTTCGCTTAACCCTGCCTAATTCACATACAAATTTTGTCCTGTATTAATTGCTACATCTAAATCTAAACGAAACCATAATAAGAAATCTACTAAAACTGTGCACAATCATGAATTAGAAAAATCAGTTTTATTTTCTTAAAAAAACATTTCCATCTACATATCCTAAAAGGTGTGTCCTTATCACATAACTTCCTTAACAAAATACTAATATCGTTTCCTTTCGCCCATTTAAGCGTTTATATTTTATTTCGATTTCAGTTTTCTTATACTTGTTTTAACCCCACAACTCATGACTGATTTCTTTTGAAAGGTTATAAATTTTTCTACTTCTGCTTCTTCCTGCTTTGTGGGTTTGCTTTGTTTTTGTTTGTATGTTAGATTTCAAGCTTCAAGGATTTTTAGTGGATTTTTTGGGAAAATCAACCCGTATACGCAGTATTTTGATTAGATTTTAAGGATTGTTTATGTCTGTGTAAATGTCTTTGAATTTCTTGGGTTTTTAAGTATGTCGGTGATTAGTTATAAGGGTTCTTCTTATTCTTTTTGTTGTTGTTTTTTTTTATTATTCCAATATGGTGTATATTCAATTTGTTATAGTACTGCTGCTGCTGTTGCTGCCGATTTTACTTTTGTGCGACTACCATGCGTGTCTATGAATCATTTGCGTTTTTCGGGTCAAAAGTGTGTTTTTGATTTGATTAATGAATGTTCTAATTAAGCCAAAATTTAACGAACGAAATGTTGTAGCATTACAGAACCATCACCTTTTACCAGTTATTTTGGTTTTTTGTATCAACCCATTCTAGTGTTCAGCAAAAAAAAAATCTTAACATTAACAATAAATTTCTTTAGTTAAAACAAAGCTAGCAAAAAAAAACCCCAGAAATCATTTTATCTTAATGATACTTTTACAAAACAAATTAGAACCATAATGTTACTGAAAAAAACAGGCAAAAAATTAGGCAAAAAACCCACGACCAAAAAGAATAAATTGTCTGGTAAAGTTTTTCTTAATTTTTTTCTATAATGGCCCTTTATTTTCAATGAATTAATACCGTTTATTTATAAACTTTTTTTTTTATAAATTTTTATTTTTCTGTTAAAGCAATGTCTCATCTTACTCGTATTTCATCTTATCTCGAAGTGGGTTAAGGTTTTGTTGGTATGCTATTTGTATTCTCATTATCCTTGTATTGATCGTCACATACCATTTGGGTTTTATTGTTATTGTTGCTATTATTCTTGTTGTTTTTGTTTCTTGCTTATTCTCGGTGGATTAAGCCATTTATAAAAATACGGTTTTAGTTATTAGTCATGTCATTTGTGATAAGAGATGAGAAAAAACAAAAGAAAGGACCGTGCATAGTTAGGCCGACCACGGAAAGTCCTTAAATAAATACTTCCTGTTTATTGTCGGTAATCTCCCACATACTTATGTGTTGAGGTGTTAGTACCATTTCCAGTACACACAAACATTTGAAATTATGTTCTAATATGCTCTTTCACTATTTAAAATCAGTATCTTTTAACAGTTTTCTTTATGTAGAGCTCATTTTTAGCTGACTAAGTTAAGAACTCTTATGTTAAGATATAATCTGACCATTTCCGAACATCTAGACGATGCTTTATTGATATTGACAAATTATTATTGATTGAGATTATTCTTTATTAAAAAAAAACCCCCAGTATATAAAAGCGAAGTCATTTTGAAGGAATTACCTTTTCACTGCTTCCAACGGAACAACTTTTTCCGATATGATATTAAAGAACTTCCTGTGTTAAAAAAACTATAGCTTTAAATCTTAACAATATTAAATATAATTTAAATGTATCTGAAGTAACATGGAGAATAAATAACAAATTTATATCGAGAAATCAAAAATGTGAAAGAAGAAAATTATAAATACACATCTATACGCGCAGGGAGGTAAATTTCTATTTCACAATACAATCACAAAAACAGCGTAACTTGTGAGCCGTAAGACAAAATCGGTGTGACTTATTGATTGAAAATGAAAAATGAAAAAAAAAAAATGAAAAATAAAAAATTAAAAATAAAAAATAAAAAATGAAAAATAAAAAATTAAAAATAAAAAATGAAAAATAAAAAATTAAAAAAGAAAAACGAGAAACGAGAAATGAAAAATAAAAAATTAAAAACGAAAAACGAAAAATGAAAAATGAAAAAAAAATTGAGAAATGAAAAATTATAAATAGAAAATGAAAAATGAAAAATAAAAAATAAATAATGAAAAATGAAAAATGAAAAATGTACAATGAAAAATGAAAACTGAAAAATTAAAAATGAAAAATGAAAACTAAAAAATTAAAAATGAAAAATGAAAAACGAAATATAAAATATGTAAAATAAAAAATTAAAAAAGAGAAATAAAAATGAAAAATGAAAAATATAAATAAAAAATATCAAATAAAAAATAAAAATAAAAAATTAAAAATAAAAAATGAAAAATGCAAAAAGAAAAAATAAAAATAAAAAATGCAAAATTAAAAATTAAAAATTAAAAAAAATAATAAAAAATAAAAAACAAACAATTAAAAATAAAAACTGAAAAATAAAAAATGAAAAATGAAAAACGAAAAATGAAAAATGTAAAGTAAAAAATATAAAAATAAAAAAAAGAAATTAAAAAAACAAATTAAAGATAAAAAATGAAAAGTGAAAAATAAAAAATAAAAAATAAAAACGAAAATAAAAAGAAAAATAAAAATAAAAAAAAATAAAAATGAAAAATATAAAATAAAAAAAAAAATTAAAAAATAAAAAATAAAAAATAAAAAATAAGAAATAAGAAATAAGAAATAAGAAATAAGAAATAAGAAATAAGAAATAAGAAATAAGAAATAAGAAATAAGAAATAAGAAATAAGAAATAAGAAATAAGAAATAAGAAATAAGAAATAAGAAATAAGAAATAAGAAATAAGAAATAAGAAATAAGAAATAAGAAATAAGAAATAAGAAATAAGAAATAAGAAATAAGAAGTAAGAAATAAGAAATAAGAAATAAGAAATAAGAAATAAGAAATAAGAAATAAGAAATAAGAAATAAGAAATAAGAAATAAGAAATAAGAAATAAGAAATAAGAAATAAGAAATAAGAAGTAAGAAATAAGAAATAAGAAATAAGAAATAAGAAATAAGAAATAAGAAATAAGAAATAAGAAATAAGAAATAAGAAATAAGAAATAAGAAATAAGAAATAAGAAATAAGAAATAAGAAATAAGAAATAAGAAATAAGAAATAAGAAATAAGAAATAATAAATAAGAAATAAGAAATAAAAAATAAAAAATTAAAAATAAAAAATGAAAAACGAAAAATTTTAAAAGAAAAACAAAAAAAAAAGCAATAAAAAATAAAAAACAAATAAAAAATAAAAAATTGAAAATGCAAAATAAAAAATTAAAAATCAAAAACGAAAAATTAAAAATAAAAATTGAGAAGTGAAAAATGAAACTAAAAATGAAAAATAAAAACTGAAAAATTAAAATTGAAAATAAAAAATTAAAAATTAAAAATTAAAAATTAAAAATTAAAAATTAAAAATTAAAAATTAAAAATTAAAAATTAAAAATTAAAAATTAAAAATTAAAAATTAAAAATTAAAAATTAAAAATTAAAAATTAAAAATTAAAAATTAAAAATTAAAAATTAAAAATTAAAAATTAAAAATTAAAAATTAAAAATTAAAAATTAAAAATTAAAAATTAAAAATTAAAAATTAAAAATTAAAAATTAAAAATTAAAAATTAAAAATTAAAAATTAAAAATTAAAAATTAAAAATTAAAAATTAAAAATTAAAAATGAGAAAGAAAAATGAAAAATGAAAAATGAAAAAATGAAAAATAAAAAATTAAAAATAAAAAATGAAAATGAAAAATGAATAAATGAAAAATAAAAAAATAAGAATGAAAAATTAAAAATGAAAAATAAAAATTAAAAATAAAAAATTAAAAATTAAAAAATTAAAAATAAAAAATGAAAAGGAAAAACGAAAGATTTAAAAAAACGAAAAATTAAAAATTAACCGATTGAAGTAATAAATAATAATAATTATTTTTATATTAGCGGAGCCCCTGCAGTTGATTGCTATACGTGATACATAGATGACGCTTTCTATTTGATTTAAAAAAAAGTGCCATAAAAAAATCTTAAATTACCAGATGTTTACACATCTCCCCTGTGATCGGACTCATATGATTTTTTTTTTTTTTTGCTGAGACACCAACAAGCCGTTGTTTGCAAAAAAAAAAAGGATGTGCCTCCTTGATGTGATTATTTGTTGGTTTTCAGTGCTTTCGTTTTGTTGTCTCTACCACTCAGCCGAAAGAAAAATGATGTAGAAAGTCCTAGATTCAATCAGAAAGAACAAACCCAAATTATGTCACCTTTTAGATGTCCGATATTCCAGACATTTTGTTATATAAATGTGCGTTGGACAATCACAACCACACAACAACTACAGGATTATTAATTGAGTGCGCTTTATTGATGGCTTACTATTTATATTCAAAAGAAATTTCTGTACTAATAAAGAGGTGTTAATGGTGTTATTCCCTATTACTAGATAAATTAATAACCAAAAATTATTAAATTATTTATTTAAAATTATTTGATGATAAATAAATGAAATAAATAATAATAAATAAAAAACATTTTTTAATTTTCAAAAACTTATACTTGTCGTTTATAATATCGACAAAATTTTTCGTAACTTTCGTTTTATCACATCATGAGAAAAGAAATATTTGCAGTTTATTTTATTAAAATTAAAAACAAAAGTATTAATAACGTAATTGCTTTGAATATATTTTAAATATCTTCTATAAATTAAAAACAGTTTGTAAACAGTTTAGTTTCTATGTTAAATGCCGTTCAGTTTAAATTATTGACTGTAGATTCATTAGAATCTACCCAAGTTACGCAAATACTAATTAAAATATCTATTTTTTCTCTTTCTAGGTAAGTGCGATTCTGTCATTAATATTAAACCAATTCACTGTATTTGTAAGTAGAAGCAGCTGAAAGCCTAAATTAAAATGATAAAACCAATATAAAAATAATTATTTTTCATTTCTGCTGAGAATCAAAACGAAAGAAAATTTACTACGACGATTTCATTTAAAATTTCATTCAAAATTTCATAGAAAAAGAGGATGTAAAGGATTAAATTTAAATCAAAATGTAGCACACCATCTGTGAAAAATTTTATTTTTTCAATACAATTACCTTTTGTTAATGTTTTTAAAAAGTCATAGAGTTATTTCAATAAATTTCGTTTTTTGAACTTTATGTGCTCCATCTGTTTTATATCTTAATTCATTTTTTGCAATTTTTGTTGCGTCATCTAATCAATTACCATTAACAAGATTTGGATTGATTAAGTTCAGGTCATTAGTAAATGTAACTAATATGCAAATTGAGGGAGCGATAAATGTTTTATCTTACTTCCTTGTATTACAGCCCTTACTTATATTATATTTTTTGTAATTAATATTAACTATGCATAAATAATATAAATAATTAAAAGGTCTGGAAAGAAGTAACGACTATTTTATATTTGATTATCTTTACAGCCGGCTTTTTTCTACAAAAAAATATTCTCAGTGCATATAGTTATATTGGACAAGAGTCTAAAAATGCTATATAAAAATGAAGGACAATCGATATTTCTATAGAAAGAAAATCCAAAAAAAAAAAAAAAAATAGAAAAAACAAATTTGTGCAAGTCATGAATTTTTACATATTCTATTCTGTACAAATCGAGTTTGAACTTTTTCAGTTGGACCTTAAAATTGTTTATGCTTTACAAATCAAAACATTTTATTTCAATGGTGCGTGGTAGAGAAGAAGAAAGCATATATTTCTAAAACTCATAAATACACTGTATTCTTAACCGGACCGGTTTGTGGTCCGCGTTCATCAGCGATTTATTGAACATTGTTATAAATTGTTATGTTTTAATTGAATAGATTGTTTCTATATGAAATTTTTCTACTTAGGGCGGCCGTGAGGTTTGAACCTGCGTCTATCTCACATACCTACATTCGTACTTACACTTTTTGATCAGCGCTTTAACACACTCACCTAAAGTCAGGCCTACGAGAGCAGTGTGGTTAAGAATCAGTTTTCATACCATACAACTTTTACTTCGTATTAATTTAAGAAGATACAACTCTGTCGAAACAAGCAATCGTTATTTTTGAATTTTCTACATATTCTTGCATTTATGCTTCCAATTTCCACTATTCTCAGTTTCGTAAGGGTTGCCATATGGTATGTATGGTTTGTACATTCTACATATTGCACTATTTGCATATATTTGAGATGATGATCTGAAGGGAAATTGTTAAATAGTTTGTTAGATTTGACGTCATTTTTCAAACATATTGCAAATTTTTTTCACATCGATTTTTTAAAATCGATTACCAACAAATAAATATGATGCCCTGTACCATGCATTATGAGAAGCAGTCTAAGGTCCAACTATACTGAAGTCACAAAAGTACATCAAAAATAGTTTTGATTAGGTTAGGTTGAGAAGGGGAGCCATGCGTACATAGATCATATCCGCTTTACCTGGATGTAAATTTAAGCCAGAAAGTCGGCTTGTTGTGCGTTCTTCTATCACACATTCATCCATCTGGTTCCTACTTTTCTATTAACTCAGAAATTCTGTTTTGTCATCAAATTTTCTTATTGTTTTCCAGCTTATCCACCTAAGACGCATTAGACTGGGTATGATATCGTTGGATAGATGTATGACCCTTGTTGTTGCAAATGCAGGACAGTTACATAAGTAGTGTTCCAGGGTTTCTTCAATGCCGCAAGCTCTACATTGCCCAATTCTGCTCGTCCTATACGATATAGGTGAGGAAGTATTCCCGTAAATCTAGTGAGGATACCAATTATCTTACTATGTTCCCTTATACTAAGACTCAGGATTTCCCTAGTTTAAGAAGTGTTGGGCATGCCCCATATTATTTTCGTGACCTCAACCACGTCAGTTCCCTCCCAAATTGACACATGCGAACTGGTATCAGTCGGCTAGTTGCAGTTTGAGGGACTTGCAAGTAATGGATTCTCTAAGTTGACTCTATCCAGGAAAGAACCCGTCCTAGCCAAATCGTCAACAATCTCGCTATACCACCTTATACCACTGTGTCCTGGGATCCAAATAATTTTGAGTTTGTTCCATCTGTAGAAGTTTGGTATCTCCTGCTTACACTTGAGGATTTTCCTTGCTCTAATTTTGTTCGAGGATATCCCCCACTAGGTAGACCGTAAATATTTTTGAGTTTCGGGCGTTATGGCGACCAACTAAGCCTGAAAGACGGAGCTGTAGTCTGGAAGACGAACGTATTTACCAATTGAACGCTCCTCATCATAGAAACCTATACCAGTCCTACCATATACACTAGATCCATACGTATAAGTCATATGGGTATTACGTGCGTTCCTGTTATGTTGACTTAACCACACGGTGTTCTAGCACTGGGATAGATACTATGCGTCCTGGCTACGCGCCGACATAAGACGGTAACAAGCTGGAGTGATGTTTTGGCATACACTCCACACTTTGTTATTGTGTCGGGCGTACCAAAACCCTTTTGCTTTAGAGACAGCAACACCTGGGTGAATGCACGTCCACATCGATCTATGATCTGCCTGCGTTATAGGCACCACAGCCACTGCGAAACTCCCCGAAAGGCCTTTCTCAATGAGATCGTCTCGAAGATTCATCAAAGACTCCGACATCGACATTGCTTACCATGATACATTTTTTTCCGGCATCTCTTGTCTCTTCCCAGCAACGCACATACTAGTTCTGCTTATCCAAAGAACGCATATACCAGCTCTCCACAACCATTCTTCACAACCACTCCCTACTAGTCACACACAACAATCTCCTCGGCACATCAGATACGAGAGCCCCTAGTGCCACATTGGTAAAGTAATCCATCAGAACCATCAGTTCTACTTTGTATCACATATATTAAAGGGATGTGAGCAACCATTTCATCTGGTTGGATGTTTCACGATCCACCAGTCGGCCGTCATTGCTATGTATCATGATTTGCTTTGTCTCCATGGGGATTCGAAGAGTCCTCTTCTCAGGGCAATTCAATCTCCCCGCAGTACCAAATTTAGTGGCTGTTGGTAAGGCTTCGTTACCAATTGGCCAAATTTAGTAACTACCAGTTATCCCCCAAAAAGGATTGTACTGGCAGACATCATCAACCTTTAACCTTTAGCCGCTAGGAATAATCACCAGAATTAACTGCCTTTGCCTAGCGTTGCCCAGGAGCACCACTAGATCGTTGTATCACTTCTTTAGCAAGCCAGTACCTTATTAGTACAACTTTTGCTCCCATCCATACGTATAGTAGTGTGACCCATGAAGGTTTTGCAGAATATTCCTGTTTATCCAGCTTTCCCTATCTGTTATTGGTATACTGCGGAATGTGTCCGCCAACACTTCCATGAATCTATCACAGTTAATATCCACTATGTTGAACCCCGGTACCTAGTAAAAATTGTTTGGTGTCAACTGGTAGTTTATATATTTCCCCTGTTACACTTAATGTGACCCATGGTCAGACCTGCCTCATATTGGGTTTATAGATAGATAAAGCCCTCGTAGACGTTGTCCGTATTGCGCTGTATCTTCTGGTGTGGTTTAATGTAGCACTTCCTTCTTATTGATGTCCATATGACTACGGGTGCGTAAGTTAGAACAGATCTAACGACGCTTCTGCATAGCCAATGTATCATTCTCGGGTTTAATCTCCATTTAGAATCTATAGCTCTCATAGAAGTGACCCATAAGTGGTGAGCTTTCGCAACACTGCTCTCGCTATTGTTCTACCAGGTGAGCTTTTTGTCAAGAATCACCCCAAGGAGTTTTACCGTTTGTGTAATTCTAATCGTTTCAATATAACTATTAAATTTGGCGTTTCTTTGTGTTTCAAGCAGTGTCCGCAATAAGTTGAGGAGATCTGTGCGGTTGCCATTCTCTTCGAATTCTTCTTTTTCACCTAATAGCCTTTCAACATCTACAGAAGTAGTTCTATACGGCCTGGTGTGACGAAGTGGTTTAGTAGCAAGTTGAGCAGCTTGTTTGAGATTTTGTTGGAAGTTAGCAATCGAGAGGTCAATATCATCTGGTGTTCTTAGCAGATGGTACTGTGCAATGGGTACAAAGAAACTTTTTGTACTTTAGCTAATCAATATTACTTGCAATCGTTAAGTCACCAGATGGGAACACAATTCTTTGGCGATTCGAAATGGTAACCATAAAGGGTGTGTGGTCAGACGAGAGTTCCAATGAAGATTCTACATGCACAAGGTCTTTTGCGATATTCTTCGTTAATCCGAAATCGATCAAATCGGGTATTTTTTTGCCCATCTGTTGGCCAGTACGTTGGTTCTACGCTTGAGACCACATACATACCCATTTTAGAAATTGTGTTGAACAAAACAAGCACCGTAAAAAGGGTGCGGCTAATAACCCTGAAAATTACCGTCCAATTGCAATCTTCTCTGCACTCTCAAAGGTGATGGAGAGCATGACCAATTTCCATCTCTTGAAGTACTTAGAGGCCAATTCACTTCTTAATGATCGACAGTATGGCTTCCGTAGAAATCGTTCCCCGGGAGACCTGTTAGCTCTACTTTCTGAGCGCTAGAGTCGATCCATTCGCAATTTTGGCGAAAGTAAAGTGGTTGCTCTGGATATTTCCAAGGCATTCGATTGTGTGTGGCACGGTGCATTGATATCAAAGCTTATTTCATTTGGGGTCGGTAATGACTTCTTCGATTTATATCGTGTTTTCTCAGAGACCGAACAATACGTGTTGTTATTGATGGGGTCTCATCTAATAAGTTTCAGCTTAATTCAGGGGCGTTCTTTCTCCTTCTCTTTTCCTTATCTTCCTGAACGACCTTCTTGGTCAAATTTTCATTCTATTTACTCATTCGCAGATGACAGCAGCCTTTGCCATTCATTTTCCTTTAATTGTAGGCCAAGCCGCTCGGAGGTTGGGGGCAGAAGGCAGACAACGAATGACACACACAATCAAGACCTGCTAACAATATCCGAGTGGAGTAAAGCGAATAGGGTTGATTTTAATGCGCTGAAGACTCAATGCTGTATGTTGACCCATAGGGCCATGGAATCAACAATGTCATCTGTATATATGGGTGTTATAGGTATTGAGGAATCGGATAACCTTGATGTTCTGGGCATGAGAATTCAATGTGATGTTCGTTGGAATGAGCATGTTTTGCAAGTGTCGAAAGCAGCGTTTAAGTGTCTTGGTTTTCTAAAACGGTGTAAAAATTAATTCACTCCTTCTGATCTCCTTAAAATCTATACCACTTACATCCGACCGAAAATGGAATACAACTCCCATATATGGGCAGGAGCTTCAAAGTCTATTTTGGAGCTACTGGACCGTGTACAAAGGAGGGCGTTGGCGCCATCAATGACAGTAGGGTATCCAACTCTATTGATTCAGAGAGTAACCCGTCGGAATGTGGGTTATGTAGCACTGTTCTATAGATATTACCATGGGAAATGTTCTCCTGAGATTAGCGAACTTATTCCAAGTGCTCGAGTTTCGGTTCTTCTCTAGTAGATCACATCCGTTTATAGTTTATTGTCCAGTTGACCGCATAATGCATTACAGAGAGAATTCGTTTATCAGTCGAACTAGCCGTATGTGCAATAAACTCCCCGCAGAAGTCTTTCCTGACAGTTATTATCAAATAAAATTTAAGTCAAATATCCACAAACACTACTCCCTCTTTCCTCCCTCCCACAACCTATTTTCCTGAAATCAACACAATGCACTGCATTTGTAGGGGGCATCCCCTGAGTGTTGGTTAATATAAAAAAAAATAATAAGTCCTGACCCTCAGAATGTATGCTTGGCATTATAATCGCCAGCAACTATGAAACGAGGGCCTAGTGATTTAAAAAAACTTGTATATTGATTTTCTGATGTAGAAAACCTTGGCGGAGAATATATTGATAAAATCACTAGGCTGTTTCCAAGTTCTTCAAAGCAAATAGTAGTAGCTTGAAGGCAGTTTATATAATATAATCATGTTTTGAAATCCTTTTTTAATGTTAAGATATGAAAAAAAAAAAATATAAAAAATATATAAAAAAATTATTAAAAAATTTTTTTTTGTAGCACCGTGTAAAATTAAATATTTTTATAATCCAAGTGTCTTAATCGCGATTCTAGTCGCGAATTTTTATTTTATGATTTATTTATGTCAAATTTTCAAGTCCAGTTTTTCGTTAAATAGATGTCTGAGCTTCAACAATTAAAATTAAAAAATTAAAAAAAAAAAAAATTAAAAATTGTTTAAAAATGGAAAAGTTATAAATTGAATGATTTTTTAAATTAATATTACGAACAGCAATCAGTAAAAATAATGCAAACAATTTTTTTTTCTATTTATAATTTTGTGGCTGTGTATAGTCTCCTAAAATTATTCTTATCATCATAATAGATCTCAAAAGTCTCAATAATTCTCTATAGAAGAAGTGTTTGAATTATTAATTCTAACATGATCCATAAATTATACAATAACATTTTGAATGTTCTTTCTACCTGACTTTTAAGTAAATTTTATTCCATGTTCCTTGGCTTTCATATAATATTTCCAATACAACTACAACAAAAATTAACAGAAAAAAGAAAAGTGCCAATGAGAGCATAAAAGTTTTTTTTTTTTTTTTGACTTAAATGATAACTTTCGACGAAATTATATATGAAAAGAGAAGAAAAGAAAAACATATCGTTTTACAACTTTAAGAGTGTAATTTATATGAAAATGCCTACATATAATGACGACATGCATGAGTCTGTTTTGTAACAATCCGACAACACAATAAAGAGACAAAATTGCAAAAGGTCCATTATTATCATTATTATTATTTTTGTCAGGACAAAAAAAAAATATTAAAAAAAATAATAAAAAAAAAAATAATACTCACATAACTGTAACGCTAGAACAGGATGTGTAACATGGTTCAGAGGGTAAATTCAAACATTTATTACAAACTTACTGCAAACATACTTAAATACACATACATACATACACATATGAACACAATGTCACATACACACACACACACACACACACACACACACACACACACACACCTACAAGTCACAACAACAGTTATAGTAATAATAACAATAATAACGGCAACAACAACATTTCGTACTTTAAGCTCTACAACATTTACTAACAAGACAACAAAACGACAATTTCAAATATTAAAACAACTACAGCAGCAACAAAAAAAAAAAAGAAATGAAATAAAACTGACAACAGCAACTACAACACAAAATTGTTCATAGTGTATAACATTTTAGTACGAATTTAAATGTATGCGCATAAATTAATAATTAATTACACAGAATTACATTTCACAACTTGTATTGTTGCATTAGTAGTAGTATTTGTATAAACTGTATTCCTGTTATACTCATATATGTACATATGTGTGGGAGTGTATGTGTGTATCTGATGCAGTAGTACTTCCACCTAGCTAAAGGTACTAACTACTTTACTGGTACACAATATAATGATGTTGAAAATACATAATTTTTTTTTTTTTTTTTGTTATAGTCATGTGTGGTGTATGTGAGTACGTGTGTGTGTGTGTGTATGTTTGTCAGTGTGTGTGAGTATATTTGAGTGTTTATGTGAGTATGTAAATATTCATTATTGTTATGCATAAATAATAGATAATATATGCATACACAATGTTAAGTAGTCGTATTTGTATATCTGTGTTGCTGTGTCTGTGTGCGTATGTCGTTTATTTGAATGCGTGCGATTTGTTTATAGACAGTGTCAAGCAAAAAGAAAATTAATGAAAATTCACTTAAAATGTGATGTTCGTTTATCAATGTTTATTAACTGCTTTTTTTTGGCAGGAGTGATTTTTAGGCTTAGTGTCCCCCAGATCATTAGATACATTTATATAAAAATATTGCAGTTTTTTTTTTCCATTAAATTCAATGTATTTTCCTATAATCTATATATTAATACATGAACGTATATCTTTAGTTGCATTTTTAAGCAATACGCGGGCACGGAGGAGTGCGAAAATTGGCATGGTTATGGCTCATATGGAGGAGAAGCTGAGAATGATAAAATTTATGTTCAATCTGTGTTAAAAATATATTAAATTAAATAAAATAAAATATTTCTAATAATTCGTTACACCCTGAGAATGATTTATGGCGTTTTCTTTTCTGGCAAAAAGTGCGAATTTTTTTGCAATCCGCACTTTTTTTTTGGCTTTTTGTGTTCTTTTCTAAAAAAAAATGTTAACTCTGTAAAAGGGTAAAAAGTGGAATTCTTGTCATTCTATAAAATCAGATTGTTATGCTTACACTTTAAAACAGCTGACTTTTATATTTGTTTTGTGTCAAGAAAAAAAAAAAACAAAAAGAAGAAAAAGTCAAATTTTTGTGTTTTGTTCAGTTTTTAAAAAAAATTTTTAATATGGAATTATCCACAACACTTATATGTGCGGAGAAAGTTTTAAATGAGTTGTTAGACTCATCTTCATCATCCGATGATAATAAAATTATTGGAAACATAATGGAACGAAATCTCAAGCCGCGAGCGAAAGGCTTTGTGGAGAATGTTATTCATGAATATTCTGAAATCGAAGTATGAAAAATTTCATAGGACAATGAATGCTAGTAATATGGAATTTATTTTTATAGTTTAAGGAAAATATGCGTATTAGCCGAGAAGTTGCCATGGATCTTGCTGAGAGATATGCTTTGTCTCATTTTAGAAGATCTTATCAAGGAGGAAGGCAACAATCAACAGCAGAAACCCAGATCTTGTCATATTTGTGGTAAACATATCAATATTCAGTTTACGATTTACATGAAGTAAAAATATTGTTTGTAGGTTCAGCGGCAACAAAACAACCTTCAGGGAAGTGGCAAATCTTTTCGATATGTCACTGTCAAATATTCATAAATCCTTCAACAAGGTTTTGAAATTCATAGTGGTGGATGTAGCGCCGGAAGTAATAAAATTTCCTCAATCAAACGAAGAGAAAGAGCAGTTTCGGAAGAATTTAAAAAAGTATGAAAATCACTAATAAAAAACTTTTGTTGTAGATATAAGGATTTAAAAATGTTTTGGGATGTGTTGATGAAAGTTTAATTTCAGTGAAAACACCAAACATATGCCAACAGGCATGATGGTGTGTCAAAAACCATGCAGGGTATTTGTGATGCAAAGTTGCGATTTTCAGATATATACACTGGTATACCCAGCAAAATACACGATTCAAGGATAATGCATTTATCTTTTATTGGAAAAGATTTACAACGTCTATGCTCTCCTAATTAAGGGAATATCTTTTGACTCCATATCGTGACTAAAATTTTGTCGAACAAGAGTTAAGATAGAGAACGCATTTGGTGTCCTGAAGTGTCGTTTTCGACAGTTGATGCGTTTAGACTTTCATAATGTGGAAACAATGGCGCAATTCGTTATTGCATGCTGTGTTCTTCATAACATTTGTATCGATAGGAATAAAAGTCTTCCTGAAGATATAGATGCAGTTTGCGGTAGTAAAGCAAATATTGGTAACGAACAATTGCACAGTTGTAATATGTGGCCAAAACAAAAAATAAAAAATTTATTTAAAAAAAAAAATTATATCAAATGTGAGCTAACACTTTAAAACATATAATTGCAAACCTTCACATGAGTGCTGGTTTAGTTTATATAATGCAGCAAATTTAAGATTTGTATATATCAATTTTCAAATTTAATACTTCTTTTTTTTTAAGTATGAAATCAAGGTGGGCTATAATTTTGAATTTATAACGTTTTGAAATTTTTTTTTTTGTTTTTTTTGAAAATTGACATTCTTCTTAACCATGCATATAAATTTCGGCTAGTTTGAGTGCGGCCTTCATAAGATTTTGTTGTAATTATAATTACTCTAAATTAATAACATAAAAAAATAAAAATAAAAAAAAATTGAAAAGACGCAGAAATTTTTTATTAATAATAATTAATTAACGTTCATTACCATAAAATTACTTAAGGCTTCCTAAGTAAATACTATGAATTTCAGAACCTAGTTTAGCCGATTCTTTAAATTAGAGCCTTTTATAGTGACGCCTATTATTACAAATAAAGAGATTTTTGATATGTGGAAAGCACATCAACGCAAAGAAAATCATGAAATAACAACGATAATAATTCAACACGTTGAGAAAGTTTCCAAAAAAATTTTAAAAATAGATCAAATGAAACAAAAAATCCGAAATTTCATTAGTATGTAATGGTGCGGCGTTGTTGGAAGATCCGCTTCCGTTTCCCTGAGCCTTTGCTGGTCGCACGTGCTGGCGTAGGGGCCTAGCTCGCCGGATGGGTGGCTCAGGCCCAGGGAAACCGCACTACAGATTTTCACGTGCGATTAAAAAAAAAACAAGTGTCAAAAAAGCGGATACTAAATGGGACGGATGGCCATACTTACCTTGGGATTGGGGACTAGGTGTTCTGCCCCTTTTGCCCTCCCAACCATGTTACCTCGACTCCATCTCAATTGGAGGTAACCCACTGCAATAAAAAGATTTGGTTTGGTTTTGCTTTTCTACATTGGGTATATACAAGTTTTATTGAACCTTCATTTTAAAGTTATTATAAATTAAGTTTAGCAAAATTTTATTTATAGCCAAATTTTAATTTTAGGAAAATTTTAATTTTACAAAAAATTTTGAAAATTTAAATTTTAAATTTAAACTTTTTAATTTTAGAAGAATTTTTAAATTTTAGCTAAATTTTGTTTTAGGAAAATTTTAGCAACATTTCTATTTTTAACTTTATGATTAGATAAATTTTATGTTTAGTAAAATTTTCTCTTTTACTAATTAGAAAATTCTTATATTTATACAAATTTTATATTTCGAATGTTTTATATTTTGCGAATTTTGACATTTCGAAAATTATATATTTATTTAAATTTTATAATTAGAAAACTTTTTTTTTAGGTAATTTTAGAAAAATTTTAATGTTAGAAAATTTTGTTTAATATAATTTTATAAAAAAATTAAGTTTGAATGCGATTTTCAATTCAATGTATTTTTTTTTTTTTTTGTTTTAATTAAATTTAGTTTAATTTTAGCTTTAACAAAAAAAATTTTTTGTTTTAAATATGGTACCATTTTGTAAATTCTCTTAAATTTCTATAATTTTAAATTTAGGTTAAATTTTAAATTTTTATTTCTAGCAAAATTTAATTTTAGGGAAATTTTAATTTTAGGAAAATGTTAAATTTAGAAAAAATTTTTAAAGTATAGCATAATTTTAATTTTAGGAGAAATTTTAAATTTAGCTTAATTTTTTCCATATTTAGGAAAATTATTTTAATTTATGAAAATTTTAGCTTAAACAAAAGTTGACTTTTAGCAATATTTAATTTTAGGACAATTTTTAATTTTTAGGAAAATTTTTAAATTTTAATAAAAAAATTTTTAATAGTAGAAAAAAATTTTTAATAGTAGAACAATTTTAATATTAGCAAACCTCATATCTAAAAATATTTGATATTTAGTTTAAATTTATAATTAGAAAAAATTTTGATTCATAATTAGAAAAATCTTTTAAAAAAATAATTTTAATTTATAGTTAGACAAATCTTAGAAAATTTATTTAATTTAGATTTAAGAAAACATTTTAATTAGTGTCTTTTAATTACCGCCATATGGTTGTAGGTGTTGACGATGAAGCTTTTTTTCCCAAGACGAGATGTGAAAACATAATATGATTTGTTATAGTTTCAGCATTTTGCAGAGAGTGTAGTTGAAATTTATTAAATACACTTATGTCAATTACTCTCGTTTGTACAGTCATTGATTTATATGATTCACAAAAATTTTATTTTTATTTTTACATCAATAATCCTTTTATTTTAACAGTTGCTTTATTTTCCAGTTTTTTTTTTTTTTTTGTCAATTTTAGATTTCTTAAATTTTCGTTTTGTTTTTTTTCTTTCAAACTATATTTAAGTCTTATTCTTTTATTTTCACTTTCTTAAAAATTTATTTTAACTTTACTTTTGTTTTCAATTTTTAAACTTCTTAAAACTACATTTTAATTTTAACAGGTTTTTCTTCAACCTTTCACTTTAACAAACAAAATTCAACTCCTCGTTTAATTTTCAATTCTTGTTAATCAAGCCAAATCTTCCTCATTCATTCCTCTGCAGATAAAAACCTGTTTATTAAACAAACAAAATCACCAGCAATTCAGTGAGAACATTCATATGCATTCATAATATTCTCTAGTATTTATAACACTCCCACTCATATATGACTATGAGAGCAAGTGAGATCAATACAAGAAAATACGTGGTTTGACCAGCATGATTGCATATGAATGTGTTCATGATTTACTTCAACACAATGAAGAGAAAAAATACGCCATAAAAAAAATGCCATCAACCTATTACCATATAAGGTGTTGTTTATATGTACATACTTGAACTTGAAAATAATTCAAGATCAAGGTTATTATTTTTTTTTCTTCTTTCTTATTCTGCTTGTACCAGAAATTCTTCTGCTACAGTGCAGAGCAAAAAAGATCACCGTCACAAGTATTGCAAAGAAAATGTGGCAAAATTCTAAGTATCATAAGGATTTTTTTAAATATAAGAAAACTGAGTGGCTAAGAAGAGAATTTACATACTTGGAATGTGAAGATTGCGTAAGTTTACATTTAAGAAATAAGTATGTATAATTAAAACAATTATCAATTTTTTATGAAAAGGATGGTGGGACAAGTCGAAAATCAACTGGCGGAAGACCTGAGGTGGCATATAATGTTTGCTCTGAAAGAATAAGCGCCGTAAAATAAATGAAATTTGTGTAAAATATGAAAAGGAATTAATTCAAAAGGTTTCTGAAAAACTTTGTCGAGTTAAGTGCAAATATCGCTTTGATGAAGAGATCCAAATATCAAATGGTGCTTTAGCCATGTTTATGGAACTTAACTTTACTAAAACTACGTATGAGGGTCTTAAAGATTATAATGAAATGTTATTGGGTACAAAATATTATCCTCCGTATACTAAAATATTGGAAAGAAAAAGAGAATGCTACCCAGATAATATAATAATTGAGGAAACCGGTGCATAATGCTTCAAAATCTTTTAAATCACACCTCAACTCGAATTTTACAATCAATTTATGTAGACTTGAAGAATATTTCTGAAAAAAAAATAATACTGATTGGAAAGTGGGGTTCTAGCGGTCAACAAATCTTTAATCAAAAGTGGCAAAACGAAGAAAATTTGGAAAATGTGGATGAAAAGAATATTTTTATGGTTACATTTGTTCCTTTCAAATTAATTACAGAAAATTGAAGTTTACAAAGGAAACCACGGAAACCGTTCAGAAGGAATACAAAGATATGTGTGAAGAGATACAAAAATTGTTGCCAACAGAAGTGGAGTTTAATGAATCCATCAAATTTGAAGTAAACTACAACCTTATGTGTACAATGGTTGATGGTAAACTCGTAAATATTTTAGCTGCACAAAAATCGTCAAGATCATGTAATGTACGCAACGCAAAGCCAAGTGATATGAACAACATTGAATATGTGAAATCGTTAACCCCCAATGAAAGTAACTACGGGTTTGGGCTAAGTACTCTTCAATGTTGGATTAGATTTATGGAATGCATTCTTCACATTTCGTATAACCAAGATTTCAGGAAGGCGTTTGCTTCTAAAGAAAATAAACAAATAAAAGAAAATAGAAAAAAAATATATTCAGAAGGAACTAAGAAACAGAATTGGAACCTGTGTCGATATGCCTAGACCTGACACTGCCAACTCAAACGATGGTAACGTTGCTCGAACGTTTTTTAAAAATTATGACGTAGTTTCAGAAATTTTAAACATTGATATCGGTCTAGTAGAAAGATTTTATTGTATCTTGCAAGTACTTGCATCTGGTATAGAAATAATATTAACAAAATTCAAATTATATTGCAATGAAACTTATACACTATTTGTGGATCTGTATGGGTGGTATACTGTGCCACCGTCAGTTCACAAGGTGTTGATGCATGAAGCAGAAATAATATCTCATTTGGAACTCGCAAAAGGCGCGATGTCAGAAGAAGCTCAAGAGGCATCAAATAAAGTATTCAAATCTGCAAGACTTAATAACAGCAGAAATTTTTCAAGAAAAGTAAACAATGAAGATATAATACACTACCTCTTAGTATCGTCCGATCCTCTTATTAGTCATTTAAGAATAAAGAGAGAGCGATTCAAACAAGATATGCTACCAGAAGCCTTGGAAATGGTGACTTAGTTTTTTTTTGCAATTAAATGTTATTTTTTTATACTTAAAAGGAAAGCTTAAATTTAAAACTACATCGCATTTGGTGCGTGGATTTTTTAACGATCGCGAAAAAGTAGTATATCACTTCTTAATAAATAAAAAACTTAATGATAATTAACTATGTTTTTTATTTAACAGTTAAAATAGATTTAAATTGATATGTTCCTAAAAAGAAATTAATTTGACTTTAAAACAAAAAATAAACTATTTAAAACACTTCACTACAAAATTCAATAAGTTCCTACTTGATAACCCGTTCATGACCGAATTCAAATGGCTGGGTATTTTAAGACCAAACTTAGTTTAAGAAACATGTTACCTGGTAAAATCGCAATGATTTTATGCACCATTTATGCAAATTTGGATCTGAAAGGGTTAACAACATATTTTTATTAACTGGAGAATGAAATTGTTTTCATTCGCTATAGTTTGACAGTCATTTTTAATTAATTTATGTAGTAAATAAAAAATAGTTTTGAAATTGAAAATAATGGGCGTGGCACTTTTGTATCACGCCCAAATTTTAAATATATATCACATATTATATAACTAACCCATGTACCGAATTTTATAAATTTACATAAAGAAATAAAAAAGTTATGGGGTTTGGGCCGGATCTTACAACTGTGCATTGTGCTAAAACGGAAGAGACCATTTACTTTCCCAATTAGGGCAAATAAAAAGAAACGAAATTAAAAATTTAATTCAGTAACAATTTTATTTAATAAAAAAAAATAATTAATAATAATACAAAATAATAGTAATAAAAAACTAATAAAAAATGAAACATAACTTGTTTTGATTAAATTAATTAAAATAAATCTTCTAAAACAAATTTTGTAAGATAAAAATAAATAATTGAACTTCACTCATGTCATTTATTTTTATCTTCCAAAATTTGTTGTAGAAGATGTTTTATGTCTTTCACTTCATCCATCCTTTCTCTATGGCGCCTCCTCCTTCTTGGCCACAATTTCTAATAACAAGTCGTTTGCTGACATTTTTTTTTTTTTTTTTTTTGAGTTTTATCTGAAGGTATAAACTCACATTTTGCCTTCATCGATTTCTGTTGGCTACTCATTTGTACCTCGGGTTCAATTGAGTCATCCATTAAACAAATTTTATTGATTTCGTCTTCGAAATCAATCCTCATTCTTTTTGAACCAGAGGTACTATTGTTGTCAATTGCCGCCTTTTTACGCCGCATCACAGTTTTATACCTTTCCTCGCATTGTTTGGCATTGACGTTTGGAATTTCACTTGCAATATTCACCTACATTGCCTTTTTATTTTTAAATCTTCGGACATGTATGTTCCATACAGGTCCAACATTAACTTCGTGTCTCCAACTTTCCAAACTAAACAAAAATTGTTTCAAACATAAATATAATTTTTTTGTAATTTTCGTTTGATATACTTATACTGCATTTTCTTGCTGGAACAAGGGCTATCGTCGCCTCCACTTTCCACTATTGTCTTTCCCAAATCTTCCATATTTTAATTTACAAATTTAGCGTCCTCTAATTTTTTCTTTTGTTTGTTTTTTTCTTTCACCCAACGATGTAAACAAAAAACAAAATGTAAACAAAAAGCAGCTGTTAAAAAGTGTTGCTCAGTTTGTGTTCTATTCTGCCCTTAAAAGATGCATCATCTTAAGTGGGTGCGGTAAACATTTTATAAATGTACATTATAATAGTGTAACATTTTTTTTCAGAAGAGAAAACGCCATTAGATTGTGTATGGCAGGCCCTGTGTTTAATTGTGAATTGCTTAAATTGATTAGCATACCTTTAGGCTCATTTAAATATTCATAAATTTTTAAATTTGAAGAAAAATGAATATTTTCTAGAATTTGCACTCAAATTTCGAGTGCTGGGCTATACTAGTTTTAATAAATATTTTACAATTTAGTTTTAAATATTTAAGAGTTTAGGAACTATGTTCCTTTTCTACTTAATAATAATTTGCTAATAATAAAATATACATATTTACATTTGATTAAGGGAATGGGAGGAAAAAATTTTTACAAAAAGCTTTTTGAAAGAGGGTATAAAAAGTAAAAAAAAAGTGTTAAAATTGCGATGAAATCAGCTCATTTTGGGAGTTTTAAAATCTCTTGTTAAAATTTTGTGTAACTTCTATATGAAGTTGTTCAAAGGTGGATTGTATGGAGGCGTTGTGTTCAATAAAGCCATATCAATCTATATGTCATTTTGAGAAGCTTATTTTGGGTCACCTGCAGTTTTTTAAGGTGATATCTGGCGGAGGAAGACCATACTGGCACACAGTAAAACGTTAGTGGCAAAAATACCACTTTGATGATGAGTTTTTTTGTTTTTAATATTTATCTCCAATCTTTTATTTATCAACGGATACATAATTCTGATCATTTTATTTATTTTATCTTCTATGAACGGTATGTGGTCTTTAAAGTTTAATTTAGTATCTATTATTACTTCCAGATATTTGACATTACTCTCTCAACTAATTTTGTGGTTTACAAAACTAAGCGGGTTTTGAGGAAGAAAACATGGTTTACGTTTTCCTGTGACACACAAAGCCTGTGTTTTTCTGGATTTATGAGAATATTCCATTTTTTAAAGTAGCTGTGATAGAATCGCGGAAGTGTCAACAGGTATACACTGCAGTATACGGATACCAGACAAGGAAAGTTGGTTGAACGGAAATATTCAACAAAACCTTCCAGGGTCACACTACTATACGGACGCAGTTAGTCTGCATGGTAAGACTGGCATAGGTTTCTATGACGAAGAACGTCCTACAGGGATACACAGCCGTCTACCGGACCACAGCTCTGTCTTTCAGGCTGAATTGGTCGCGATAACGGAATGCATTAGGTCTATTAACGCACGGGATTCCCCAATTCCCGAAGACGTGAAAATATTTACGGACAGTCTAGCGGCCATCAAAGCGATATCCGCGGCCAAAACTAGATCAAGGACTATCCTCAAGTGTAAGGAAGAGATTTCAAACTTCTCCAGAAGAGGCAGACTTGAAATTGCTTGGATCCCAGGACACAGTGGTATAATAGGAAACGAGATTGCTGACGAAATACCTTTCAAGTCTCTCAAATTGGAACTGGCAGACTGGGCGACCAGTTCAAATGTATCAATTTGGGAAGAGACTGACTTGGGTAAGGTTGCAAAGATACTATGGGGTACACCCAACACTACTAAAACTAAGGAAATCCTTAATCTGAGTAAGGGAAAACTTAGGAGGATAATTGGCATCCTCACTGAACACTCTGAGCTGAGGGCTCACCTATACCGTATAGGATGGGCGAAATCGGATACTTGTAGAGGATGACGAAACCCTGGAACACTACCTCAATTACTGTCCTGCATTTGAGAGAACAAGGGTCAGAAATCTATCCAATGACATCCTACCTGATGAGTCTTAGGGGGATGAGCTGGAAAACACTCAGTAAATTTGCTGATGAAACCGAATTTCTAAATTAGTAGAGGGGTAGATAAGCAGATGAACGCAGAGATGTAGAGCGCATAACAAGCTGACCTACTGGGTTTGGTGTATATCCGGACACAGCGGATATGAGCGATGTATTTACATAGCTCCTCTTATCAACCTAACCTAACCCAACGTAACCTAAGCTGCTTAAAGTTGTCAAAGCTGTTTTTTATTTATTTATTTATTTATTAACCAACACTCAGGGGATGCCCCCTAAAAATGCAGTGCATTGTGTTGATCTCAGGAAAATAGGTTATGGGAAGGAAGAAAGAGGGAGTAGTGTTTGTGGATATTTGACTTAAATTTTATCAGATTATAACTGTCAGGAAGTTTATTCCACATACGGCTAGTTCGACTGATAACCGAATTCTCTCTGTAATGCGCTGTGCGATCAACTGGACAATAAACTATAAACGGATGTGATCTACTAGAGAAGCGGGTAGAGCGAACCGAAACTCGGGTACTTGGAATAAGTTCGCTAATCTCAGAAGAAAATTTCCCATGGTAATATCTTTAGAGCAGTGCTAACATCACATTGAATTCTCATGCCTAGAGTATCCGACTCCTCAATACCTATATCACCCATATATACAGATGACATTGTTGAATCCATGACTCTATGGGTCAACATACAACATTGAGTCTTCAGCACATTAAAATCAACCCTATTCGCTTTATCTCACTCGGAGATTGTTAACAGGTCTTGTTTGAGTGTGTCATTCATTGTCTGCCTTTTGCCCCAACCTCCAAGAGGCTTGGCGTACAATTAAAGGAAAATGAATGGCAAATAATCCTGTCATCTACGAAAGAGTATATGGAATTTAAAGCTTGACCAAGAAGGTCGTTCAGAAAGATAAGGAAAAGAGAAAGAACGGAACCTTGGGGTACCGCTGTGAGCTAACATGTCTCTCATGCAACAATTTCTACGGAAGCCATACTGACGATCATTAAGAAGTGAGTTGGCCTCTAGGTAGTTCAAAGGATGGAAATTGATCATGCTCTCCATCACCTTTGAGAGTGCAGAGCAGATTGCAGTTGAACGGTAATTTTCAGGGTTATTAGCCGCACCTTTTTAGGGAATGGTTGGAAATTAGCAACCTTCCAGCAAGAGGGAAAAACTCCCGCACGGTACGAAAGGCTGAAAATGTTGGCCAATGGATTGGCTAGCGTCGAAGAGCACTGTTTCAGCACCATCCGGTCCCGGAGACTTATTAATGTTGAGATCCGAAAGAACCTTTTTAACACCATGTCACAAAGAGGTAGGAAGACCATTCACCCTAGATATAAATATCTTATGTCAGAATGACAATTTTATACTAGTGATATGCCTTATTGGAATATTATTCCACAAAACCAACAACTTAACAGCAACGCTAATAGTTTTAAACTATTTTTATTTTATTTTTTTTGCCAGATTAAAACTAGATTAGATTAGATTAATTTGATGTTTTGTGTAGCCCATGGTTGTCCTAAATGTTAAGGCTCCTTATAGAAACAATTACTCTGTTTGGCATGAGATGCAATATGTCCCGGTTCAAAGGTTCTTTTTCAACTTAATTTTGGTCATTCGCAGGGAATGTGTTCTGCTCTTTCCACCCTCTGTTCGCAGAACCTATATGTGTTTGTAACAGACTGACCTTCCATTCGCAAATGATATCTAAGATTACAGGATCCAGTAAAGAATCCCGTCAAGGTCCTTAAGTCTTTCTTATCAAAGAAAAGTAATGTTTCCGATTAAACACTGGATGGAGTTATGAATCTTTCAGCTTGCCGTTGGCCGGGACTTTTGTTACAGTGTTCGGCAGTTTGTGATTCCCTCCACTCCTAAATTTTTTCCTTGATGTATCCTAGTGGAACACCACAGAATGGTTCCGGACCGATGAAAGGACGACGGACACTTCGATTGACTAGGCAATCTGTCGTTGCCCTCAAGTCCTTGGTGTCCCGGAATCCAGCTCAAAGTTAGTTTGTTGCATCTGTATAATTGGTTGAGCACTTAAATGCAATTCAAAACGAGTTTAAACGTCACGTTGTGGGAGAAAATTGCCTTTAGTGCAGCTTGACTATCGCATAATATGTAAATGAGTGCCCTTTTTGTCTTTCTTCTAAGACACTCAGTCACGCAGACATAAATAGCGAAGACATCCGCTTGAAAAAAGAATGGGTGCTTGCCCATTGAGTAGGGCGTATTGAAAATTGGGTCTGAATATGCCCACGCCCGTGTACCCATTTGATTGTTTTGAGCCATCTTTGAACTACGCATGAGAATCATGCTCTGGTACCCGTGTCCTACTGGTCCATAAGCTCCGTTCCAATATCATTGTTTCAAATTCCCTGATAAATATCTTTCTTGGTAGCATTCTGTCCGTGTCCCTCGCTACCGGATCGTTGGTGAAGAGTTTTTCAACTCTCATGTGACCATATAGGTTACCGTCCTTCGTGTCACCAAAATCCTGAAGTCATACGGCACGCATGCACGCATCTTCGATGACCGAAATATGCAGTGGTGTGATGTTAAGCATGACGCCGATAGTATCGGTTGGACACGTTCTGTTCGCCTCGGTGATGCTAATACAGGCGATGCGGTACTCCATGTTCAGTATTGTCTTAGCATTCACTTGCTCTATCTGCGGCCACCATGCAAGAGCAGAATAGGAATAGTCCTAAACGACCAGTAGATCATGTGGGATTTTAAACCCCACGTTCTACCAAATAGCCTTTGACAGGCATATAATGCCCTGGTGGCCTAAATGGTTGCTCCATATGAGAAATTTATCCAGGGTAGTAACCGCAAGATACTTGACTTCGTCTTGGAACTCTTTTGTCAAGCCGTTCAGTCTTGGTTTCACAAGGTTGGGTTTTCTTCCTTTGGTGAAGGGTATCAGTATGGATAATGGTTATCATAGATAACCCTTTATTCTGACACCATTTGAGGGTATAATTCAGAGCCTGTTGCATACGCTCCGATATTGTGCTCTCGTTAAATTAAATTAAATTTTAATTTTGTTCTAGTTTTAAAATTTTAGTTCTAAGTTTTAAAATTTTATTAAACTTGTACATCTAAAAATAATGCTTTCTTGTAATTATAAGATTTAATCCTGATGTACAGGAAATTATCAAATAAATAAATCAAGTCAATCAAATAGTTTGAAGCCTACATATCGAATTGTCTTAGAGTGTACAGTAAATGTTATGTGGTTTTCATTATTTTTATTTTGCATTTGAAAGCTGGTAAAATTGTCTTCAATCTGAATTGTTGAAACCAATTTTCATGGCTAATATCTTACGTTGAATATCATATTCGAGGCTTAGATATTTACTTCCGCGATTATATTTTATATGGCACAACATTTTTAAAGTTTTAATGATTTTAAAAATTATTGAATGAACCAAATCTACAAAAATAAAATCAATCACAAAAAGCATTCGGATTTTTTTTCACACTATGCAGAAGTATGTATATGTGACATCAGAAAATGTATATATTCTCTATACTTATAACTCGAGTCTATTTAACGATGTCCGTTTGTTTGACTGTTGAAATCACGCTCATTCAAAGAATAAAACTTTTAGCTGTGAAAACTTAAAAAAATATTTTTTTTGCATATTTCGAACAGGTTGGTATTGAATTTAGAGCCTTTACGGCAAATAGCCTACAAATGACATATGAAAATGTGAAGGTGCTCTGGTAAATTTTCATAAAAAAAAAATAAAAAACAGTGAAAAATTTTATTATTTTTCATAAAAATAATAAATCTTATTTCCGATCATTATTATCTTTAATGATTGCGCTAGAATTAATTATATTTGTTTCAAAGTTGTTTTATATTTTAGACTGTTATATTGGAAGAGGCTTAAATAGTATAAATAACTCTTTGCTTGGATTCTCATTGAGTTGTTTTCAGCAATATTATATGACTTAACTTTTTACCAAACAAACTATCTACTGCTTCTGGTTACTGATGAAACAGCTGTATGCAGAATATAGATCAATTTTTGAAAAAAATGTGCCAATGTGTTTTTGTTTTATTTAAAGTAAAAAGATTTGATCTTGAGCCTGATACATGTAGATATGTATCAGCGATGCATACACATTTTTGTTAGCTTGTTGTTGCTTTTGTTTTTTGTACATGTTTATCATGTTTAAGAGAATATTAATAGTCTCCTTAAACAATACTCTCTTTAAGTAGACGAAAGTACAATTGTAAGTCTTTACATTTATGATGATTGCATTTTATAATTGCTTTTAATTAAAAAAGCCATGGCAATACCAAAAATTTTTGTTAATTATAATTAATTATTAATTATTAATTATTAATTATTAATTATTAATTATTAATTATTAATTATTAATTATTAATTATTAATTATTAATTATTAATTATTAATTATTAATTATTAATTATTAATTATTAATTATTAATTATTAATTATCATCATCTAGCTATTATGATATGACTTTTGCCTTTTTTTTCTCTTATTGTTAACAACCTTGATACAGTCGAATCTAATTGGTTTTTTTTTTCTTTAATTATTATTTTGATTGATTTTTGATTGAATGGAATTAAATTTTTTATTATTCTGATGATCCAATTCTTTTCATCCCCACTGTCATAGCGTGTGTGTAAATGACAGCTTGTTATATTAAAAAGGTGGTTTTTATTTATTCGTTAAGTGAGAGAAAAAATTATTTAATTTTTTTTTTGTGTTAGATTGGATTGAATGACAGCTTTGCAATATTTTTACAACTTACACGCAGATCACATATTCATTATTTAAACTACAAAACTGAAATATTTTGCGGATTAAAAATATTAAATACAATAATAATCCACGACAGTGGATAAAAATTATTTGCTAAAGCCTTAGCTACAATTTTGATGAAGAATAAAATGAGAAACCATCAGTGATCTTTAGGTTATAGCTAAAAACTAAGCAAATAAAAGATAAGGACGCCAGATCCTTTGTTGGGTTTACTATACTGGTCTAGTACTTTCACCCCGGCTTGGAATTTCTTACCCTGCAGACAATGACCCCGAATATGTTCCAAGTTGCAATTTGCGTTTTTCTCCAGAATACGAATTTATGTGGAAAAACTGCTGAAAAATTCACTTTACGAAAAAAGATAGAATTAAACTAAATTTAAAAAAAAAATAAAAAAAATATTAATTTTTTTTGTTAGATTTATAGTAATTTTTCATACATATTGTAATTACTACTGTAATTAATATTAATTTTTGTTTAAATGGTGCGTGGTAAAGAAGAAGAAAACATATATTACAAAAAGTGCAAGTACGAGTGTATGTGAAGGTTCATGGTTCAAACCTCACGGCCGCCCTAAGTAGAAAAATTTTCATATAGAAACAATCTATTCAATTAAAAACATAACAATTATCACAATGTTCAATAAATCGCTGATGAAGGCTGAAATGCCAGAAACCGGTCCGATTAAGAATACAGTGCAGTTATGCATTTTTGTTATATATGGTTTCTTCTTCTTTACCACGCACGATTTAAAAAAATATTAATTTTTTTATTGTTGGATTTGGTTCAATATTATTAAAAATGTTTGTAGAAATTTTATTCAAAAGAGCTTGAATAAATTTCTGAATAATTTTTTTTTTTTTTTTTTTTTGACGAATAAAAATTTTGTATAATAAAAAATAATTTAATTAAAATAAATAATGTTTTAAATAATTAAATTTGGTCGCAATGCGTAGAGTTTTGTTAATCTAATCTAGTATAAGAAAGCAAAACTATAAGTTCTTTAGTAGCAAATTAAAATAATTAAAATTGTTGTGTAAAATTATTTAAAAAAATTTATTTAATTTTTTTTTAATTTTTTTATATTCTCCAGCAGGATTTTACGTTTATAATAAAATCTGCACTTATTGCAGTTGCCAAACTTAGTACTAAATTATTACAACAAACATCCTAATTTTTTTTTTAGAGGTGTCTCCATCTTTTAAGCCATATCTTGGCACAATGACGCTAGCCTTACCCTGTTTTAAATAGCGACTTGCTTAAAACAATGCCAAATAACATTGTCATAACTGTACGCAGGTAAATGGTTTATTTTCGGAATGAGAGGGATTTTAACAACCAGACGGACACACGGACGGATGGACAGACGTAATCATTATATCGACTCTAGTTGATATAAGGCTCAAGAATATATAAGCTTTATGGGACCACAAATTAATTCTTCTATGCGCTACAAATGGAAGACCAACTGATACATACATATATACCCTCTGCACAGTGGTGTGGAGGAAATTTTAGTCTAAAAAAATATATATAAATAAAATTTTGAAAAAATAAAAAAAAAAATATTTAAATTGTTAGTTTTTTAAAATGTAAAAATTTTGTAAAGAAATTAATTAAATAAATTTTTGGATAAAGTATCAGTTCGATACTAACTCTCTTTGAGAACGGAAGTCTTTTGTCGCGCTCTTACAAGTTACTATAAATATTAAAAAAAAAAAAAAAATAAAATAAATTTATATATATACATATAAATATATATACATTAATATTTTTGTTTGTTGCTCCGCCGTTCTGTTCGAACTCATATTAAGTGGCAATTAACATAAACTCTGAATAAAAACAGTTTTTTCTTTTTACGATGCCCCGCGGGGCAAAACCTATTACAATGACCCAAAAAAAGTCATCCACTCTCAAGAAGCAAAAAAGGCTTCAACCCATTGCCATGAATTTTTTGCCCAACATGGCTTCAACATTAGTGCACTAGCTGATAACTCTGAAATGGATTTAGAAGCAGAATCCAACATATCTGAACCCAAAATATTAAAACCTCCTCCAGTGGTAGTAGACTCCAACACTAAACTTACTGAACTACTAACGTTGTTTGGAAAATAATACATTTACAAGAGTACTGCCATAGGTATTAAAATCTTTGCATCAACCAAAGAAAAACAAGAATATTGCAAAAAGTTGCTACTGGAAAAGAAAATTCCGTTCCATTCTTACAATGCCAAAGACAATCGCTTATACAACATATTTCTATATGGTCTGCCCAAGATAAGCACCAACGATATTATCACCGATTTAAAGGGATATAACTTAAATCCAGCTTTTGTAACAGAAATTGAAACGAAATACAGTTCACCTAACAATGCTGTTTATAAAGTTCAGTTTGTAAGAAAATCGTTTAATCCAAAGTCGCTGCTAAATGTGAAAAATATATGCAATGTAATAATTTCTTGGCGAAAATATAAACAAAGAAAAAGTGTAAATCCAACTCAGTGTTGGAATTGTCTCATGTATGGCCATGGTGGAGAGCACTGCCATCGACAGCCAGCATGTATGATTTGTGCAGGAATTCACCACACTAGTGTTTGCCCACTTAATAAAAACGAACGAAAACCAGCTGTTTTCAATTGCTTCAATTGCAAAAAAGAAGGAAAAGAGCGTACAGACTATTCAGCGAATGACATAAACTGTCCGTCTAGAGCTACTTACTTAAGGTGTGTTTACACTATGTGTATTTTCCATGTGTAAATTCAGTTTTACGATCCATACGTAATTCTGCGTGTGTGTCAAAATTGCCGTTTTACATACGATTCATAATTTTTGCTTTCAAACGTACATATGTATTTCCGTATGACATAACCTCTAAATGTAAACAAGAGCTGATTTAATTTGTGAATTTACAAAAAATTATTGTTAAAAATAAAGATATATATTTTATATATTTTTTAATTGTTAATTAATATTAAACAATTTATTTTTCTCTCCATATTAATCTTTATAATTTACTCTGTTTTTCTTTCGCCACAAGCAGTGTTGTATTTTCATATGTTTATCTTGCCAAAATAGAACCTGCTCTAATTGAAAATTTTACATATGTCTTGCAAAATGTGTTGTACATAAACAATGTTTGAAAGGGTTCACACTATGTGTACAAATTACACGTGCTAAAAAAATAAGAAAAACACGAGCAAAACACGTAGTGTGAACGCAGCTTTAGACAACAGAGCAAGAGCTACTACAAACAACTCTCGTAGAAACAACAATCGTAAACCAACAATGCAAACAAATCCACCACCGTTCTTGTTAAATTCACAACAAAATAATGTAAACTTGAAAAGCTATGTAAATGGTAACTCTTATGCATCATGCTTAAGAGAAAACAATGATCTCTTTAGTATTGATCAACATTTTCAAATATTTACGTCGTCATTAAGTGACCTTCAGAAATGTACAAACAAAGTACAGCAAATTCAGGTAGTTATGTCAATATTAAAATATGCCTATGGATTGCCATACCTCTAATAATGTATTTAATCTACTTCACTGGAATGCCCATGGCATTTAAAATTTTTCCCATCTTAAACAATTTGAATATTTACTTGAGTCTCTCAATATACATATAGCCTGATTAAATGAAACTCATTTAAATGAAAATCACAAACATATTTACGAAATTATTTAATATACAGAAAATATAGAGAAGGTGCTAGAGGTGGCGGCGTAGCTCTAATTGTTCGAAAAAGTGTAAATCACAAACTTCTAAATGTTGTAAATACGATGTTAATTGAAAATCTTTCAATAGAAGTAACCATCAATAATCGGCCAGTTATAATAACAACAGCTTATTCACCGAAGTACTCGCCATCCTTCAGAAATGATATTACGAAACTACCTTCATTCAATAAAACTTTCTTCGTACTAGGAGATTTAAATGCAAAGCATACATCATGGAATTGTACATCAAATAACACTGCTGGAAACGTCCTCTTCAATCTTCAGCAATGTCAAAATTTTTTCCATCGGTCATAGATATTATTCTTACCAACTCAGCAATAAACATGACCATAGATGTTCTTGGTTGCGATGTTCCCTCTGATCACCGACCATTGGTTTGTACATTACATCAATCATCTGTAAATCTTGTAGATACAAGTCACTTCGATTACAAATCGTCAAACTGGTTGCTTTTTCAAAACCATATTGAAAGCCGTTTAAGATTTCACTTCGAAATGTATACTAGCAAAGATACAATCGACCGTGATATCGCCAATCTTATTGAAGTCATCCTAGAAGCCCGCAACATTTCTACCCCCATGATCAGTCCAGACAATAATTATGTACTCACAATGGCTACAGTAAAACTAATAAAGACAAGGCGCATTCTACATCGAAAAATTAAAAGAGCGTGTACCCAAAATGATTCAAATTTCTATAAGCAATGTGTTAAACTTATAAGTACAATTATTGACCACAGAATTAAAATGGAACGAAATGATAAGTGGACAAAGTTACTATCAAACTTAAAGCCAGGTGATAAGTCGTTTTGGAAAATCAGCAGGGGACTGAGAGGTAAACTTAACAAAACCATTCCGACTCTAAAACAGCCAACCAGGAAATCTGCGCAGACAATGAGTAAGCTCAATTGTTAGCTGATTCTTTTTTAATGGCAAACAGTCTAACTTCAAATTTTAAACATTCAATTGACAAGACTGTAAATAGAAAAGTGAATCGTTTTAAAAAGGACACCAATAGCTCTGAGGGAGCCATTTTCACTTCAATGGATGAATTAAGTACAATAATTAAAAGCCTTAAAACTTCTAAGTCTCCAGGATTGGATAAAATTTCTAATTTATTACTCAAAAAGTTGCAGAAAAAGGCTTTAAAGCTTTTAGTTGTTTTATTTAACAGCTGTATTCAATTAAATAAAGCACTTCAAAACTGCCAAAATGGTTGCGGTCCAAAAGCCAAAGAAACCTAAAAATGACCCAAACAGTTACAGGCCAATTAGTCTTCTAAGTAACTTGGGCAAATTATTTGAGAAAATCATACACATCAGACTTAGTGAGTTTGCAACAGATAACAATTTAATAGCTGAAGAACAATTTGGGTTCAAGAAAGAACACAGCTGCATTCAACAAGTTAACAGAATTGTTAATATCGTATTGGAAAATAAGCGCAAGAAACATTCTACTGGGCTTATTCTCTTAGATGTCGAAAAGGCATTTGATACTGTCTGGCACAATGGCCTTATCTATAAAATACTGAATTCTAACATGCCAAAATATTTATACAAAATAATAACAGAATTTCTTGATGAGAGAAAATATATTGTAAGTGTTAATGGATCGTGTTCTTCACCAACAACTACAACCACAGGCCTACCGCAAGGTTCAGTACTTTCGCCATTGCTCTACTCTTTATACACATCTGTCTTTTCTCCTCCTCCATATGTAGGCACAGCATACTATGCTGATGATACAGCCCTGATAACTTCAGGTAAAATCACCTCAGCTCTACTCAAGAAGATGGAAAAGGGGTTAATAAGTTGCTACAAATATTTTCATAAAAGGAAAATAAAAATTAACCCTGCTAAGACCCAAGCTATTATCTTTCCGTTCAACAAGTCCCCAAAACGATTACCAAATCGGAATTTAAAATTAGATAATCTCGAAATTCCCATCGTTAACGATGTTAAATACCTTGGTGTCCAGTTGCATAAAAAATTGAAGTTCAAAAAACACATTGATGAAACCGTCAAGAAAGGTTCAAACGTTTTAAAAGCACTTTGGCCATTAATAAACTATCGTTCGTCCCTGAACTTAAAAAACAAAAATCTCATTTTCAAAACTGTAATAAGACCTACATTAACTTTTGCTTGCCCTATATGGTACAAAGCCGCCAGAACACATATCAAAAAATTGCATATAATCCAAAATAAATCTCTTAAAATAATTAATAACCTGCGTTGGAGGTGTTCTACAGATCTTCTACATATTAGAAGTGGATTCGAAAAAATTCGTGAATTCATTTATAGGTCTAGCCAAAACTATTTTCACTCTAACACGCATTCTACTTACCCTCTGATAAGAGCATGTAGAGAATTCTCATTATAAATATTTAGTAAAAATTAGCAAACTGAAAACTATATGTATAAAATTGTTTACAAAGTAAACCGTTTATATATACTGCTTTTCTAATAGTGTTTGAAATTTTATAGTTTTAGAATTAGATTTAGAATCAGATAAAGGTTTTCCCTAATTTCCTTTAAAATATCAAATATACACTATATAAAACATTATAAAGTATTTACTGATCTCATTTGTTGTAATATATTGAATAATATCTCAAACTCTGTAAATATGTATATATAAAACTAGCTGACCCGGCGAACTTCGTTCCGCTTAAATTCGTTAATGCAACGAAAAAAATAATTCCGAGCATGCACATGCTGCTTTATATAACTCAGTGAATTCAAATTCTTTATTAAAAAGTTGTGTTAAATACAATGGAAATAACTACAGTAAAAGAATAACGATGTGCTTTAATCAAACCGCAATGATTGACTTATCAGCCAACCTTCCGCTTTTTCACTGAAGTGCTTTATGGTACACAACGTTTTTCGTTTTGTTCTCTGGCGCGTACACGTACAAATCGGAAGGTTTGCCGACACGTGAGCACGCCACATACAATTGACCATATGAAAAACATGGGAACTCAAGATTGATTCCACAAACATCCAGCGATTGTCCTTGCGCCTTATTAATTGTCATAGCGAAGGCGAGACGCACCGGAAATTGAAGACGCTTAAATAAGAATGGCAAATCGTTCGCAATAAGAGGAATCTGCGGAATGAGAACATCTTCGCCCTTGAATTTTCCCCTCAAAATCGTCGCTTGAATGACATTTGATTTGAGTATCTTCACAATCAAACGCGTACCGTTACAAAGTTTTGGTGCATTGAGATTACGCAACAAAATTATAATTGAGCCGACTTTCAATTTCAAAAAGTGTGGCGGCAAGCCCGGGACATCCAGAGAATTCAAAAATTCTGTCGGATAGTTCGTGACTTCGTTTTCATCCATCACGGAGTCGACGGATTTGTATGAATGCAACTCACCGGAGATATCATTTTGAATGACGAAATTCAAATGATCCACATCCTTGTTTTTCGCAGCCAAAATCGCTCGTGCACTCAGCCAATCATGGTCAACATAATTCTGCGCGATATTCCGAAAAACCTTCATAATCAGCTCTTCCGGCGTAGTTGTAATGCTGCAAAAATTCTGTGTAAATTCAATTAAGCCGGTAACAAATTCGACTGGAATCACGCCATTACCCATCGCCAACAATTGCCTAGAGAACTCCTCAGCGGACTGGTCACTTCGTAAAGCAACTCGCATGTTCGTTTTCAACTGCAATTTCTTCACGTATTGCCATAAAGCCGACGCCTTCAGGCAAGCGTTCAATTCATCTGCTGGAGTTGATCTTGGAATGACAGGCAGCGTTTGACGGAAATCGCCTGACAACAAAATCAATGCGCCACCGAAATGTCGTGTGTCATTCCGTAAATCTTTCAATGTGCGATTTAAAGCTTCCAATGCGCGTTTGTGAGCCATTGTACACTCGTCCCACACAATAATCTTGCATTGTTGCAATACTGTTGCCATCGCAGAGTTCTTTGAAATGTTGCATATCGCTTCTTCATCCACTTGCATATTCAATGGTAATTTCAATGCAGAATGAGCTGTTCGACCGCCTTCTAACAACGTAGCCGCTATCCCAGAAGAGGCGAGTGCCAAAGCAATCTCAGATCTTGATCGAATTGTAGCCAAAATCAGTGAAATCAGGAATGTTTTTCCAGTTCCACCCGGCGCATCAAGGAAGAAAAATCCGCCATTTCCGTTATCGACTGCTTGCATAATTTCATCATACACTTGATTTTGTTCTGGATTCAACAGTGGCACATTTATTTGAACTGCTTGACTCAATGCGTTTCGATCGAAATCCGTTTCTCGCTCCAATTCTCGATTAAATGTGTCATGTATTGAACGATTCGGCGATGGCATTCCCAATTTGCACACCAAATTGCCACTCATGAGCAGACACATATCCTCGATCAAAATCAAACTTTCGTTGCGCATTTCATCTGACATCTCCAGTTGATTATCCGATGTCACAGTGCGAATTCGATGCAAAATATCGTCGGTCATATCATTCTTGTATTTATTCCACAACTCTTTAGGATTCGATGGAAAGCAAGTCGAAATTATGATTGCAAAGAGTGTTCGGAGTTGAAAATAAGTAATAATTAATTGAGTTTACTATTTACTGACATATGAAATCAAAAAAGAAATGACATTGACATGAAAAAAAATATAAAACATTCGAAATATTATTTGGACATCCTATGTCCTTCCTTGGGCCAACACGAATTCATCAAGCCCAAAAACGTGAAAATCGGACGATCCGTTATAAAGTTATGCGTGTTCACACGGACGGCATTCTCTTTTATTAAATTAAATTAAATGAAATAAAGATGATATTTTGAAATTGAAATTGAAAGAATTGAAAATTTGGATAAAGTAAAAACAATCAACAATTAAAAATAAATAATAAAAAATCCAAATACTTTTTCTTAAAAAGAATTAAAATTATTTTTTAGAATTGTTTAATTTACCTTTATATTTTCTATTTTTAATAACGTTTTTTTTTCTAAGTTGTACTTCTTGAATTACAGAAAAATTTTGAAAAAACTAATAGATTAAAAATATACACATATTAGTAAATATTTTTACACTTTTTAATAAGCCAAATACAAAATACTACATGTAACCCGGTGTGCTTCGTTACACCTACCCCCCCACCACCCATCGTAATGAAAGAGGTCACACACAGTCCCAACGCTCTCACTATTACAGTACTCCAGATATATGACATTTTTTATATACTTTGTATGGGGTGCCACGCCCCTTTGTCCGATCCCGCCCATTTTTGTCTGACTACTCACGTTAATAATAGACAAAGATAAGACAGATAAGACAAATTTGCAAGGCTGCATCTATCATAGTACTCGAGATATATGATATTGAGTAATTACTTTGTATGACAGGTACCACGCCCACTTATCCGTTTCTGCCCATTTGCGGCACAGCTACTAACAATAATAATAGGTGACATCACACAAATTTTCAAAGCTCTTCCTATCGTAGTACTCAATTTATATGATATCAGAAATTTACTTAGTATGGGATGTGCCACGCCCACTAAAAAATAAAAAAATTTCCATATCCACAGTAGTTATGGAGATTGCGTCCGACAAACAAACAAACACACATTAACTCTTTATTATATTGGTATATATAATAGCTAAAATGATATAAACTAATTAATAACAGTTTATTAACGAAATTTTTTGAATACATTTTTATCTTAATCCAATAAAAATTTTTAAATCTTTGTAATGTCATAAAAATATAATTATATGAACAACTTAACCTGCCGAATCTGTTTTATGCCATTTGGTATTTTTAATCAATTACAAATTCTTGTATGACAAAAAAAAAAACTTTATACGTAAATATTTACATTTGGTATTGTTTGTATTTTTGTTTCATTTCAAATGTAAGCCTCAAGCCTTTTTTTAAATACACAGACAAATATCAGCATCATTAGTTAATGCTTTTTTTTGGGTTGTATTATAAAATCAATCAAAATTAAGTATCCTAAATCTGTTTTCTACAACCTCCCTTTATTACGTTAATTTAATGTAAATGATCTAAAACCAAAATCAAATAATAATCAGCACTTTGTTAAGGCTTAAATCAACTTACACACACACACACACACACCTACATTTGCACACATTTATATTTATTTGAACACACATATTTTTATATATATTACGAGTATTATCTGACATGCACGCATATGTAAAAATACTTTTATAATCACAACTACCACAATGAAAATCGACATCATCATAATCGGTATCATCGTAATCATCATCATCGTCATCATTATCATCATCATCATCGTAATCATAACAATAGCAGCTTATTATTATTTGTTCATTGAACGAAAAAAAAAAGGAAATAAAACCAATCAAGGCTACAAAATAATTTAATTCGCTTAACAAACAAACAAACAAATATGTACATACACACAATTTAAATAACCATAATTTCCCTAATGCTTTAAACTTAATTCTTTCTTTTTAATCAATTTATTTGCCATCCTATTTCCTGTTTCTAAAATGTATATGAAGTTCATATAAGAAAAGGGTTAAAAGTTACAATGAATGTTATTGTAAAGTCAAGATAAATGTACGAATGTTGTTAATAATTCAAAGAAGTTCACAACATCAATCAATCTTGGAATTTTTTTTTTATTTCTTTTTTTTTTCAAAGAAAACCACTTAAAATTTATTAACTGGGGTTCGTTTTGTGATGAAGAAAATTTTCTGCTAACTTTTCAAATAATTTCATCTAATTTAATACAATTTTTTCATACATACGATATACGTACGATACCCAGATTCATTTTGGCTACCGAATTTATTGCCCACCCAATTGCGATGATGCTAATAACAGAATTTCGGGTTCACTACTATTACAATCCAGTTGTCTTAACATTACATATATTATCATAATAATGGAAAATACAGTTTTTTTAATTCAGAACAATTCAGTTGAACTTAACCATAAATGTAGGCAACAAATGCATGACAAGTTCTCTTGAATTTCGATCTGGCTTATATTCTATGAACCTTAATGACATTTTCCAATACTGATCTTATTACTTTACCCATTCCTTAAATTTATGCTGTATAATATTGTGTTGTCAACCTAGAACGACTTAATTACTTTTTTATGTGTATCACTAATGTGTCAAAAGCCTTAAGTGAAAGTTTTTCAAAAAATTAATATAAATTATCCCACACATATTTATGGTCAATTTTGAAGATTTTATTAATTTTTTTCTTTCTCCTGTTAAGTTACTAAAAAAAAAAAAATTCAGTTAGGGCGTTTCTACATTAAGTCATCGATAAGTAATTTCTTGATATATAACTTCTTAAATTGTTTTTTTTTTTTTTGCAAATCCTTTTTAAGTTGAGAATTGCCAACTATGATTTGTCAATGCTCTACATCATCTCATAATTATTTATTCCAGTTTGTGTGTGTGTGTGCGTGGCTATGTGTATATGTGTGATGTGTGTGTGTGTGTGTGAATCTACGAGTTTTCAATTGAGAGATTTATTGTTATACGTGCATGTTTTTCATGTTCATTTTATAACTTATTTTCAAGTGACAATCGAATTTTTATTTATTTTTTTTTTGCAGTCGTACTTTATTTTTTCGAATGTATGCAAAAAAGTTTTTCTCTATAGAATTGGGGAAGTGGCATTTTACTTTTTGTTTCTAATCTACAAATTGAAAATCTTAAGTTAAAATGATGTGCACAGCAGAAAGACAACTGAATGAATGTGAATGTATACTCGGCAGAAAAAGTTTGTGCTTAGCATATTTAAATTAAAAAAACTTTTTTTTATGATGTCCATAATTACGAAAAAGGTCTAAGTTATATATACTTTTATCCGGATGGTGTCATAACTGTGAGTAATATTAACTTAATAAAATATGATGCGAAATTAGTGATAAACTACTTTTTCTTTCATTTTGAATTAGTCCACTTTCATAATTATGGACAAATTTATAAGGTCGATTCGGGCATTTATGGTGAAAAATGTATTAAAAAAATTAATACTAATTTAAAATTCTTTGGAATTTTATTTACAAAGTAAATAGAAAAATTAAAAAAATATATACTAAAATATTTTTAAAAAATAAATTTTGAATAAAAAAATAAAAAAAAAAATTTTTTTTAGATGAATTATTTTTAAAATTTTTAAAAGTTCAATTTATCATACTATTCTTTATTTTTGATCGAAAAAAAAAATTGAAATTTGTTATAAAGCAAAAAAAAAAAATAAAATAATCTAAGAAAAAATATATGAAAAAATTCCAAATTTTTGAAAAAAATTTAAAAAAAAAATTTTAATTTTGTTTTTTAACAAAAAATTATAAAAAAAAAACATAGAATAAAATAAAACACCACAGTAAATCTTACTGTTGTGTAAAATTAGTTATGAAAATTTTTAAAGTTTTTGGTTTTTATATATTCTATTTTTAATACAAAAAAATTAAATTTTTATTGCAAAAAAAAACCGAATATAATATAATTAATCAAAAAAAAAATTTTTTTTTTAAATTTTAAAATATTTAAACAAAATTTATAAATAAAAATATTTTTTTTAGAAAATTGTAATTTTAATTTTTTGTACTTGCTACTTTTAGTGCACAAAAAACAAATATTTGATTTTTATATATTTCAAAATATACATACATACATAAAAAATTTATAAAAATAATAAATTTTTGGAAATTAAAAATTTTTAAAAACAATTAAAATAAATATTAAAAAAGTTATATTAAATAATACATATCGTCACCTTAAAGACCAAACAACCTATCAGCAAAAATTTCAAAATTGAGTTTTTTTTATTTAATATTATTCCCTATATCATAACGCATATGTATGCAAAATTTTGAACGCCTAATACTACAAATAACCAAGCTATTACCAAATTAAGAATATATAATTTTCGTTTCAATATTACAAATAGTTCCAATTTTATGACGTTTTTTCTCTCTCCTGTAAACTTTTGAAAACTGCTGATAGGTTGTTTGGTCTTTAAGGTGACGATATTCAGATTATATCTATAATATTAATAGGCTATGCGATTTCTTGTGACCGATGTTTTGTTCTACCGTTTTATCCCGATTCTGACTAAACGCATATTATTTGAAAGGTATTTCTTTTTAGACGTTTTGCAGATTTACAGATTCTTAAATCTTTTCCTTTATTTTGAGTAAATTGCATTTAAAGTTGCTACTAATTTATTAAATTTGTTAATGTGTTTGTAATAAAAATGTGCTTGTTTTTTAATGTTGATTTGTGAATTGGATATAATTGATTAGCATAACTTTAGGGTCTTTACTAAATGGAAAAATAAAATATACTAGAATTTGCACTCGAATTTCGAGGGCTGGAATCTGCTAGTATATAATAATTATATATAATTAAAAATATTTAAACATTGGAAAACTTTTCTTTGTTTTTTTTTTCAACGAAATTTTGGCAGGCTCGAAAATGGTTTTAGAGGAATGGTTCCTTGGGCAAATATACTTGTTATGGCCCATAGAACCAGATTCGCGATGAGCCCATGTAGTAAAATAATTGACCCACCCTAATATATACACATATAATATATTTATAAATAAAATTTAAAAAAAAAATAATTTATTGAAAAAAAAAAAATATATATATAAAAACTTAATTAAAAATTTATTTATTAATTTTATTTAATTAATCTATTAGTTAAATTTATTTAATTTTTTTTTATATATATATATTTTATACATATTATATTAAAAAAAAATTTTGTTATTTAAAATTATTTTTGAAAATTTTTAGATTTTAATTTTTATAATATTTTCTATATTTAAAACAAAAAAAAAAAAATAAAGTTTTAATAAAAAAAAATAAATAAATTAAAAAAAAGTTATATGACAAAATAATAAATAATTTATTTTAAAACACTAAAAAAAATTATTATAATATTTTTTTAAATTATATATTCTTCCTTTATTTACATATTTTAACAAATTTGATATTTACATATTAGATATTGCAACAATTAATATATACGATCTAAAGATATTAAATAGTTTTTATTTTATTTTTCAATGATTTTAAAAGGAAAATTGGAACAAATTTTTGATAATAATTTAAAAAATTTATTAAAAATTTTAATTTCTTTTTTTAACAAAAAAAATGTTTATAAATAAATTATTGCTGTAAAAAAATACTTTTGAAAATTCTTAAATTTTTTGGTTGTGTGATGAACTTTTCGTTTGGCTTAAGGTCTTCTAATAAGTTCAAATTAAAAACAGTTTGTTTATATTTTTAATTTATTTTTATTATTTTTCTTTGTCTCCAATATTTCGGTTGGCATCGTCAACTATTATCAAGGATCTAAGAAGAACTTAACAATTTTTATAATTACACAATAACATTTAAAATTAATAACAATGTTAACATACTTTACATTTAAAAACTCAAAAACTCAAACGTTGAGTTGAAGACGACTTAACTTTTCGGCGAGTATTTGTCAACTAATTGTTTTCTGGTCGTTTGTGTTTGTTAATGGTGTGTCGGTATAGCAGCGACCAACAGTTCTCAATATCCGACTTATAATTGAGACGTTTTTAAAAGGGACATCAATAATGTGGACAAGTTCTAATGTTAATCTTTTCTTGTAATGATTTTCTTCTTGTAAAATTCTGACGTTCTCAAAATCTGGTTTATGACCTGTGATTGTACAGTGGGCCGCGAGTGCCGTTTTTTGTTCTAATGGTTTATCAACAGCTTTTTGGTCAGATTTATGTGATGATATTCTGTTTTTTAAATTGTCTTTGGGTTACCAACATATGATTTATTACATACGTTGGCCCCGTCTCCATTACAATCTATTTTGTAAATCACGTTTGATTTATCACCATTTGGTAATTTGTCTTTTGTTTGGCTAACAATTTATTGACAGAGTTGTGTGTTTTCATTGCCAGTTCATGTATGTTCTTGTCATATATGTCGGTCTTTCTGATTCTTTCTGAGAGTCCAGGTATGTAAGCTAGTGGTTTGCATATTTTCTGTGTCTTTTCCTTGTCAATTTGTGTACTTTTCTTTGATCTGAAATGTTTAATAATTTTATAATTTCTATTTTTATTAAAAAAATCATACATTTAAACAAAACATATGAGAAAAAATTAAATAATTTTTTGATAACTCTAGAAAAACATTTTCTACATTTTATTAATTTATTAATTCATAAATCATTTTTATTAAAAAAATAATAAATAATTATATATTGACCCCTCTAACTCAGAGAGTGCTTGACCAATCTCATTGGAAAATTGTTTCTAAACTACTATCCAATAGGACTAACCTTGGTTCAAATTTCATCCCTATCGAAAGACATCGGTTGCAAACGTTGGGTCACTTGACATGACTCCCCATATATATATTTAATTAAAAAAAAATTATATGATAAAATGAAATAAATTATAAAAAAAAATCAATTTAAAAATACTTTTTTAACAAAAAAATAAGTAAAAATAAATTAATTGTTACTAAAAACAAAATTATGATAAAAAATAATCAATAAATTCTATTGTTGTTTAACTTATTTTGGAAAATTTTTAAATTTTAATTTTTATAATATTTTCTACCTTTAATACAAAAAATAAATTTTTAATAAAATAAAAAAAAAAAAATAATTATGTGAAAAAAATAAATCATCTTTTTAAAAGATCATATAAAAATAATTTTTTATAAATAAACTTTTAATAAAAAAAATAATTTACTGAAAACACAATTTTTTAAATATATTTTATTGTTGTGCAAAATTATTTTAAAACAATATATGAAAGAAATTAATAAATTTTTGATAAAAATTTAAAAAATTTATTAAAATTTAAAAAAAAATTAATTCAATAAATAAATTACAACTCCACAATAAATTTAATTGCTGCCTAAAATTATTTTCGAAAATTCTTAAATTTTCCGTTTTAGTATAAAAAAATACATTTTATATAAAACGAAAATGAAAAAAAATAATTTGGAAAAATAAAAAAAATAAAAATAAAAAATATTTTGGAAAACATAAAAAGATATTATTTTTTTTCGTAATTATTAAATTAAAAAATAATTATTAAATGAAAAAATAATTTATTAAAAAATATTTTGTTTAGATAAATTATTTTTTAAAATTTTTGAAATTAAATTTTTTTTTATAATATTTTGTGCTAAATTCTTTTAGCAAGAATGCAAAACGGAAATATATAATTATAAAAATTAAGTGAAAAATGATTAAAAAAAAATAAATTTTTTTAACAAAATAAAGTTTTAATAAAAAAATAGTAACATATAATCATTTTTAAATTGTAAAAATTTAAAGTTTTTGTAATATTACCTATTTTAAGAACAAAAATTTAAATTTTTTTATAAAACAACAAAAACATATCTATAATATGAATAGGCTAGGTGATTTCTTGTTACCCATGTTTTGTTCTACCGTTTTATCCCGATTTGGACCACGAAAGGTATTTCTTTTTAGCTGTTCACCAGATTTACAGATTTTTAATTTTTTCCTTTATTGTGAGTAAATTGCATTTAGAGTTGCCACTAGCACATACAAAAAAGTATACGTAAGCTATGTGTGGTTGTTTATTAAATTTGTTAATGTGTTTGTTAATGAGTTTGTTATCTTCATTCACAATAATAATAAACCAAAAAAGTGTTGGTTTGTGAATTGTTTTGCAATTTAAAAAAAAAATATAAAAAAATTAAATAAATTATAATTTTATTGAAAAAAATCTACTTAGAAATATTTATTTTTTCAACAAAGAAAAATAAATTTTTAATAAAATAACAAAAAAGTAATAATTAGGAAAAAAAAATATTTTTAAAAGATCGAAAAATATAAAAATATAAAAAATATAAAAAAATTATATAAATATAAAATATATAAAATTATTAAAAATACATAATATATTCAATTTTTAATAAAAAATAATTTATTGAAAAAAATGTTTTTAATAAATTTTGTTGTCGTTAAAAATTATCTATGTGAAAAAAAAAATTAATAATTTTTTGACAAAAATTTAAAAAATTATAAAAACATTATATTTCTTTTTTTTTAACAAAAAAAAAAAAACTAAAAATATTAATAAATTAATTATTAATAAAAAATTGCTATGCAAAATTGGTTTTGAAAATGTTTTTAATAAATTTTGTTGTCGTTAAAAATTATCTATGTGAAAAAAAAATTAACAATTTTTTTGACAAAAATTTAAAAAATTATAAAAACAATATATTTCTTAAAAAAAAAAAAAAAAAAAAAAATAAAACTAAAAATATTAATAAATTAATTATTAATAAAAAATTGCTAGGCAAAATTGGTTTTGAAAATTATTAAATTTTCTGTTTTTATATTTTGTATTGTTTTCTTTTTTAATTACATTTTAAACAAAACAAAAATAAGTAAATAATTTGAAAAAATTAACAAATTTAAAAAAATTTTAAAAAGTTAAAATTTTTTTTAAATTATTAAATTAATAAATAATTTCTAATTAAGAAAATAATTAATATTAAAAATATTTTTTTAAATAAATTTTATTGTGTAAAATAATTGTTGAAAATTTTTAACTATGTATTTTTTTTATAACATTTATGTTAAAGTTTTGATAAAACAAAAGGAAAATATATAATTATAAAAATTAATTAATTCAATAAATAAATTACAACTCCACAATAAATTTAATTGCTGCCTAAAATTATTTTCGAAAATTCTTAAATTTTCCGTTTTAGTATAAAAAAATACATTTTATATAAAACGAAAATGAAAAAAAATAATTTGGAAAAATAAAAAAAATAAAAATAAAAAATATTTTGGAAAACATAAAAAGATATTATTTTTTTTCGTAATTATTAAATTAAAAAATAATTATTAAATGAAAAAATAATTTATTAAAAAATATTTTGTTTAGATAAATTATTTTTTAAAATTTTTGAAATTAAATTTTTTTTTATAATATTTTGTGCTAAATTCTTTTAGCAAGAATGCAAAACGGAAATATATAATTATAAAAATTAAGTGAAAAATGATTAAAAAAAAATAAATTTTTTTAACAAAATAAAGTTTTAATAAAAAAATAGTAACATATAATCATTTTTAAATTGTAAAAATTTAAAGTTTTTGTAATATTACCTATTTTAAGAACAAAAATTTAAATTTTTTTATAAAACAACAAAAACATATCTATAATATGAATAGGCTAGGTGATTTCTTGTTACCCATGTTTTGTTCTACCGTTTTATCCCGATTTGGACCACGAAAGGTATTTCTTTTTAGCTGTTCACCAGATTTACAGATTTTTAATTTTTTCCTTTATTGTGAGTAAATTGCATTTAGAGTTGCCACTAGCACATACAAAAAAGTATACGTAAGCTATGTGTGGTTGTTTATTAAATTTGTTAATGTGTTTGTTAATGAGTTTGTTATCTTCATTCACAATAATAATAAACCAAAAAAGTGTTGGTTTGTGAATTGTTTTGCAATTTAAAAAAAAAATATAAAAAAATTAAATAAATTATAATTTTATTGAAAAAAATCTACTTAGAAATATTTATTTTTTCAACAAAGAAAAATAAATTTTTAATAAAATAACAAAAAAGTAATAATTAGGAAAAAAAAATATTTTTAAAAGATCGAAAAATATAAAAATATAAAAAATATAAAAAAATTATATAAATATAAAATATATAAAATTATTAAAAATACATAATATATTCAATTTTTAATAAAAAATAATTTATTGAAAAAAATGTTTTTAATAAATTTTGTTGTCGTTAAAAATTATCTATGTGAAAAAAAAAATTAATAATTTTTTGACAAAAATTTAAAAAATTATAAAAACATTATATTTCTTTTTTTTTAACAAAAAAAAAAAAACTAAAAATATTAATAAATTAATTATTAATAAAAAATTGCTATGCAAAATTGGTTTTGAAAATGTTTTTAATAAATTTTGTTGTCGTTAAAAATTATCTATGTGAAAAAAAAATTAACAATTTTTTTGACAAAAATTTAAAAAATTATAAAAACAATATATTTCTTAAAAAAAAAAAAAAAAAAAAAAATAAAACTAAAAATATTAATAAATTAATTATTAATAAAAAATTGCTAGGCAAAATTGGTTTTGAAAATTATTAAATTTTCTGTTTTTATATTTTGTATTGTTTTCTTTTTTAATTACATTTTAAACAAAACAAAAATAAGTAAATAATTTGAAAAAATTAACAAATTTAAAAAAATTTTAAAAAGTTAAAATTTTTTTTAAATTATTAAATTAATAAATAATTTCTAATTAAGAAAATAATTAATATTAAAAATATTTTTTTAAATAAATTTTATTGTGTAAAATAATTGTTGAAAATTTTTAACTATGTATTTTTTTTATAACATTTATGTTAAAGTTTTGATAAAACAAAAGGAAAATATATAATTATAAAAATTAATTAATTCAATAAATAAATTACAACTCCACAATAAATTTAATTGCTGCCTAAAATTATTTTCGAAAATTCTTAAATTTTCCGTTTTAGTATAAAAAAATACATTTTATATAAAACGAAAATGAAAAAAAATAATTTGGAAAAATAAAAAAAATAAAAATAAAAAATATTTTGGAAAACATAAAAAGATATTATTTTTTTTCGTAATTATTAAATTAAAAAATAATTATTAAATGAAAAAATAATTTATTAAAAAATATTTTGTTTAGATAAATTATTTTTTAAAATTTTTGAAATTAAATTTTTTTTTATAATATTTTGTGCTAAATTCTTTTAGCAAGAATGCAAAACGGAAATATATAATTATAAAAATTAAGTGAAAAATGATTAAAAAAAAATAAATTTTTTTAACAAAATAAAGTTTTAATAAAAAAATAGTAACATATAATCATTTTTAAATTGTAAAAATTTAAAGTTTTTGTAATATTACCTATTTTAAGAACAAAAATTTAAATTTTTTTATAAAACAACAAAAACATATCTATAATATGAATAGGCTAGGTGATTTCTTGTTACCCATGTTTTGTTCTACCGTTTTATCCCGATTTGAACCACGAAAGGTATTTCTTTTTAGCTGTTCACCAGATTTACAGATTTTTAATTTTTTCCTTTATTGTGAGTAAATTGCATTTAGAGTTGCCACTAGCACATACAAAAAAGTATACGTAAGCTATGTGTGGTTGTTTATTAAATTTGTTAATGTGTTTGTTAATGAGTTTGTTATCTTCATTCACAATAATAATAAACCAAAAAAGTGTTGGTTTGTGAATTGTTTTGCAATTTAAAAAAAAAATATAAAAAAATTAAATAAATTATAATTTTATTGAAAAAAATCTACTTAGAAATATTTATTTTTTCAACAAAGAAAAATAAATTTTTAATAAAATAACAAAAAAGTAATAATTAGGAAAAAAAAATATTTTTAAAAGATCGAAAAATATAAAAATATAAAAAATATAAAAAAATTATATAAATATAAAATATATAAAATTATTAAAAATACATAATATATTCAATTTTTAATAAAAAATAATTTATTGAAAAAAATGTTTTTAATAAATTTTGTTGTCGTTAAAAATTATCTATGTGAAAAAAAAAATTAATAATTTTTTGACAAAAATTTAAAAAATTATAAAAACATTATATTTCTTTTTTTTTAACAAAAAAAAAAAAACTAAAAATATTAATAAATTAATTATTAATAAAAAATTGCTATGCAAAATTGGTTTTGAAAATGTTTTTAATAAATTTTGTTGTCGTTAAAAATTATCTATGTGAAAAAAAAATTAACAATTTTTTTGACAAAAATTTAAAAAATTATAAAAACAATATATTTCTTAAAAAAAAAAAAAAAAAAAAAAATAAAACTAAAAATATTAATAAATTAATTATTAATAAAAAATTGCTACGCAAAATTGGTTTTGAAAATTATTAAATTTTCTGTTTTTATATTTTGTATTGTTTTCTTTTTTAATTACATTTTAAACAAAACAAAAATAAGTAAATAATTTGAAAAAATTAACAAATTTAAAAAAATTTTAAAAAGTTAAAATTTTTTTTAAATTATTAAATTAATAAATAATTTCTAATTAAGAAAATAATTAATATTAAAAATATTTTTTTAAATAAATTTTATTGTGTAAAATAATTGTTGAAAATTTTTAACTATGTATTTTTTTTATAACATTTATGTTAAAGTTTTGATAAAACAAAAGGAAAATATATAATTATAAAAATTAATTAATTCAATAAATAAATTACAACTCCACAATAAATTTAATTGCTGCCTAAAATTATTTTCGAAAATTCTTAAATTTTCCGTTTTAGTATAAAAAAATACATTTTATATAAAACGAAAATGAAAAAAAATAATTTGGAAAAATAAAAAAAATAAAAATAAAAAATATTTTGGAAAACATAAAAAGATATTATTTTTTTTCGTAATTATTAAATTAAAAAATAATTATTAAATGAAAAAATAATTTATTAAAAAATATTTTGTTTAGATAAATTATTTTTCAAAATTTTTGAAATTAAATTTTTTTTTATAATATTTTGTGCTAAATTCTTTTAGCAAGAATGCAAAACGGAAATATATAATTATAAAAATTAAGTGAAAAATGATTAAAAAAAAATAAATTTTTTTAACAAAATAAAGTTTTAATAAAAAAATAGTAACATATAATCATTTTTAAATTGTAAAAATTTAAAGTTTTTGTAATATTATCTATTTTAAGAACAAAAATTTAAATTTTTTTATAAAACAACAAAAACATATCTATAATATGAATAGGCTAGGTGATTTCTTGTTACCCATGTTTTGTTCTACCGTTTTATCCCGATTTGGACCACGAAAGGTATTTCTTTTTAGCTGTTCACCAGATTTACAGATTTTTAATTTTTTCCTTTATTGTGAGTAAATTGCATTTAGAGTTGCCACTAGCACATACAAAAAAGTATACGTAAGCTATGTGTGGTTGTTTATTAAATTTGTTAATGTGTTTGTTAATGAGTTTGTTATCTTCATTCACAATAATAATAAACCAAAAAAGTGTTGGTTTGTGAATTGTTTTGCAATTTAAAAAAAAAATATAAAAAAATTAAATAAATTATAATTTTATTGAAAAAAATCTACTTAGAAATATTTATTTTTTCAACAAAGAAAAATAAATTTTTAATAAAATAACAAAAAAGTAATAATTAGGAAAAAAAAATATTTTTAAAAGATCGAAAAATATAAAAATATAAAAAATATAAAAAAATTATATAAATATAAAATATATAAAATTATTAAAAATACATAATATATTCAATTTTTAATAAAAAATAATTTATTGAAAAAAATGTTTTTAATAAATTTTGTTGTCGTTAAAAATTATCTATGTGAAAAAAAAAATTAATAATTTTTTGACAAAAATTTAAAAAATTATAAAAACATTATATTTCTTTTTTTTTAACAAAAAAAAAAACTAAAAATATTAATAAATTAATTATTAATAAAAAATTGCTATGCAAAATTGGTTTTGAAAATGTTTTTAATAAATTTTGTTGTCGTTAAAAATTATCTATGTGAAAAAAAAATTAACAATTTTTTTGACAAAAATTTAAAAAATTATAAAAACAATATATTTCTTAAAAAAAAAAAAAAAAAAAAAAATAAAACTAAAAATATTAATAAATTAATTATTAATAAAAAATTGCTAGGCAAAATTGGTTTTGAAAATTATTAAATTTTCTGTTTTTATATTTTGTATTGTTTTCTTTTTTAATTACATTTTAAACAAAACAAAAATAAGTAAATAATTTGAAAAAATTAACAAATTTAAAAAAATTTTAAAAAGTTAAAATTTTTTTTAAATTATTAAATTAATAAATAATTTCTAATTAAGAAAATAATTAATATTAAAAATATTTTTTTAAATAAATTTTATTGTGTAAAATAATTTTTGAAAATTTTTAACTATGTATTTTTTTTATAACATTTATGTTAAAGTTTTGATAAAACAAAAGGAAAATATATAATTATAAAAATTATATAAAAAAATAGAAAAAAAAATTAATAATTTTTATTTTGTATTTTCTTATTTTATTTTTTTTTTAACAAAATAGTTTTAATAAAAAAAATAATAATATATAATTATTTTTAAAATTTTAAAATGTTAAGTTTATGTAATATTATCTATTTTTGGTTCAAAATTGTAATTTTTTTTATAAAGCAAAAAAAATATACTCATACATATTTATAATTTTAAACAAATTATATGAAAAAACTTAAATAAAGTATTGAAAAAAATTCATTTAGAAATTTCTTATTTTTTTTTTAGTCCAATTTACAATAACCAAAGACACTGAAAAAAATTTGTTAAATATAATATTTTGCTTTAAAATAATTTGAATAAATAAATAATTAGAAAACTTTTTTGAGTAATTAACACAAACTTAACTTTATGTTTATTCAAATTAGTAGAATATTTTTTTTGCAGCATTTTATTGATTTATTTATTTCTTTTTTTTAAACTTCTCTATAAAAAATATTTTTGGCATATATATATATATATATATACTAGCAGAGTCCAGCCCTCGAAATTAGAAAGCAAATTCAAGGAAACATAATTTTTTCATTTAATAAATTATTTTATAAGACCCTAAATGTATTCAAAATTATTTTTCAATTCAACACAGGGCTTTTCGTATATAATTTTTGGAAATACTTTAACTAATTTATTAAACACAGTTCAATACAACCATCAAGCGGTGCGGACGTGAAAAATTGAAAAGCGGAATGTACAATAAAAATTTTTATTTATAAAAACTATATTAAAAAAATAAAAAATTAAAGTTTTCATAAGCAAAGAAAAAAAACGAAAAAATATATCCAATAAGTGTTGTTCTTTTATACATAATTTTAAAACAATTTTAAACAAATTTTAAAAAACAATTTTATTAAAAACGAAAATTCAAGTAAAAGCGAAAACAATTCAAAAACAAACTAAAGTTTCTACTAACAACAAACGTAAGAACACTCTTTTCTTATTTTACATCAAGAGCTAAAACCAAAAAACAAAACAAAACTTAACAAAACAAACACGGTGTCCAAAGTCCAAACTTAACAAAACAAACACGGTGTCCAAAGTCCAATGCCTTTTTCTAATATGAAAAAATCATCAGTGAGAAGAAGCAAACGTAATAATAAAAACCACAACAATAACAATAAATCAACTTTAAACAAACTTAACAGCACACAAGAAATGAGTTCAACAGAAGAAATAAATGTAACACAGGAAGAAATATTTAATAACGAAGAGTTTAATGATCTTGAATTTAATCCTATACCGACTACAACTATTTCAAATAATCCCACGCAAAAACGATTAAGAGATAAATTTCAAAACTCTTTCGTTGGTAATACAAGTAAGAGTCCGCGGTTAACGAACATAGATTCTCCTTTTAAATCTTTAAATATAATTGATAAACGCTTCGACAAATTAACTACAGAAATAGAGACAATGATAAACAATAAACTAACTGAGTGCAAAACAGAGCTCTTAAATATGTTTGATAAGAGTTTTAACATCATTAAAACTGAACTAAAAAATGTTAAATTGTGATTTTGAGGACATAGATAATACAGATCCTCTAAATCTAATTGAGTATCTATTTATCGAGGTAAATAATGAAGGTAGGAAATTGCTTTTAGGGAGTGTTTACAGGCCTAATAAGAATCTTTGTACCAGGCGATTTTTTCGAACTTTGGAAACGCAAACAGCTTTGTACGATGATGTTATCATAGCAGGAGATTTTAATTCAAACCTTCTGGTAGATTGTAGTTTCTCTGATGAATGTGCCTCGATTGGTTTAATATCACCTAATATCTTACATCCTACACACTTCACTGCAACTATTAATACGCTTTTGGATTTGTTTCTTGTGAGTAATGAAATTAATATACTACTCTACGATCAACTGTCTGCATCATGTTTTTCCAAGCATGATCTTATTTTCATGACTTACAATTTCCAACTTGTTATACAAGTTGAGAGGATTACTTTTCGAGACTTTAAAAACATCAATTTTAGACTCCTTGAGGAAGAATTTTTTAATATTGATTGGAATGCTTTGTATTGTTTAAATTCTGTGGATGACCAACTCTCTTTTCTGGAGCAAAACATAAATTATCTGTTCGATCTAACTGTACCAATAAAATCGAAGATTATTAGTAATAAACAAAAACCCTGGTTTTCTTCTGAAATTAAAGATTGTATCAATCAAAGAGATTTTGTCTATGCACGTTGGAAAAGATTTAAAACAACAACATTACATGATGATTATCTGACTGCTAAGAGAAACACAAATAAAATGATTAAAAAGGCCAAATCCAATTTTTATGCTGAAAAATTTTCTTCTGCCATTGGCTCCAAAAGAACATGGCAAACGATACGCGAAGTTGGTATCGGTAAATCTACGCATCGAGAACCATGTTCGGTTGATGCAGATACAATTAATACAAAGTTTTTAAGTGTTCCTATGGTTCAAGCAGATAAAGATTACTATATCAATAGTCACTCGAATAACGATGCTGAATCTTTTTTTTCTTTTGCTGCAGTAGACCAATGCGACGTTTTATCTAGTTTATTGTCTATAAAATCGAACTCTATAGGAGTGGACGGGATTAATCCTAAGTTTCTCAAGATTCTTTTACCTCAGCTACTTCCAATTATAACTTTTTTCTTTAACAAAATATTAACTACAAGCCACTTCCCATCGAATTGGAAAATAGCTAAAATCATTCCTATACCCAAAGCTGGTTCCGATTATAGACCAATAGCTATTCTTCCATTTCTCTCTAAAGTATTCGAGCGTATTATGCACAAACAAATGACTAGTTTCTTGGATGACAATAACTTGCTAACAGATCGTCAATCTGGGTTCCGGAGGAAACACAGCTGCCTAACAGCCTTAGTTGATGTTACAGAGGAGATTAGGGAGAAACTTGATGATGGCAAGACTACATTTTTAATACTTTTAGATCATTCAAAAGCGTTTGATACCGTGGATCATAACATTCTTTGTTACAAACTTAAAAACTTTTTTAATTTTTCTTCGACCGCTACTCAGTTATTGTCAACATACTTACGTGGCAGGTATCAGTATGTTGAAACTAGAATCCAAAATTCAATGACACTGCCTGTAGCAAGGGGCGTACCTCAGGGGTCCATTGTTGGGCCACTATTATTCTCATTGTACTCAAATGACCTCCCAGGCATTTTAACAAATTGTAATGTAAGAATGTATGCGGATGACGTTCAGCTTTATACCAGCTGTAGTAATGCCCTAATCGACCAGTGTATTATCTCTATTAATCAGCAACTCCATCGTATTTATACATGGGCAACGGCGAATGGATTAGAGATAAATCCGAAAAAATCAAAATGCATTGTAATTCAAAAGCGACTTTCCAAACTAAATATTACACCTAATATAATTATAAATAATCAGAAAATTGAAATCGTTAAATCTGCTAAGAATCTAGGTATTTTTTTTAATGACACTCTTACGTGGTCGAACCATATTAACTATGCCTGTGGTCGTACTTTCTCTATGACTAGAACTCTGTGGCAAACCCAGCATTGTACACCTATGAAAATAAGAATCCTACTTGCCAAAACTTATCTGATGCCTGTTTTACTGTATGGTTGTGAGCTATTTGCGAAATGTGATACAATTAGTAAAAGGAAATTGAACGTTGCATTTAACAACATAATCAGATATGTGTATGGACTTAATAGACGTTCTAGTGTATCTTTGTTTTCATCGCAACTATATGGCGTTTCTTTAGATAATCTTTTAAATATAAGAGTTTTAGTTTTTTTACATAAAATAGTGTATACCCACAAACCGGAACATCTGTACGACAAACTTTATATTTCAGATATAAGCAGGGGAAAAAGAATTAGATCAATTAGATATAAAAGTTTAATATCGGAGTGGCATTTCTACATATTCGCAGTATCTCTCTGGAATTCTATACCCCATAGCTCTCAACTTTTAAGTAACGCACGAAAATTTAAAGAAAATATTTTTAAACTGTTTTCAGCATAACAATTTAAAACATTAAATATTATTTGATATTATAATACATTTGATTAAATTAAATTTCAAATATTTCAACTTTATTCTTTAATTTTAATCTTATTGTTCTTTGCATTTTATATAAAGAAAATTTGTAATTAGTTATTAATTTATTAACGATTTTATAATTTTAAATACAATCAGTTCCATACTGCAAAATAAGACTTTTAGTCTTGTGTATGGAGCAGTTCCAATAAATAAATAAATAAATAAATAAATAAATAAATAAAAACACACACATAGCATTGAATAATTTTATGTATGCATTAGTAACAACTTTGAATGCATATTACTTTTAAAAAAATGCAAAAATGTAAAAACCTGTAAATCTGGCGGACAGCTAAAAATAAATACTTTTCAAATGAGGTATGTTTGGTCAAAGTCGGGGTAAAACTGAAAAAGTTACATCGGTCACAAGAAATCGCTTTGCCTATTAATACTATAGATTTGTTGAATAATATCTAATAACAATTGCTTTAAAAAATCTTTTTCGATATAAACAAATTTTATTAAAAAATTTGTATGCAAATAATTTTTTTAACTGATAATTTTTGTGTTCAAAATATGTTCAGTAAAGTAGAATATTATTAGATGTGTTTAAAAACAATTTTAAAATAAATTGTTCATAGGTTCAAAAATTTTCACTTGAATTATGAACTGTTTGTTTTTTAACTTCTTTAAAATATGTTCATCTTTATGCATTGTTATTTGATACTAATGATTGAGTTCAGTAAATAATTAAGTGTTTTTTTAAATAACTAATAGTTAGAAAAGTATCATGTGGTTTAATTTGAAATATTGTAGCTAAAATAAACCAACGAAGCCTAAAGATTCGTTGAAGACAATACTTGCATCTGAAATACATTTCTTAATAAATAAATATTTTTAGGGAACATTTTTTAATAAACAAATTTTAACAAAAAAATTCTGCATATGGGAAAAATTAAAAAAAAAAATTTTCGTCAAAAAATTAAAATTAAAATTTCTAACTCAATCAAAACAAGTAAGAGTGTTAAATTCGGCTGTGCCGAATCTTTGATACCCTCCACCTCGGTTTGAGTACTGATAATAAATGTAAACAAAATATTTGAAAAAGTAAACAATTTGTTAAACTTAATGTCAAATTCTTTCAGCAAATTCTTTGGGTTGATCCGCATGGTCTTTAAAGCTCTCTCACATTAGTAATTCGCTCTCCAACGAGGAAAGATCGTTTCAGTCTTTACTATTATTTCGGATAAAAGAAAACACGTTTAGGTGTTTGCTTTTTGGTCATCGTGGTTGCTGATCGGCATGCATTTAGGTTGCATGTGTTTCCGGTTGTGCATGTGTTTCCGGTTATATGACATAACCTCTCGTTTAATTTAGTTTATATTTTTGCAAATTATATAGCTCGCCCTAACCTCCATTGCGAAGGTAATGGTTGTGTAGGGTGGATATACGCATTAAATCTTGCTAATTGGAGATGACTGTATAGTGTCTTTTAACTGGCCAAATAATTCTTCATTGCAACCATATAGGTCTGATGGAGTAACAAAATAATACCCAAAAAAAACTCTAAATTTTTTTGTTAAAATATTGCCATATTTAGAAAACATAGAGAATTAAATTTTTTTTTTACATATTAAAAGGGAGTTTTCACTATTAGATTTTGTGGTAACACAAAATAACATAACACAATACAAAATCTAACCCAGTGATGCCAACTTTTGATTTTGAATTAAATTATGTTAATAAAATATATCGAACTTCAATGTTTTGGGTTTTACCTTGCCTACCATGAAGTCAAATTTTGAAGTCATCATGAACACTAGTTCAAATTCGGGATGCTAAACGCAAAAAACCAAATGTCCCAAAAATTTTAAATAAAATAATTTGTTATCTTTATTTTCTGGAAAACTTTAAATTATCATCCAAAAAAATTGTGAAAAATAATAAATAAATTACATTCTAATCAAATTGCGCTTTATATGTGTAAAAATTTTTATGTTAGCAATTCTTAAATATCATTTGAGGTTTTCTAGACTTCATTGAATTTAAATTAATACTTTCTTATCCTGAAATGCTATTAATGTCTCCTCAATCGCAATATTTTTTTTTAATTTCAGTTGATTTTTTATATGTAAACATATTTGGTGTTTTCTGAATTTCAATTTGTGTTTAAAGAATAAAATTTATATTTTAAAAATTCAATTGATGTCTTCTAAATTTCAAGTTATCATTTCCGACGTTTTAATATGATTTTCTGAAATTCAATTGTTATTTTCTAATTTATAATTGGAAATCTGAATTCCAGTTTCTACAATTGATATTTTGTTAAATTTGAATGGAAAATTTAAAAGGTGCAATTTTGCATTTATATGATTAATAATGCTTTAGTAATTATAAAAATTTGTTTAAAAATTATATGTAATCGCAATCAGATATTTTGTAGGTGAAGCAGAATAATAATTTATATAACTATACATAACTCTTTTGAAAGAAAAAAACTCATTGCTTCTTCTTTACTCAGCTCTGTGTATACTTTTAACATTGTTGTGTTTGATATCTAATTGAAAATGTTGACATTCATGTTAAAATAGAAATAGCTATTGCTAAGCTAATTAGAACAAAAATTGTGGCGCCATCTACTGTGACATAGTCACACTCAGCAAGCTGAAGAGACACTCTGTTTGCTAATGCAAAATAAATGTTATTTCCCTAAAACAAAACATTGCAGAATTTTATATAAATAAAATAATATACTGATTTATTTCTAACATGTTTAGCATTATTTGCTTTAGATGTTGGTGAATTTTTATTCACTTTATATTAACTCTTATGCTGTTATCTTTTCTGACAAAAAATGTCGCATATTATTTGCACTTTTTTTCGAAAAGTGTATTTTTTTTAAAAATATTCTAAATTAAGAGTAACCTAATTTTATACATCAATCGAAAGGTCTCAAAGTGTTGTGTTCATTAAATGAAAAAAATTTGATTATTATCCTCTTTGAAGTCATGGGGGAAAATATTCAAAAAATGGGAACAATGTGGAAATATTCGCACACTATGACCTGAAAGAAGTTAATGGCTACAATATTTTGCGATTTACCAGCGCTTGACTTCGAGACCTTTCTATTGATGTATAAAATAAGGTTGCGCTTAATTTAGAATATATAAAAAGTGCAAATGAAATGCGACGTTTTTTGTCAGAAAAGAAAATGGCCCAATCGATCTAAAACTTTGCAAGCTGGCTCGTGGCGATTTCAGATATGATCTAACAAATTTTTTTAGTGATGCCATAACAATGGAAACTTTTAAATTTTTATATCAGAGTTGATAAAAAAAAAAAAATGTACAAAGGGTTACTTTATATTATATTATTACCACAAGGACCACAAAAATAACAAGTACAGCTATAACAACAATACAACATTTAGAATAACAACAAGAACAATACAGAAACATATATATTTTTTCCAATTGTTTTTATTTCTTCAGTGATTTCTCGGGACCTATTAAACCGATTTTCATGATTTTTCAAACGGAAACCTTCTTATGATGTTAGTCAATCACTCGCACTAAAAACGAGTGCCCCAGTTATCCTGTTGAGGTCGTGATCGTGACAAGAACAACATGACAAATCATATTTTTTCAAGACTTTTTTTTTACTTCTTTGTTCAATTATCGGGACCTAATTAACCGATTTGGATGATTTTAAAGAGCGACCTTCTCAGGACGATAGTGAATCATTTGTTATGCCAACGAGCACCCTAGCTGCCAGATTAGAGCCGTCATCGTGATTTCCACAGACGGACAGACGGACATCGCTATATCAACTCTGCTTGTTCTACGGATCACAAATATATATATTTTATGGGTTCCAAAATTTTTTCCCTTATTATTACAAATAAAATGACAAACTTATATATACCCTCTGCACACTGGGGTGGAGGGTATAAAAAATATTTAAATTTTATTAAAAAAAAAAAAAAAATTGGCATATAATTATTCGAAACAAATTCTTAATGGCAATCTTTAGATTATGTTATTTAATTTTTTTAATTTCCTTAGAAATTAGTTTTTAATATTGTTGCATAAAATTTTTAATTTTGATGGACGCCAATTTTTGCAAATTGGTTTTACGTTTTTAACTGATAATTTCGGTACTAAAAATAAGTTTAGTAAAATTGAATATAATTACATTTTTCAAAAATAATTTTGAAATTAAATTTTCTTATATTTAAGAAAACTAGCAGATTCCAGCCCTCGAAATTCGAGTGCAAATTCTAGGAAATTTTATTTTTCATTAAATAAAGACCCTAAAGGTATGCTAATGAATTATAGCCGATTCACAAATCAACCCAAAAAACAAACTCATTTTTATTACAAACACATTAACAAATTTAATAAACACACATATAGCATTACATACATTTATGTATGCGTTAGTAGCAACTTTAAATGCAATTTACTCAAAATAAAGGAAAAAATATAAAAATCTGTAAATCTGCAAAACGGCTAAAAAGAAATACCGTTCAAATAATATACGTTTAGTCAAAATCGGGATAAAACGGTAGAACAAAATATCGGTCACAAGATATCGCCTAGCCTATTAATATTATAGATGTATAAAACCGTTTTCTTTCCTTTTAACTTGTTGAAAATATGTTCAGCTTAAAATCTCTCATATTACACTCTGACTTCCTAATTTTTTTGATAATAATGAATGACTTTTATAAATTAAGTGCTTTTTAGCAAAGAATTTATCCATCTATTAATTTTACTCCAAAAATATATCACCAAATCATGATTTATGTACCTCTTTATACAATTCTTACCAATTATTTGTTTTTATGATTGCTTTTGCAAACGCTTGTTAAATGAATTATTATGTCAATTCTAGAGTTTTTTTTTTTATACACTCCTAAGCAACCCAACACTAAAAATGATAATATGAAAATTATTCAACACCTTAACAAAAATAAAGGGGAGCTGAAGTGAAAAAAATCTAAATCATATGAAAAAAGAAAGAAAAAAATTAGTCAGTAGCAGCAGTAGTACCGAGCAGCCAGTAAATTTATTCCTAAAGCTTCAAATGTCCCTGAAGTTATTTTGAGTTATGATGATACTTTTTTAACTCCTCATAAAGCTGTCTTTTGTTAAAGTTAACCAGCATTAACTTACCAACCAAAAAGCCAAGATAAAATGAAAAAACGACTGACTGCGAAACTAAAAGAGCGTTTTGTACGTTTGTCTAAATGTAAAGCAAAGTATTTCTCTAGTTATGCACTATAAGCAGATTTTTATTGTGCAGACTAAAGTTTTTAATGCTAAGCTTGCTATAAAAAAACAGCAAAGCCAAATAGCTGAAACAAAAAAAAAAAAAAACAACTAACATAAAGAAGCTAAATCACTTCGCTTTGGTTTCTTTTTTTGGTCGCTGCAGCACATTTTTAGGTTATAAAACTTAGACTTGCTCTACAAAAAAAAAAAACCCCCCCCACAAACTCGCTCTAAACGAAACCGATATTTTACTTTTTGCAAAATTCAACAGCCAGCAGCTACTAAGAAACACTCATAATGTCATAAAATTAAAGCACTTTATCCTTTAACCATAAAAAAATGCTACCCAACAAAATATTGTGTAGCCGGAATAAGGGTGGAAAGACATTTTGAATGAATGTTTTAAGCCGATCACTAACAGTCGTAGTAATAATTAGAGTCTATTAGGAAACTAGTACCATTAATAAGATCTATGGAATCTTTTCGTGGATTTTGTTATGAGTTTGGCCCCATTTAAGCCACTACTTCCATCAAAATTGCTGACATATCTAAAAAAATTTTTATATGAAATATCATTTCTAGAATGATTTCTAGCTCTAGACATTGTTGAATGAGTTAAATAAAACTTTTAAAATTCAACTCTTAAGTTGCTTATGAATACTTACTCACTTTCTAACAACCTTTGCTGGGATATTTGTTAACGAAAGAGTGAATAAAGTAGAGCTCAAAGTAGAATACAACATATTAAAACTTCTATCATTGAGATTTGAACAAAGTGTGTACAATGTTGTACGTGGCAGATGGTAGAGGAGTTGTTTTGAAAAATTTAAACTAAATCACATACAAAACGTAAAGATGTTTCATTCATTTACAAATGTAAAATTCATTAGAAAGGAAGTAGTTAGTAGGGTAACCGAATTATTCGGTTTTTTTTTTGTATTCGATTAAAAATTATTATTCTAGTAAGATTTTTTGATTAAGCGCTAAAATTTTAGCAATATTTAATTATCCGAATAAGTATGAAATTATTCGATTATAACGAATACCACTGTGGAATTTTTTGTGGTCATTCCAAGTCAACGTTAAAGCACTAGGCCATTATAGTAAATCTTCAGAAGGGTTTGGTGTTCTCAGGCCAAACATTTTTGATGTGTAAACATCTATACACGCAGGGGGGTAAATTTCTATTTCACAATACAATCACAAAAACAGCGTAACTCATATCGGTGTGAGCTGAAGCAGATAACGCTGTGTGACTTATGATTGTATTGGTGAAAAAATTATGATATGTTCTTTTCTAAACATTTTCCAATTGTCTTTCAAAAAACATCAATTGTATTTCAGAAACCATCAATATAATTTCAGAAAACATCATTTGAATTTCAGAAAACATCAATATAATTTCAGAAAACATCATTCGAGTTTCAGAAAACATAAATAGAATTTCAGAAAACATCATTCGAGTTTCAGAAAACATCAATTGAATTTCAGAAAGCATCAATAGAATTTCAGAAAACATCAATATAATTTCAGAAAACATCAATATAATTTCAGAAAACATCATTCGAGTTTCAGAAAACATCAATTGAATTTCAGAAAGCATCAATAGAATTTCAGAAAACATCAATTGTATTTCAGAAAACATCATTTGAATTTCAGAAAACATAAATAGAATTTCAGAAAACATCAATATAATTTCAGAAAACATCATTCGAGTTTCAGAAAACATCATTTGAATTTCAGAAAACATAAATAGAATTTCAGAAAACATCAATATAATTTCAGAAAACATCATTCGAGTTTCAGAAAACATCAATTGAATTTCAGAAAACATCAATAGAATTTCAGAAAACATCATTCGAGTTTCAGAAAACATCATTTGAATTTCAGAAAACATAAATAGAATTTCAGAAAACATCAATATAATTTCAGAAAACATCATTCGAGTTTCAGAAAACATCATTTGAATTTCAGAAAACATAAATATGATTTCAGAAAACATCAATTGTATTTCAGAAACCATCAATATAATTTCAGAAAACATCATTCGAGTTTCAGAAAACATCAATTGAATTTCAGAAAACATCAATATAATTTCAGAAACCATCATTTGAGTTTCAGAAAACATCATTTGAATTTCAGAAAACATCAATTGTATTTCAGAAAACATCAATTGTATTTCAGAAAACATCAACTGAGTTTCAGAAAACATAAATAGAATTTCAGAAAACATTAATATAATTTCAGAAAACATCATTCGAGTTTCAGAAAACATCATTTGAATTTCAGAAAACATAAATAGAATTTCAGAAAACATCAATATAATTTCAGAAAACATCATTCGAGTTACAGAAAACATTAATTGAATTTCAGAAAACATCAATAGAATTTCAGAAAACATCAATTGTATTTGAGAAAACATCAATTGTATTTCAGAAAACATCATTTGAGTTTCTGAAAACATAATTAGAATTTCAGAAAACATCAATTGAATTTCAGAAAACAGCATAATCGACTTATTTTTTATGCACTGGAAAATATGATGTTGATGTTTTCTTTAATTATTATATGTTTATACATCTCCCTTGTGATCGAACTCACATGTTTTTTTTTTATTACTCTTTATATTTAGACCCTATACCACTATGTGGTTTGGGTATAATGACTTTGTGCTGCTGTTTGTAACAACCAAAAATATTTGACCTAGACCCATCTTTTATTATACAGATCGAATCAGAATCACTATCTGATTCACTATCTGATTCGATTTAACGATGTCCGTCCGTCCCTCCGTCCGTCCGTCCGTCTGTGTGTACATGTAAAGCTTTTAATCAAACTGCAGGTCACAAATATGAATATATTTTGATGAAATTTGGTATTTGATCTTTTATCGGCCATGGGATGAACGCTATTGAAATTGGTGACAATCGGTCCATGTTCAGACCTAGCCCCCATACAAATGACCCCTATAAAATCAACATATATTGCCATAAGATCCAAATTATCATACAAATCTTAGTCAAATTGGGTTTGTATGTATACATTACATCTATTAATCAGTAGTCCAAAAATGATCCCTATTGGACAACTCTGAGTCATAGGCCCCATATAGAGCTGCTCCCCGATCTTCACTTAAATCTATCAAAAAACAAAATTATTGCACTGAGTCTTCTCAAATTTTGTTTGTATATATTTTTGGAAAATACAAGAGACTTTACCAAACATGGTCAGGATCGGTCCATTTTTGGGCCTAGTCCCCATATAGATATAACATCCGATATGAACTTTTTCATATCTGCAGCCGAAAAAATTAATAAAAATCCCACTCAAATTTGGTTTATGCTTATTTTCTATATCCACTTAGTTGGGCCTGAGAGATAGGGTCTCTAAATGCATGGTATAGGGTATCGTATAGTCGGTCTAGATCGACTATAATATTCTTACTTGTTTTTCTTATCTTGATGTTTGTTTGCTAAGCCATCTACTGCACGCATTGTGATCCTGCTAAAAAGAATTTTATTTGATGGATTTATTTTTTAAAAGGAATTATTAAGATATGCAAATAAATTTTTTTGGAAAAGTGGGTCCGTTTTCTGGAAAAAAGAATTTGCCATATATGGCTTCATGTGCACTCCTACCTTTTTCATCATAAAAATACATTGCCATATATGGTGTTTCATGCAATAAAGATAATTTCATTTTATTTTTTTTTTATTGTAAAAATAAAATATTCGAGCTCGGGGTCTGGGAAAGGTCGAATAGAAAACAACCATAATTAAATTTTTTTTTTTTTTTTATATTTACATTTCAGTTGAGATTATCAGTGTATTTATTTTAACTTAAATATAATTAAAAATAGTAAAAGGAAGCTTAAAATAGTATATAAGCTTAAAAGTAATTAAAAAAAAAATAAGGAAAATAAGTATTATGAAAAAGAAAAAATGATCTGCTTATGCATGGAATGAAGCAAAGCAATTTCTGTCTTTGTTCAACCAAAGATGGACCCCGCATTTAGTGCAGATTATAAAAGATCGAATTGACATTGCTGTCTTACTTTTTTCCATTCTGGAAGATGATCGGTACAATCCAGTCGGACAGCATTAAGTGTAAAGTCTAGGCGTAGAGCTATGCTTTTTTTTTAGCTTTCTTCGGAACAGAAGAGGAAGTCGGAGTTGAAGCATAGGAATCTGAACCTCTTTTCCTATTTGCTGGAGTTGAAGTAGGTCGACCTTTCCTTTTTGTTAAGGTTTTGCCCACCTTGTTCAGAATTTCTGCCACTGTCAGTTTAAAATCGAATACGGGTATGTATACATCGCTCGATCGGCGCCACAATATTCATGCATTAACGACGCATAAGTCCAAGAAATGGAAAAAATCTTCTTTTACCATTTCGTAGATCGTATTTCTATTCGGTATAGACCAAGCATGGAATCTAGAAGATCAACTTGTCCCATATATTTGTTATAAATATCTATAACTTTTTGACAATCTATTTCCCGATACTTCTATTCACGTCTGCAGTATCGTGTTCTTGTTGTCATGGGATCGCTTCCCACAAACGTCGATAGCATGCGTTTTGCTGTCGAACCTTGATATGAAAGACACTCTTTTGTTATCTATTTCTGCAACTTTTTCAATAAAATTCCCACGACATTTCTGCTTCCTCTCTTTTTCTGTTGGAACATCAATATTAGGTACCCTATTGACTCTGACTGTTCCTAATGCATGGAGACCCGTTTTGGCGAAATGAACTTGAAGTTTAGGACAGTTGAACCAGTTGTCAAAAAATATCTTATGATTTTTATGTCTTGGGACTGTAACAGTTAGTTGTGAAGCAACATTTGCGCTGACACCAAGATCTGGAACACCATCTGGAACTATGTTGCTTGTCTCTCTTGCAAACAGATTAAAGTCGTAGCTAAGACCAGATATGTCATTAAGAACTAACTTTTTGTAACCCCATTTATGTCGTTTTTCGAATTATATTGTTTAAGTTTATGGCGACATCTAGTGGGGATGATTTGCTCATCCATTGCAAGAAATTTTGCTCTTGGCACTAGAAGTAGTTGTCCTCTAATCTTGCCTAAAAATGTCCTTATTTTGAATAGCTTGTCACGTCCAGGCATACCGTGTTTGACAAACTTCTCATTATTAGCGAAATGAAGAAAGCGCTTTATATCTTCCCACCTTTTTCAGGTCATGGTCTCATAACCGAGTTGAGAATTCCAACAACGTCTAGCAGAAGGCAATTTTAGCAGTGACATGAACAGACATATACCAATGAATTGTTCTATTTCTCCTGGCGTAATATTGGCTAGGCTGTTGATATTATCTTGCAAGGCTTTTCTGTTTGAATTCTTATAATCTCATGTCAACTAATTCATCGGGGAAAAAGACAGAAAAAAATCAGCAGGGGTCTCCAATTTCAACATCGCCTCTGGCATTACCTTGATTCTCAAAAAAGATAGGTCGTCTTCCCTGTATGTACCAAATTTAGTGTCCTCCTAGCTTATTTTCCTCATCCACCGGTTCCTCAACCTCAGAATCAAAATCACTGCTTTCGTCCATCTCAGTTATTACCAGTGGATCTTGGCAAGACTGATTTAACACTGATTCATTGTCAGATTCAGGTATTTCTGCGTCACTTTCTAACTCATCGCAAGGAATCGAGTAGAATTGTCTTGCAGACATCGCTGATGCCATGGAAGCAGCTCTTATTTAAGAATGAAATGAAAACATAAATGCATGCGAAGCCAAATATGACACACCAAAGTTGGACGAATATTTCTGTGAATGCTCGAGCAGCCAAATATGGCACCCGGAAATTGTATGAATATTTCTCTGAATGCATTTGAAGCCATATATGAAATGTTTGATATATCTTTGATATTTTCGATTCCATAAAGTTTATATATTCGTAATCCTTATTACAACACGAGGCGACATAGCGAAGTCTGACTGTCTGTCTGTCTGTCCGTATTTTGAAATAACCCTCATTCAAAAAGTGAACAATTTAGCTGGGTACAATTAGGAGAGTATTGTTTGCCATTATTTCGTGCAGGCTGATATTAAAAATGAAGTAGATCGGGTATCACTGTGCCAAGATATGACCCAAGATATGGAGACACCTCTAAATAAAATTCATTAAATTTCATTATAAATATTTGCTGAACACTCAGAAGATAAATAAATGAGTTTGTTAATGAATAATTTTAAAGGAGCCTAAAGGTATGATAATCAACTTTAAACAATTCACAATTAAACACAGGGCTTTCGATATTTATAATAAACACAAACACAGATGTGTTTTATGTATGTGTTAATAGCAACTTTAAATTACCATTACTGCAAAAGACCATTACTAAAAAGAAATACTTTCAAATGAGTTATGTCAAAATCGATTCTTAAATACAATTTTGATATCGCTGACAAGAAATTGCATTGCCTATTAACAGTTGCCTATTAAGATTTGGCATAACCGAATTTTATTCTTTGAATTGGATAAACCAAAATTTCTTCAACCCAGAATACATATATTTTGGCACAAATGTGTTTTGTAATCTTGGCGATCACAAAATCGCTACACCATTCCTCGATTTGCTAGGAAAAGAAATACAAAATTTTGGCCGGAAAGTATATCAAAATCTGTTGGTAACGAAAAATATTTTTCCTGACAAGCTTTCTTTAAGTCTAAAACCATTACTAATTTTTCCCAGAAATAATTACAGCAATTTGGATATGAAATTTTTTGTCCTCTCCTAAATTCGCCAAGAAAATTGGGTTTTTTTTCAAAATAAACTTGAGATAATGGTGAAATTAGAATTTTTTATGACGTTGAATCGAAA